>JAQFVV010006505.1:0-600000 GCA_028023455.1 Epiperipatus broadwayi
ATGGCTTAAGAGTTCACTCATTAAAGTCTTAAATATTCAAAAACAATAAACTGTCTAATATACATGATTAAACAATTTTCCATACTGGAACATACTAAAGATAATTGTATTTTTATACTGGACTATTTCCATCATCTAATATATGTATTGAATGTCTTTAGAAAAATTTAACTTTATTTAAATATCCCAAATACATTCAACTGTTAGTAATAGCACTTCAAACAGGTTAGTATATGCGCAACATTTTGAGAGGTATTAGTCTCCCCTCGTCTTCAGGTGTTGCTGGCCTGACCAGTGGCAGTACTAGCATGGGAGTCAAAAATATTAAAATAGAGAAGAAAAAAAGATTTAAAGAAGCCGCTCACATGACAATAGCAAAAAATCCCATAAGCCAAACACAATGTGACTATAAATAATGGATGGAAACCACTAATCAACTTTGCTTTTAGGAAAAAATGGAGAAATCAGGAGTAATCTCATAGATAAATATATGAAATTACTACAGACTGTTGCCTTTGGCAGATGGCTCAGTTTGTTAGAACGTTACCTTAAAATTCAAAACTCAAGAATCTAAGGACCCAGATTTGAATCCCACGCTAATATTGTCACTGGTCAGACCAGCAACACCTGAAGAAGAAGGGAGACTAATACCTCTTGAAACGTTGTGCATCTACTAACCTGTTTGGAGTGCTATTACTAACTGTTGAATGTATTTGGAATATTTAAATAAAGACATTCAGTACATATATTAGATGATGGAAAAAAATAGTCCAATATAAAAATACAACTAAAACACCATCATCACAAACCTTCAGGAAAATACTGAAGATAACTCTTAGAGATAATCCATATCCTAAAGACTAATTTTTAAATATCATTATTTAAATCCTTGCAAAATATTAACAATAAAACTGATACTCTACTATGACAAAAACATATGTAATGGAAAGTTTTTGAATTGCTTCACACTAATCTTCCAAATTATCCTAATTCTTCTATATTAAAAATTAATGACAAATGGCTTCTACACAGGTTTAAAAATTGGCCTCTTGTACCAAAATATTTTGATTTCCTCTTGAAAATTAATTTAATGGTTATTTTAACTCTATATTTTTTTTAAATACACGAGGTTTTATTTTAATGTGGATTCCACATGTCAATTGAATCATGGGAACGATGAATGATGAAAACATTTCATTTTCTTCATGATTGATCTGTCCTTGCAGCAGTCAGAATATTAATTTCAAAAATTTATAGAAATGATTTTAGTTCAATTTAAATTTTGAAATACAGGCATCTTTCATATCGTGATCATCAATCATTATCAATCCACTGCAGGATGAAGGTCTCTCCAAGTTCAATCCATCTTCTCTGATCTTTAGCTTTTCTTCTCCACCTCACCCCAGTACACTTTCTCATTTCATCCATCCATCTCACATGTGGTCTCTTTCTGGGTCTTTTTACAATCTCTAGGAATCCAGTTTAAGACTTCAATTGTCCATCTATTATCATCTCTTCTCACAATATGTCCATCTCAACTCCACTTCAATCTTTTAATTTTTTCAATGAAGACAGTAACACCTGTTTTTTCTCTTACCCATACATTGTGTTTTCAATCTCTTCTTGTTACTTCCAGAATGCATCTCTCCATACTCCTTTGAGTGGTCTGAAGTCTCTGTATTGCTTTTCTGTTAAGTGCCCAAGTCTCAGATCCATAAATAAGAACTGGCAAAACACATTTGTTAAAAACCTTCCTTTTCAAACACATAGGCATATTTCCTTTTAGTATCAAATTATTTTTACCAAAAGAACTCCAACCAAGTTTAATTTTATGATTAATTTCATCCATTATGTTTTCATCTATATTAATAATCTGACCAAGTTATTTGTAACTGTTAACTTCTTCTAATTCATCATAATCAATCTTTATTTTCATATTTAGAGCATCCTTCATAGCTTAATTGTAAATATGGAGGATTTGAACACAGATTTTCAAAGGTATGGATGGCAGAAAAGTTGAAAGTTGGAGTATATTGAAGTCTGTTTATTAAAGTATGAAGATTTGCTACCTTAATACAAACTGAACACTGATATATATATATATATATATATATATATATATATATATAATAAACAACTAGTCTGTCAATTGAGAAAATGGATTCCACTAATATATATGGCAGATGATAATCTGGACCAACTGATGAGTGCTGGTTCAGCATGAAATACATAGATTGTTGATTATTTGTCTTTTCTACATGTGTGTAGTTATGTCTATCAGTGGTATTAGATAGTGCAGATAGATGAAAGATGCTTAAAAGTCTGTAATTCCCTATATTTTCAATTTAAACTATAATTAATTCATTTGCTAAAGACTATTTTTCAAATATATATACTGCTACGTTTAACCTATATAAATTATGATGCATAAGATGCGCATTTACATATGGAAGTAACACAAGACAACATCATAATACTTTTTAAAATAAATTAGAACAACTAAAACTGAGAGATGAAAAAATTACTTCACCTGACATATTTGCAGCTACATTATTATAGTCCTCCCTTTCCTCAGAAGTGGACTATTCCAGATTCTTTCTTTATCTGATTGGATTAAGCATTGTTTGCTGCTGCCAATAGGCTAATGTATAGTTAAACATATAGCCAATGATTAGTACAGGCAAATAAGCAGTCATGATCGCTGAATTCAAATGTTTTCAGTAAGGTCAGGGATCTGGCTATAGACAGTCAGCCTTTTGTGACAATCAGGGGAGAATGTCTGTCTAACCTACAAAGACAGTATGCATTCTCCCAGGAAAGCACTGCTAATTTGAACAGCAGTAAGCATTCCCATGGTAGCAGTCTGCTTGGCCTATGCAGCTAGGCAAGTACACAGAGGGACCAGACACTGCTAAGGCTATGGTTGACTTAAGGCAAGCTGTCTTGTACAGCTTGAAGAGTTATACTCCTAACCATGAGGCAAGCTATCAGGTGTAGCTGGAAGCAGCAGGACCACAAGATGCAAAGCCCAGAGTTTATGTTAATCAATAATATTCAGTATATATTCTCTTGTATTATATATATTTGTAGATATAATAAAGATTATATTAATTGTAACTTTGGTATTTGTATTATTTTTCTGTAAGTTAGGTCTGTAACCAGACCAAACACAACACACGTCTTTAATAAAACAGTTTATGTTAATCAATAATATTCAGTATATATTCTCTTGTATTATATATATTTGTAGATATAATAAAGATTATATTAATTGTAACTTTGGTATTTGTATTATTTTTCTGTAAGTTAGGTCTGTAACCAGACCAAACACAACACACGTCTTTAATAAAACAACGGGGTCAGACCTCTAGCCCTTTTTTATAATAACTTAAAAATTAAAATAATATAAAAATGATATATTCTTATACTTTATTCAATATTTATATATTATTAACAATAGTTCATTATATGTATATTATAATAATTTTTTTTTTATAATGATCAATTTTTTATTCCACTTTTTATGTATTCCTGGCATTGATGAGTTTTGGTAAACCAAGATGATATCCCATATTTTTAATGAATATACAGTTTTGAGGACCTATAATCTACTGAAGATGTGTTATTTATTAAATAAAACAAAATTAATAAATTAATTGTTAAATTTAAAAAATGGAATAAATTCTGATAAATTTCACTAAGAGACTTTATTTTTTATTTTTTACTTAAAATATGGTAAATGAAGAGATTGCTCTTAATATTGTCATGTTTTGATTTAATTACAGTGTTTCTTTTTGTCAGCAGTTTTTTGGTAAATTGTCATAACAATAAAAATTTGGGATCTCCCTGTCACAAAAGGTGATGCAGTGGATAATTTCCAAAGTTACAGGATCTTGCCCTCTTGAAAAGTATGCAGTAATGGTAATTGCACATTACCAACATGAATAAAGTCTAAATATTGTATTTATATATTTTTAATTATTCTGTTAATAAGTTAATCCCAAAAAAGTAAACTATAAATATTGTCATTAATTTTTCCACAATGGTTTTTTTTTTAAAATAACAGTAATAAAAAAATAAAATATAATTATTAAATATGAGGTTGCCTAGAAGGTATTTTTGGAAGCATTTTTTGGGGCTCTATAAACTGTATATTTATTAAAATACAGGCTGCCATCTTGGTTGACTAGAAAACTCTTAAGTACCATATTCTTATTGTACTTATTGTTTTTCTTTTTTTCTTTATCATTTTTGTAATGCTTAATATTTGTCTATGTAAATATATAACTATTTGATTTGTAACCTGTTATGAATTTTCAATAAAATTTCTTTGAAAACTACTACTACTACTACTACTACTACTACTACTACTACTACTACTACTACTACTACTACTACTACTACTACTACTACTACTACTACTACTATTTATTAATAATAAATCTGATAAATATTCTATAATATACATAAATTGTTATGATTTTGATTATTTACCCATCTAAAATATTTCAGCAAATTGAAACTCAAGCAATCACATTTACAAAGATATATAAATAAACCGTTTAAAGGTGCTCTTTTAGTATGTGATCTCTGCCATTTTGAATTTCAAAAATGACCAAAACGTCATCTGACACCTTTAAGTGATAAATTTCAAAAATGATCAAAAATATTATCTGACACATCTAAGTGATAAAAAAGTATGCAATACATTTTTATCACTTAGATGTGTCAGACAATGTTTTGGTCATTTTTGAAATTCAAAATTACACATATTATAAGCACACAGGTATGCATATACAGTAAGACCAAATATTTCAACCATTAATAAGGTAATAAACAATATGTAGTGAAATACAAATAATTACATGTTGAATGTATATTTAATATGTGCACACACATAATGTTTTAAAAAAATTCTAATTATTAATTTCTCTATTTGCATGTAAAATTATTTTTAAAAATGCTTTGTTTATTTGAAATCTGGAGTATTGGCTAATCCATTATACTTTTTCTTAAGTCTAAAAAAAGCCTTTATAAATGACATAATAAAAATCTAAGAAAGTAACTAGACTTTCTATCTTTTAGAGATAAACTGGCCACTTATGTTTCTTAAATTTTTCTGATAATTTTCTCATTAGTAGGATAATTTATTGCCTTGATTTCAAGTGATAACAAATCACATCTTCAGAAAATTTTTTTTTCTTTTGGACAATAAACATAAACATATTTTTATTCATTTGCAAAGTTAATGTTTGAAAGAAAATATTAATATATATATATGTTACTTTATTGAAACATTGGGAATTAAGCAAAACTAATACATGGCTTAACCCAAAATCTATTATATATATATATATATTGTAACAGGGGAGTATAAGGGTGGCCATCCCTGGGGTAAACCTGGGATGATGGTAAATCAGTGTCAACCTCAAGTCAAAATAAATATCAAATAATGTTAAAGTAATATTTAACATCCAAATATGTATATAAATAAGCAATTTTATATTTAAGAAAGATAAGTAATTTTATATATTCCAGACATAATATATATTCAAGCAAGCACAAGATCATAGCATCTCTCAGATCAGCCCAGTTAGATCAGAATCAGTTAACTTCCTAGAACAACTAAAATTTATAAATCCACCAGCATTATAAAGTAAGTAAAAATAAGTAATAGTAATACTCAAAATAACCATTCATCATCATGAATGATCCAAAATCAAAATACATCAACAAAATAAATCAGAATAAAATCAACAGTCAATCTGGTGACTGGATTGGAAATGGGTCTACTGTAGACCAGGATAACTACTGAGCCTTTGCCAGCTTGGGCAATTATTTAAACATAACTTGGATGCACCAACTAAGTGCTCATCCATTAGAATACATAATCATTAAAACAATAATGCTGAGATATTAAAACATGCTGATCATCATCAATGCTCTGGCCACTTAATACTATTAGTGTACTGGCCATTATAAACTTAATTTCTAACAAGATTAAACTAAAATAAAATGTAATGTATGGGCTTTAAACAATCTAATCTTAGTGTCATTCCAGGATATATTAATCAATCATCATCATCAATCATTTTAATGCCCATAAGCACTAAGTACATTACCATTTATATCAGATCATGCTTGATTCAGGCTCAGACAACACAAGCTCTATAATTGTTATGATAATCAAGAAATTATGATTTAACACAATTTTCTAAACTCTTTAGAATTAAGTCACTAAAATAATTTTAACAATTAAATACATGTTTATTAACAACAATAAAAAATGAAAGTCTCTATAATATAGTTCTACAATTAGAAGCCTTCTGATTTTGATTAATCCCTGCATTGATGATTAATTTTATTGGCCAAGTGAGGTAAAACTCTAAACTTTTAATTGGTGAATTCACAAACTCAGCCATAAAAATATATTCATCTTTTAATATGATATTCATTTTAGTTTTGTTTATAAAAAGTATATTAATAATTTGTCAGGTTATGAAAGTGAATGAAAGTTTTTTCAAAAATAAATTTTTATTTATAATTATTAAAATATTCAATAGTGGCAAATCTAAAATGAACATTAGTAACCACCTAAAATGTGTTGCTGATGTCAGTGATTTCTTTCTCAATTTTATGTTTCAAAAAAGTAAATAATTTTTATTAAAATCTTAAATATTTTTCTAAAATAATTTTATTTTTAGCATATTTTATCAAAATAATTTATATGTCAAAAAATATTTTTAAAATCGTCTAAAACATTGGTTTATTACTTTCTAAATGAAACAAAAGAAATTGTAGCGGTAAAAATTATTGACAAGTGGTTTTCTTTGGCCTCTATGGTTACCAACCAATCAGTGCCAAGAACAGACTGCCCTCTTCCATTATTAAAATTAAAATTTAAATATTATTGATTTTTTTACTTGTAAAATAATTCAAGAGAGGGCAGCATCTTATGGAACTTTCATTAACTTTTAAAAAGATCATAAAATATTTACTGTAGTGTTAAAAATGACAGAATTCAAGCAACTTGAAGCCATCACCATTTAAGATTGGAGAAAACCATAAAAGAGTTAATATACAATAATAAAAAATTATCACATTGTGATTTACATATATGTGATTTACAATATTCATTATTACATTATGATTTACATTAATAATTATAAAATTTAAGTTACTATATAATGGTTTATATATAAGTTCTTCTAGATTTACCTGAAACACATTCAGTAAATAGGCATGTGGCTTGATATAAAATGTATATGTTTGAATTGACATTTAATAATAAAATAAATAATTAAAATTTACATATAAGTGTCTATTTAACACAAATTGGTATTTGCAATACAATTGATATATATATATATATGTGTGTGTAATTTCTAAACATTCTTGACTTATTACAAAATAAACATTTTAGTTGTCACTTCCAAATGACACAAAACACAGGAGTTTACATATATTTCCTAATAGGTTTACTCAAAACACCTATATATAATCTGCATATATATGTGCAGTACAATAATTGATTAATTATATAAATGAATTTCATTTTCTATCATATTTTATATTATCAGAAACTTCTTTTCCTTTTTATAGGATAAGATTTAATCTATATGGGTGTGCATGTATTCACACACTGACATTTACCTATTTTAATTTGTTACAATAATATTATATTTTACATAGTTAATTTCTTGGCTATAATACATTAAATTTAGACATATAATGTGTATCAATAAACTATAGATATAAAAAATTAGTTATCAAATTTGATCTTTACTGATTACAGTTTCTTTCCTTCTTTTTAAACAGAAATAAAGCCTTTTTTTTCAGGTAATTGTTTTGATTAATTAATTATTGATAGGATTTTAAACTTAAAATGTCTTTCTTTTCATTTTTTTTCTAAAAGATTTTTGAAGTCTGTTTTTTTTATTTTAAAACACAACTTTCTATATATAGCTATGGTTATCATATGTCACTTCTCTAAAAGATTTTAAAATATCTTTAACATGTTAATTCTGATCTCTTAATTTTTTTTCATCCAAGCAGTTATTTGTTTGTGTTAGTCTTTTTAAAAATTTATAGAGTTTAATTAAACAAGTTAAGATAATACTGTTCTATATTATATATCTCACTTTTTTACAATATCATTTTAGAATGAATTATTTAAAAAAACTTATCATTATATATAATGCTACTCACCATTGTATATAAATTTATCTGTGCTTCTCTGCATACATAGATAAATAGTGGCATACATATACCAATTCTTCAAGCTTTCTCTTGATAAGCTTGATTTTTGTCCATCATCAAAATAGGCATAATCCCTGTAATTGTCAGCATTGGGAAAGTATAATCAGGTATGTTGGCATTCTCTCTTCTTTCTATAGCTTGATGAGTTTCAGGCCAGCAAACTATCTTTTAAAACACATTTATACAGGCTAATTGATCCCCTTCAAGTTGACCCAGTCTTCAAGTGAATCAAAACTTCAGTTTATAGAACTAATAGATTGCTCACTGTTGGATCTACAGGCTGGACTTCAGCTACATTTTTATGGGAGCTATTTTTTATTACTCTCCAAACACTAACTCCACTAGATAGCTGTTTCACAAAAATATTAAGACAAGAGCTGTCTTCAAAAAAATTACTATCCAAACTAAAATAATTTTTTTATCCAACCCTTTTATAAACTTTGATTGAAGGTGATAAAAACACATTTCAGACTGTTTTTAAACTGTCTAATCCTTTTTACTCTTGAGGTAATAAAAACACAACAATTTTAATCCCCCCAAAAACACTTTAAATTAAAAGGTACATTTTGGACATTTTATCAGTTTAACTAATTAAAAAGATTTCAAAAATAGCTTACTTCTTTTTAAATTTCAAAATCAGAATTACAAATAATATTTATTAAACCTTTTTAACTTTAATCTATAATAAAATTCTATTTTAATTCAGAAATATTTAACCTTTTATTTATTATTTCATTCCAGAAAATGTAGAAAAATACCTATAAAAATTTATGTCTGTATTTATTTCTACTTTTTCTTTATTTTTATATATATATATATATATATATATATATATATATATATATATATATATATATATATATATATATATATATATATATATATATATATATGCACTCACAATGATGCTGATGTGTGCTATGTAACCCAACTGGTTACAATATATTAGTCAATTTCATCCATTTGTATTCCATACATTCATTTGTAAACCTGTTTTTTTTTAGATATTATATATACAACTGACAGAACGTTTCTTTCTTCTGTGTTTCTCTGCATATATGAAGTAGTGCAAAAATAAAATATTGCAATAAAGCTCAAAACTAGTAAGATGGCTTCTTATTGTTATGTGCAGACAGTGCTCATATATTATATATTATAAACATTGACTGTTCAGCTACTATAATTTGATGGACTGTTCCCAAGCAAGCAGCTGATTTACATATTGAGCTATAAAATCATAGAAAAGACATCCCTTACTTTTCTGCAAATTCAAATTTGAAAATAAAAAGAATGCCAACTGTTTTTCTAAATTCTCTGTCTAACTTTTTTCTAATCTAATGTATTCAGTGAATTTGAACTGAATATTTACAATATATAAACAAGGGAATTACTGTAAGTTATTTTCCATCTTTATTAATAAAAACAAGATAATTCTATTAACACCATTCTGTTTTTAATCTGTTTATTAAAACTAATTAGTTAAAAAAATTTTTTAAACCTTTAATTAAAAACAGATTGCAGGATTAACTGCAATGTGTACATTATAGACAAAAAAACCTAAAGCTAAACTAGTCAATAAAACTATCAAAATTACTTCAATTCACCACTAAACTAGACTATATAACTATTAAAAAAAAGACTAAAGTAATGATTAATAGATTTTCTCAAAATATGAAAATAAAGATTGATTATGATGAGTTAGAAGAAGTTAACAGTTACAAATACCTTGGTCAGATTATTAATACAGATGTAAACATAATGGATGAAATTAATCATAGAATTAAACTTGGTTGGAGTGCTTTTGGTAGAAATAACTTGATACTAACAGGAAATATAGCTATGTGTTTGAAACGGAATATTTTTAATAAATGTGTTTTACCAGTTCTTACTTATGGATCTGAGACTTGGACACTTAATAGAAGAGCAATGCAGGTACTTCAGACCACTCAAAGAAGTATGGAGAGATGCATGTTGGGAGTAACAAGAAGAGATCGAAAACGCAATGTATGGATAAGAGAACAAACAGGTGTTACTGACCTCATTGAAAAAATTAAAAGACTGAAGTGGAGTTGGGCTGGACATATTGCTAAAAGAAATGATAATAGATGGATAATTGAAATTTTAAACTGGATTCCAAGAGATTGTAAAAGACCCAGAAAGAACCACATGTGAGATGGATGGATGAAATAAAAAAGCATGCAGTAGTGATGTGGAGAAGAGAAGCTAAAGATAGAAAAAGATGGATTGAACTTGGAGAGACCTTCATCCTGCAGTGGATTGATAATGGTTGATGATGATGATGATGATAACTATTCAAGTAGATTGATTTGAGTTCAAAACTTTAGATTGAGTTATTACTTTAAGTAACAAAGGTGAAGTTCATGGCAGTGCAAAACTATATTACTTCTGGATTTGAATCATAAGTCTCTCTGATAAAAATAATTGTCAGAAACTGGTGCAACAATGAAAATTTAAAATGCAACGGGACACCTTCTAATCATTGATGATTCAATCTTCTAGTAAATGGCACTAAAATGGAAGGCTAAATCTTGTTTTATTATATATTGTGTGATCTAAAGTATTAAATCATTGTCAAGCATTGGTGGTCAAGTGGTCAGTACAGCTGCCTTACAAGCAGTTGTCCCAAGTTTGCAGGTTTGCTTCCTGGCTGATGCTTTGACACATGAAAAAAAAAGTATTAAGTCATTGGTTGTTATTATTAATTATTTTTTTTAATAAGTAATATAATTTCTGCAATATTAAATTATGTAAGTCATGATGTGTAAATAACAAAAAAGTTGTAGTTTAGTTTAATAAGTCATGTATTAATAATTAACAATTGAATAGATGTAATCCTTAAAATAAAAATTAAATGGTGTATCTTGGTTAAAAATTAACATTTCTAAGTAGTACTTTATATACATACATGTGTGTGTGCGCATGTGAATTTATAGATGAATTTTTTCCTAGTACTTTATGTGCATATATATGCATGCTACTAAAGTGAGATTTTAACATTAATTTGTGTGGTGGTCCAAAAAAAGTTCACTCTCATGTATTAAAATTATATTTAATAATATATATTTTGAAATAATATATATTTATATCATCATCGTTTTCAATCATTATCAATCCACTGCAGGATGAAGGTATCTTTAGTTTAATCCATCTCCATTCTCTAGTCTCTCTTCTCCACATCACATCCACACCCTTCCTTATCCATCCACTTCACTAATGGTCCCTTTCTAGGTTGTTAAGAATCTCTAGGAATTTTGTTTGAAATTTCAATTGTTCATATATTATCAGCTCTTCTAGTAATATTCACAGCTCAACTCCACTTCAATATTCTTTCAATGATGTCCGTAATACTTGTTTGGTCTCTCACTCATGCATTTTATTTTCAATTTCTTTTTGTTACTCCTAATATGCATCTCTCCATACTTCTTTGACTGGTCTGAGGTCTCATTATTGCTCTTCTGTTAAATGTCTGCATCTCAGATCCAAAAGTAAGGACTGGTAAAACACATTTCTTAAAAACTTTTCTTTTCAAACACATACACATATTTCCTTTTAATATTAAGTTATTTCTACCAAAAGCACTCCAAACAAGTTTAATTCTATGATTAACTTCGTCCATAAGTTTCCATATGTAGTAATAATCTGACAGGCATTTGTAGTTGTTAACTTCTCCTAACTTATTGCAATCAATCTTTATTTTCATGTTTTGAGAAAATCCATTGAACATTACTTTAGTCTTATTAACTTTTACCTTTAGTATTATTTTCTTATTTTATTCTGATAACTCCTGCAACATTTCCTGAAGTTCTAAAGCATTATTTGCAAAAACAACATCATCATCTGCAAAATCTAAATGACTTAAATAATCTCCATTTATTTTCACTCCTTTAGCTTCCCGCTTTAATCCCCAAAATACTTTTTTCAGCACTGCTGTAAAAGTTTTTGAAGATATGGGCCACCCTGTCTTACATCCTTCTCAATGTTAATCGACCTAGTATCACTATGTAATCTAACTGTTGTTGTTGTTGCATTTTTTATAAATATTCTTCAGAATATGACATTATCCTGGATCTAGAGCTTGATAATCCAATGCTTTAATCACTGAAGAAATGTGTATAGAATCGAATGCCTTTTCATAATCTACAGATCCAAAGCATAATGGCAACTCATATTCATTTGTCCTTTCTATAACTTCTCTCAATATCTGGATATGATCTATTGTATGAAAACCACTTTTAAATCCAGCTTGTTCTCTTGGTTGGTGGAAATCCAATGCTGTCTGTAGATGAGTTGTAATTATATTTTCATAATTTACAAATCCAAAGCATAATGCATATATATATATATATATATATATATATATATATGCTTTGGATTTGTAAATATATATATATATATATATATATACTATTGAAAAATGCTCCCAGTAGAACATTTTGAATTAAGACTTCAAATCTACACATTAGCAAATTTCTGAAATTCTAAATTAACAAAATCTAAATTTATGACTTTAGAAGCCTGCTAATATGTAGATTTAAATTTTAATTCAAATCATTCTACTGTTATTATTTTTTTATTACTATATCATAATATTTTCATAGCTTTTTAATAGTATTAGGTAAAGTGTTTTAAATTCTCAACCATTTTTCAATAAAACAAAATTTACAAAAATTACTAAAATAAAAGCAAAAATCTATCTGCACATCTGCATTGATTATTTCTAGTACAGATATAGTTATCCAATATATATGACCCACAACTCTTACATCACAGCATATTTCTGCTATTATCTACAAAAACATTGTTGTTATAATCTATAAATGAAAGCCAATAAATAGATTACAAACAACCATATGAAGAAAAACAAATAAAACATGTTACTTGAAAAAGACATTTATTTAATGTCAAAATCTCAATTAATGTGAGATACTTGTCTCATTCGTTTATCCAGCTGTCAAAACAATCAGCATACATATCTTTAAAGCCATAGTAATCAATAGATAAAGAAAGTTTGTGTTTAAAATCCTTAGCTAGTGCTTACTCATCCAATATTTCCACTGATGAAAGCCACAAACCAGAAATTAGTCTGGGATATTGGTGAGTAGGCATTAGATAAAAATTTTATGCCTGTCTTCTTGCATCCATCAATTACCATGACTTAGTTTGTCATTGTTTTTTATGTGCACACTATTTTACGAATATCTTATTCAATTTTAAATAGCTTATATGCTAAATGTTTATTACCATAAAGAGAAATAATTTTTCATAAATAACTTTTTGCAAAAAAACCTTTGATTTACAAAATATACATATTAGCACATTGTTCTTTACTTGTATTATTATTTTTTAGGTTATTCATTTTGAGTATACATATCACCTTTAGTCTGATATCTAATCTGAGAAAAAGTTGAACTTTGCTTTCATGTTAAGAATATGTCTGAAACTATGTTACAGTTGTGTTCTTCTTTCATTAGCTCTTTTTCTTAACAGTAAGTTGTCAACAAAATTCCATAACTATGGCATATGATAAAATTATATCCTAATAGATTTTACACTATACATATAGATATTAAATGGAAGGTTATTGTAATTTTAAAATGTAACAGACATTCTTAAATCACTGTAATTTATAAATATCTGAGCCTAAACCTTATCCTAAGAAAATGTATTAATGAATGTATACTTATTGAAGACTAGCAAATTCAAGGGCAAAGTATGTCCTCATGTTCATAGCATTGATATACTCATAATTGGGTGTATATCTCTATATAGGCTGTAAATTTATTTAAATATATGTAAATTATATTATCCATTTCTACAACACAGGAAATCAGGATTCTGTCCTATTTATGGCATTGGGGTTGTTAAATATATGTCATGCCTCTTTAATTTTCCACTTGGAAGTCATTTTGCTCAATGCATGTAATGCATGGACTCAAGTGTACACATTCATTAATGGCTTTTCTTAGAATAGCATTTAAGGACAGATATTTTATTATTATAAGAAACATCATGTCAAAGTAAAATGATGTTTGAGCACCAAAAATTTGATTAATAAGAATTTTTTTTATATAGCTAGAATTGATTCCAGAATCTAGCTTTTCAATCTGTATCTAAGTTACACTGTTTAAGGCAGCAGGTTTTAGTAATCATGATAAGTAAACAAATGCTTCTATATTATTGTCAGATTCATTGACCATTGTTAAATTAGTAATATCATTGTTAAAATCATAGACACAGCATATAGTATAATATATTTAAATATATATTAAAAAATAATTTAAAGATATATTATTCACATAGCATAATACAAAAACGGGCAAAACTCACTATATATATATATATATATATATATTGTAACAATATTTATTTATCAATTAATATAAATATGTATTTGTAATTATTAAATTAATATAAAAGATATGTATTTGTAACTATAATTTGTAACTATTTTAATATGTCACATTTGTAACCATAATAAATATTTAGATAGGGGAAATTATTAATTATTAGATATATGCCTATCCAATCTGTACCATTTGTAACTATATTAATTCATCATAGCATAGATAAAGAAATTATAGAATCACTGTGCCACTTGAAAATATCAGTATTAAAGATTCTTGGTATTTATTTATATATTGGGGCAGTCATCTGAACAATAAAACATACTGGCCATTGTCATCTAATAAAAATAATATTAAATATAGCAACTGAATAAAAGTACCCACTGTGAGATTCCTGGAGTGCCTTATGCTTATCTCCAATAATAGGTTCTTCTAACAAAGAATCCTTCCTATTCTTCTTTCCAAATATATAAGACCATTCATGGTCATATGCACACACGGGTGCTATTCATGACAACTTATAAAAAATATATTTTATAAAACTAATATTATGAAGTTGGAAAGGGATGATATCACTCTTTATTCAGTTTAGCTAAGTACATGTGTTTTCCCATGAGCGCCACTAGATTGTCTTCAATCTAGATAAGTATCTATTTATAGTGTACTTGAGTTCAAACTCATTCAGTACATATTTATTACACATGACTTGGATGACTGTTGAACAAAAATGACATTCTTACATTTTATCTATATTGATAAAATTACAAGATCCCAATATTACCAAAGTTTATACTATAGATCAAAGATTCTTATAGACATTGCTAGCTCATTAGCGTATATTGATGAACAGACATGTATAATCTTATTAATGGCTTCCAAACAAGCATGTGAAGACCATTATTGATATTGATGGCCATTTAACTAGATTATTTATCACAATAAAGGTAATAATGATGATGATGATAATAATATCACAATAATGATAATAATAGTGATATCATAATAATGATTATAATAGTGATGATGATACCAGCCATGGCTTATCAATAAACTCACAACAATAAATTCATCTTTATAAACTTATAGGCATCTATTAAAATTATCCTATTTCATACTGGGATTTAATAATACTAATGGTGATGATTGATCAACATGAATCTCTTTGCATAATATTCAATTTTCTATAAACCCCTATTTACTAAAACATATTCATTATGCTAAACATTAAATTTAATGATTATAATTTATTAATGATGATTGATGGCGATCATAACTTTTATATAGTATTATTTGAAACATTTTAAACTAATAACATGATATCCATCTTTGATGAGGATGATCTAAATTCATGGACACAACACAATTTTAGCTTTCTATGTTGAACTATAATTATCAAAATTTGGTTATTCTCAAGCATAATCCTTAAATACTTAAATATCAACATTCTAGTTTACCTATTATTTTGCGGACGCTTAATATTTGCAAGTGATTGCTCAATATATAAGAATGGTAATACTTAATAACTGTGAGCAATGATGATGAATTAAAATGATAGAATTAAGACAACAACAAAAAAACAACAACACAATATTCTTAATAATAACTCGGAAACCAATTAAGATATATAATTATATTTTATTAACACTACTACTCTTTCTTTCCTTCTTTAAAGTCAAATCGACAATTAAATAAATGGTTTATTACCATATCAATTCAATACAAAAATTAATATAAAAATTTATATAAGTATAAGCAAATAAATTTAATATATAGGTTTGTCATCTTTCTTGATATCTCAAAATAAGCTGACTTAAATCAATATTAGAAAAAAAAAATACATATTCTATAAATGCTTATTTAAGACTTTTCTTACTCATCATATCATAAAATAAATTTCAGGTGTAACTTGTCTATGTTATTTCACTTCCATTCAAATGTAATGCCCTACTTTTTAATTTACCATTTTAAACTAATCATATATAACCTATTCTTTGATGTGTTTGGATAAGCAGTTACACATTCACGCATTCGGTAATGTTAACATATATGTTTAAAATGTATACCCATAAATTACATATACAAAATTATCTTTTTCTTTTGCAACCTTATAGCGAAAGAAAATAAAATACATATATTAACTTTTAATATGCAACAAGATAAAATAAAAATAAAAAACATTATAAATGCATATATCTATAGGTTGCTCATTATCATTAACAACTGAAGAACAATTAAAAAAAAAACATTTCAACATTACAATATATAATAAAAAAAAATAATGAAAAATTGAAGTTTAAAGATTTAAACTATGTTTGTGCTATGTTGTGAGGTATTACAAATAACTATAGATAAACAAGTCTTTAATGTTTCTGTATCAAAAAAGAAAATTGCTTTGACCAGTAAATTAAGGTTTACTTTTAATAAGCAAAAGAATAAAATCGGTTAAAGAAAGTTCATATTTACCCGTCTACTTTTTACTTCTTATTAATGTCCTGAGTTTGAATTTTCAGACTGCTTTTCTTTGCTCACCAACAACAACAACAACAACAAAAAAAAAGTTATTGCAGATACTTTTAAGATAATGCTGAATCAATTGATTTTGCTTGTTTCTTCAATTCCATTATTATTCACTGTTGATTGGCTTCCTTCTACCATTTAAAAAAAAGTTATTATAAGTACTTTGAATAAGTAGGTACCGGTGGATTTGCTTGTCTCTCTCCTTTAAAAAAAAATAATTGCTGTTGACACTTTAGATGATTGAGGTAAATCAACAAAATTTTGATTTATGGCTTCAAACTTGGTTCTACATGGCTGTTATAGATTTTCTTTTCCTCCTATTTCCTTTTCTCCATTCATTCGAAGGCAATGAGCTTTTAATAAGCCAGGAACTAGAAACAAAGCATTCCATATAGCTTGTGTGGTTGGCTTCAAAATCTATCATTTTGTTGGTTATTACTGGATACATGACTTCATAGACAGATAAGCGATTTTTGACTCATTCTGTATTAACCAGGAAGCAGAAAAAATGGTTTAGCAATGCAGAGGCATAGTATTATGCATAACCAAATATGTTAATATCATTTTTATATAATTATTACTAACTTCTAATAAATTCAATCTTGTTCCATTTCTCTCCTCTTCTTTAATATTGCTGGAAATTGCTTTATATAAACGCACATTTCATTTGCTCTTTTTTTTTCAACTTTCAAAGAGTGAGAAAAAAAATTAAAGCATTCACTCTCTTTTAAAAAAAAATCAGAGCTTACATTTCTGCTTAAGAATAATAACAAGGAAGGACCAACTGAGTTGAGTCTCAAAATAATAATAATAATCTGAGTGACTCTCTCTCTAAAAAAATTAATGACTAACTCATCATCTCTCTAAAAAAACTTAAGACTAACTGATTAAAAAAAATTGTTTCAATCATTTATATCGCGAATTTCAACCAAAGAAAAAAAAACATCTGGAAATCTTTATCTTAAAAAAAATCAAAGCTTCACAAGTTTGACGTCGGTCACAATCAATAAAGACTTAAAATTGATCGCTATCGTTATCTACATCAAAGCACCTCTTTTGTAAAAATAATCTTAAGACACAGATAACAACAAACCTGGAATCTATAGCCATCAGAAATAAGTGTAAAAGCATCTTTGTGTTTGTACAGATCTATTCATTGTTTCACACGTGTACATTTTTTTTATCTCCTAATCTAACAATCTTAATTGCCTTATTTCACACTTTTCTGATTTACTCTATTTTAACAAAATGAAAGTTAAATAAATTTAACACATATTATTTAATAATAAAAAAAATATTATATAATAAATCACAAAAAAAAAAAAAACTGCTTATTCATAATAATAAATCTATACATATAAATCTCTGTATGTATAAAAGAATAAAAAAAAATTTTTTTTTTTAATAATTGAATACTATATATATATCTACAATATATATATTACCACACACAGCAAGCTAGAGTAATCAATGGATGCCAGAAGGCTTGTGCATAAAATCCCCAATCTAGTGCCTACTCATCCGATATCCCCAGACTAGTTTCTGCCTTATGGCCTTCATCAGTGAGGAGACTTGGATCTGAGAGCATTGCATCTAGATCTAAGGATCTAATGCAACCCTCCAGCAACCATCTTTTATCTCCATTTAACTACAAAACTATGAGTCTTAAACTGAAAACACCTTAATGTTTTCAATAAGCCCATCAATCCTGCCTAATAGGATAGTGGTGGCTATGGTTATTAAAGAACCAAAGACACCAAAATGTATGGGTACTGAACTGGGTTCAGATCCATATGACTATATAAGCCAATGGGCTTGGATTGAAAACATTTAAGGTGTTTTCAGTTTAAGACTCATAGTTTTGTAGTTAAATGGAGATAAAAGGTGATTGCTGGAGGGTTGCATTAGATCCTAAGATCTAGATGCAGTGCTCTCAGATCCAAGGCTCCTCACTGATGAAGGCCATAAGCCAGAAACTAGTCTGGGGATATTGGATGAGTAGGCACTAGATGGGGATTTTATGCACAAGCCTTCTGGCATCCATTGATTACTCTAGCTTGCTTTGTGTGGTTTTGCCTGTTTAACAACAGTTATACACAAGCATAAGAGGAGGTGGTCATGTGATGTTTTATAGCATAATGATAAAAGAAATGTGTACATTATCATCATAAGTATTCCACAGGCAGCACAATTTGGCATAGGTAATAGAGCGTCTGACTTGGGATCAGGAGATCTCACAGTTCTGGTGCCAAAACTTCTTATGAACTCCTGAGCAATAAAACCAATATCATTTTACTCTGCCCAGTTTGGAGTAGTTGGTAGAACATCTGACTTGGGATTGGACATTTCCAGGATTGATTCTGGAGCTTTCAGGTTTGGTGCTAAAATTTTTTAAGAACTTCTGAGCAACAATCCATATGCACTGTTTACCCATTGTGGTTTGATACCACTAGTAGAATGTCTGGTTTGAGATTAGAATGTCTGGTTTAAGATTAGCAGTTCTCAGGATCAATATCAGTGCTCACAGGTTTGGCACTCAAACTTCTTATAAACTCATAAGAAATTAATCCATATGTCTTTTTATTTTACCTTTTTTTTTATAAATTGGAACAACTGAACCATTCTTAATATCATATGGCATAAAGAATTCCACACATTTTTAAAATTTTAATATACTTGAAGCTAATATTACCACATATTTTATAACTTCTTCATACATTTCTACTATTATTAGTTCATTGCGGAATGGAGGTCTCTCCAAATTTGTTCTTTAGTTTGTAACACAAAACTCCTCTTCTCATTTTACTACAGCAACTTTTATTATCTTATCGTCTCATGTCACACATAAGGCATTTAATTTTATAATCTTTTGGTGACTCATTCATCATTTCTTCTAACAACATGACTATTTAAATCTTCACATGACCAAATTATCTTATACTTATACAAGATGTTGAAAGGGTAGCAAATTTCTCCACATGATAACGCCAATTAGTGCAAGCTATAGCAATCAATAGATGCTAGAAGGTTATGTGCATTAATCATCTTCTCATCTAATATCTCTAGACTAGTTTCTAGTTTATTGCTTTTGTCAGCATACCTTGGACCTGAGAGAAGTGCACCTGGATCATTGGATTCAATGCACCCCTCAAAACCCACCTTTTAACTTATTGGTTATTTATACAGCTAACAGTCCCAAAATGATGGGTGTGTGATTTTTTAATGGTTTAATACCAATGGTAGCCAAAGGTTAATAGTGATTACAGTTATTAAAAAACCACACACCAAATATATTGTTCTTAAACTGAATTTAGATCTATGTAAATATGTAAGAGTTGATGACTTTATATTTAACCAAAAAAAGTAAAAGATGGATGCTGGAGGGGTGTATTGAATTCAAAGTTCCAGATGCACAGCTATCAGATCTGAGATTAATCACTGATAAAATCTATATGCTAGAAACTAGTTGGGGGGATATTAGATGAAAAAGAACTGGATAAAAATTAAAGTGTACAAACTTCTGGCATTTATTGATTACTATAGCTTGCTCTAGGTGGGAGTATTCTGTGGAGGAATTTGCTAGTGATTTATTCTGCAAGTTGTGTAAAGAAGGCATAGAAAAGATTATACATCTGTTAATTGAATGTAAATGTCTGCAAGCAGAAAGGGTACAATAATGAAGTTGTGGAGTAATAAATATAAACAAAGTGATTATACAGAAAGTGTGTTTTTGGCTTTTATGCTGGTTTGGGAAAAGATAAGGAGAATTTAGATATAAAGCCCATGGAGGTGACAAAAATTATGTTGCGGAAATGGGGTGGAGCAGTATAGAGAAGAATATGGGGAAAACTTAGGTTGGAAAATGGAAAGGGAAGGTAAAGTGGCTGACAGGTTTCTCTTGGCATAGTGGCTGAGAGATGCCTGACTCTGAATAAGAAGTCACAGTGCATAGCATTGCTACTATTTAAGGTGCTTAATTTTTTACTGATGCACATGATATATATTATTTGTCCTCTTGTCTATGAATTAAACTTTTTATCTTCTAATTTAAATTATTTTTACCAAAATCATTCTATTCAAGTTTAATTCGGTGATTAATTTTATCTGTTATGCTTTCATCTGTAACAATGTAATGTAGTAAATCATTATTAATCTTTATTTGCACTTTTTTAAAAACTCATTGGCAGTGTTTTACTTGTGTGTGTGTGTGTGTGCATGTTTATATATATTTCTAATTTTTGCCTTTTATATCTAATTCTAATTTTTGTCTTTTATCTCACAGCTTTTGGAACAACTATAACATTTTCAAAATCTGGATAACTGAAATAATCTTCATTTATTTTTATTTTTTACCTACTTATTTTAATTAAGAACATATTTCCCCTAAAAATTACTCCAGAAAGTCTTGTTGATGAGGAATAACTCTTTTGTACAGTTTTATTAATGTTAATCATCTATGTGCCACTATGTAGTTGAATCAGAATTATTACATTTTGATAAATATTTTCAGAATTTAGCAATATACTGAGTTAAAACAATGGTAAACTCTCCATAGAGTAGTGCCACCTAGTGCAAGCCATAGTATACTCTCAATGGATGCAAGACAGTTTGTGTAAAAAATCCCTGTCTAGTGCTTACTCATCCAATAACCTCAGACTAGATCCTAGCTTGTGGCTTTCATTAGTGAGGAATTTTGGATCTGAGAGCACTGCATCTAGATCTTAGGATTTATTGCAATCCTCCAGCAGCTACTATAAAGATATGGGTCTAAAATGAAAGCAGATGTTTTCAATCCAAACTCATGCATGATCTGTAACCAGTTTAGTATCTATAGATTTTGGTGTCTTTGATTCTTTAGTAATCTTAGTCACCATCATCCCATGGACAGTAATGGTATTAACACACTACCCATCACATGATCACTATTTTCTATGCTTTTACAAGTTGTTAAAACAGTGACAAACTTGCCACATAATAGTGCCACCCAGTGCAAGCCATAATTGTCAAAGGATGCACAATCATTTGTGCATAGAATTCCTATGCATTGCCTATTCATTTAATATCCTCAGATTACTTTCTAGCTTGTGGCTTTCATCAGTGAGGAGGTTTGGATCTGAAAGCACTCTATCTAGATCTTAGCATCTAATGCAACATACCAGATCCCACCTTTTATTTTTTCAGTTAAAATGTGGCTGTTGTAGGTTTGTATTGGATCCTAAGATCTAGGTGCAGTGCTTTCAGATCAAGGCTCTTCACTGATAAAACCCACAGGCTGGAAACTAGTGTGTGGATATTGAATGAGTAGGCATTAAATAGGTTATTCGTGAATTAATTGATTGTTATAGCTTGCACTAAGTGGCACTAGTGTATGGAGAATTTGTCATTGTTTTAACAGTTTGTATAAGCATAGGAAATGGTGATCATGTGATGTTCAGTGGTTTAATATCGTGCGTGATTGCTTTTACGTTTCAAAGTTTTAATGTAAACCTACTATTTTTTAATTAATATAATATATAAAGTATTTATTCATTCAACTGTGATATGCTTAATATTCAATATTAATGGCTTTCTGTGAATTAATTGATAACTTTGAAGGCAGTGACAAAACAATGATACTTATATACATTACGCAAAAAGTCTGGATAACACAAGTTAAAAATGTAAATACTGTTCTTTAATTATTGAAACAAAATTACTTGATGTGAAATAAATGATATATTGTATATGTATTCTTTTTAGTTAGATCTGGGGTGTGGAACTCCTTGAAATTTCTCAATCTGATCCATTGACATTTTTCAGACTCATATATAAAATGGCCCTGTTAAAATTTCTATTTAAACATGGTTTCTATCAAAGGTGTAATGCAGAAAACTTGAAGCCTGTCAATTAAACTACAGCAAATTCATATATATATATATAATTAAAAGGGATTTGAACCTAGTCTTTCAAACTAATATAACCAATCCATATGACTACTTGTGCTGAACCTCACTCATCAGTTGGTTCATATATTTAAACTTAACAAATGATAGAAATATGTATAAGAAATTGTAATATGGGACAACAGATGAGTGCTGTTTCAGCATTAAATGTGCATCTTGGGAAATTACTTGTCTTTGATCATGTGTTTCAGTAATGTGTGATTGAATAGAAATTTCAAGTACCTTTAAAATATATATATATATATATATATATATATATATATATATATATATATATATATATATATATATATATATATATATATATATATATAAAGTTAAGTTCAAAGATTTCTAAAAGTAATGTGTATATGAAGTAAACTTGCAATAGACTATAGAGCCTACTTGAAAAGTGTATTCCCATGTATCTATAGTGTGAGAAGTTGTTCCAAATTCTGAGCTGATGAGTGATTGTGATAGGAGTGACCTAAAAGGTAACAGCTGCATTGACAAAAACTAAAACGAGCAAATATATAAAATGGCCCTGTATAAAATGTCTTTTTAAACACAGACATAAAGCAATGTCTGCATTAATATTTAAGTAAAATAAAATATTTATTTTCTCAACTACATCTTCTCTTTTCAATCTTAATAATTATTCTAGTTCATTCTATTAGAGATTCAATGTTTCAACAGTAGTGCATTTCAAAACATATGGTGTAACATTTTTTTTAATAGAAAGAATTAGTCTATGGACTTGTTTGATATGTCTGGAAAGTATTTCAGTTAATAAAGACCACAATTTTAAAAAGAACTATTTAAAATCAAAACATTCTGAGTATATCAAAATTGTTGGGGAAAAAATATTATAATAGAAAACTTGAAAAGAAGCTTGTCAAGTTGCTGATATGTTTCATAAAATGTACAAACAAGTAAAGCAAAGAGCTTTGCTAATTGTTACACATGCTTTGTGATAAATTCTTAAAAAGAGAAAGCATTTAAAATATCTCTATCAGAAACCATACCCAAATCTCTCACCAATGGTTTCATGCTTTGGGACTTCTCAAAAAAGTGCTAGGATAGTTTCAGACACTAGATCTAAAAATACCAAAAAACCAGCATTTATTTAAGAGTTAACCATTGTGTAGAAAAGCTGAAATTTTCAGATACTTAAATGTCTTCAAATCCAGCTATCTACCCCAAATAACTATATGGAGCTGAGAGATCTTCAGGCATACTATATATTAGTAGTCTTAACAATATAGCATCACTTAAGACTTAAAGAAAAGACCATAAATAGTCTATAAAAATAGTCATATATCACATGACCACTTCTTTTTTAAGCTTGTAAAATATAAACAAAGAGATTTGCTAATTGCTCAACAAGCTTTGTGATAAATGCTTAGCAAAAGAAAGCATTTAAAATATTTCTATCAGAAACCATACCCAAACCCTGACCAATAAACAAAGCTTGTTGAGAAATTAGCAAAGCTCTTTGTTTATAGTTTACAAGTAAAGCAAGTTACATTATTTAAAAAAACAACTCAAAATTCAAAATCATATTCTATAGGGAGTTTAATATCTAACATAAAGTTATATATATATATACCTGTACAAATAATGTAATATATAAGATATTTTGAGCTCAGACTTTCATACGACCCTCAACTCTCCACCCTATCTCATACCACTGATCCACTTAACCACATATATGTCTAAAAGATAAATAATCACCAATAAATGTATTTTGTGCTAAACCAGCACTTGTCAGTTGATCCAGATTATCATCTGTACACATATATACAATAAGTGTTCAGATATATATTAAGATAGCCAATCTTCTTACTTTAATAGACAGGCTTCAATCCACTCCACCCTCCAGCTCTTCAGCCATCCATCCCAATGAAAATCAGATGATGGAATGCTCAAATCCCACACTGCTGCAAACATTCTTGTCACACCCAGGTTGACCATAAGTCACTCTGACCCCTCATGTACAGCACATAATCCATTTAAGTACATATATGAGGGCTGGGCAGACCTGCAAGCTACTATTTAATATCTAACATACAGGCTATATATATATACCCGTACAAACAATGTAATATATAGGGTATTTTGAGCTGACTTTCACACGACTCTCAACTCTCCACTCTATCTCATACCACTGATACACTTGACCACATATATGTCTAAAAGATAAATAATCACCAATATGCGTATTTCGTGTTAAACCAGCACTTGTCAGTTGGCCCTGAGCACTTATTGTATATATGTTGTACAGATGATAATCTGGACCAACTGACGAGTGCTGGTTTAGCAAAAAATAACATATATTGGTGATTATTTATCTTTTAGATATATATGTGTCAAGTGTAGCAGTGGTATGAGATAGTGTGGAGAGTATAGGGGAGTTTATAAAATACAGCATACTATTCGATATAGAATAAATCTGTGCAGAGCATAAAATGAAATTCGAGAATATAAGTAAGTCATGAAGAATAATTAAAAGGTGAATTAGATAAATTGTCATTAAAGGTGGAATAGTCATTAATACTAATGACGTTATTTTACTTTTAATTCGCAAAAAAAAAAAAGTATGACCCTCATTTAAAAAGGGAAAGTTGAAATTGACTGCCAGTTGAAAGATTACCCACCTCTAGTGATTAGAGGTAAATTAATTAAATTTTTGACAAAGTATCTAATTTTTAAATCGATAATTTTATACGGCTCGCAAATGATTCAATATTCAAATGACCCTTGGCAGAAAAAGGTTCTTCACCCCTGATATAAATAGAAAAGCAAAAGACAGATAAATAATAGATTAAATGCATATTTTTATTTTCAGTGTTATTAATGAGCTCAAAATATAACTTTTTAAAAAAATAAGCTTATTAATAAAAATTACGATCTTAAAAGTCCGTCATTAACAAATGCTATACTATTTTTCAATGTGCTTCTTATCTTCCACCAAAATGTGATAATTTGTTAAACAAGATGTAAACTATTAACAGAATCATCTCTTAGGGTCCAAGGAGAGCGAGGTTAACAAGCTACACATGCTAAGAAGAAGCTCAGAGAATATTATTTAATAGAAAAACATTTATATTTAGTGTACACAATGTTTCATGTTTAGTTTTATTATAACAGGAGAAACCGTTTGCCTTTAATGTTAGTCAGTTAACAGATGCAGGAACAAAACAATCTATTTTATTCAGAAACATGTACTGTCATTTCTAAGAGCAAAGTATTACAAACAGCTGACGTTTTAGTTAATATTTTTAAAACTAGAGCAGAAATCTAAATTAGAGATATGTGCCGACCATTTGGTATAATAGAGAAGTTAAAAAATTAAAAATAAAGCCAATCTTATAAAATAGAAAATATATTAATGACTTTTTTTTTATTGACAAAAAAAATAATTAACTCTCATTAAACTAAAAATCTTAGGAATTATTACAAATATACTATAACTCTTTTAGCCAATAAGAACTTTTAAAACCATCTTATAACTGAAGACTTCAAAAAACGAAGCAAAAATCGAAGATTGATCAATTGTTCAGAAAGTCGTGGAGTGCTTGGCGTAAAAAATGATAATTTTTATCCAGAATTCTTTGCTCTTAAAGTCCTAAACCTCTACCTTTATAATCAGACACAGCAGGACACTATCAGCTTCAGGTGCCAAAGCGCACAAAGCAAGTTTCAGTCATAAATATAGTGTTATTCATATTACAGATATTAAAGATTTGTAAAATTTGTGATGTAGCTCTAAATGTTAAATATTAGAATAAATTGCATTAAAAATAGTGTAGTCAAACGTTGGTGGCCTGGTGGTTAGCATAGCTGTCTTCCAAGCAGCTGGACCGGGTTTGATTCCCGGTTAACGCTTTGATATATATATAATAGTGCAAAAACTAACACTAATAACAAGCACTATTTCTTTGTTAGAATATACTTTTTGTAATTTTTAAACCCGCACAGCTATCCAATCCATCTTATAGAACTGTTTCCCATGACCACATATATGTGAAAAAATGTGGCCCTCATCAGTTGGTCCAGATCACTATCTCCCACACATATATAAATCACTGCTCAGTTTATATTAATTAAGATATTTGAAATACAGGCACTCTTCGTATACCTGGAGCGTAATTGTAAATGTAGGGAATTTGAACTCAGACTTTCAAGCACCTTTCAACTATCCACACAATCTCATATCACTGATATACACGATCACCCTGATTTTATATATGTGTGAAAGATGATAATCTGGACCATCTGATGAGTGCTGGTTCAGCACAAAATATGTATATTGGTGATTATTGATCTTGATCATGTGATTCAGTGATATGAGATAGTGTGGATAAATTAATTAAGATAGCAAATCTTCAAACTTTTATGGACAAGCTTCAATCTTCTCCACTCTGCAACTCTTTAGCCATTCATATCATTGAAAATCCGAGGATGAAATTCTCAAAGCTTTTGTTGATGCCAATATTATTGTCATACCCATGTTGATTTTAAGTCATTCTGACCCCTTACACCTAGGACCTTAATATGTCAGATTGACTTATGGCCAACATTACTATCAACAACAGCTTTGAACATTTCATCGAGAGATTTTCAATGGCATGGTAGGCTGAAGAGTTTGAGAATGGAGAAGATTGAATGTTGTTTATTAAAGTTTGAAGATTTGCCATCTTAAAATAAACCGAGCAGTGATTGCATATATGTGTGGGAGATCTTAATCTGGATCAACTGATGAGTGCTTGTTCAGCACGAAATGCATATATCACAGATCATTGATATTTTTCACATGTATGTAGTCAAGTGTATTATTTGTGTAAGATGGATAGGATAGCTGTGGGGTGTGTGAAAGTCTGAGTTCAAATCCCTTATAATTACATTATGTTTAGAAGAGACAATGTATATGTATTTAAATAATAAATACACTTTTTGGTAACTTTGACCTACTCTCGAACCAGAACTTTACATACATGTATTTTTTTAAATATGCATGAGCTTTTTATTTTATAATGTATTTTCCAAGTGTAGAAGTTTTTAAAAAAAAATTTTTTTATTTATTAAGAAATAAATTTATTTTGAAAACTACATGAATTATGGTACATAAATTGCTTGAAATTAAGGATTCATGGGTGTCCCACTGCATGTTTTGCCCACACCAGGGGTCTGGTCCTATTCAGTCCTGTGATTTTGTCTGCACCAATCTATCCCTGTGTAGCTAACTAGATTCCATGGGTTTTCCAATTGTTTATGGCATCCTGGCTATTAGATTATTAAAACCAAGGTTTGTCAGATGTATCACGTCAAAACTTCTGATGTAATCTAAATTTAAAATGCTAAAAAAAAACCTTTAATAATAATTTGGCTATTACTGATAAACTAACTTCCGCGTGACTAAATTAACATACAATCAATATCTATAGTTTTCAATTATCTATAAATTCATTTATCTATTTATTAAATGCCTATCGACTTATATAAACACATACGCACACTCACATACAACCGCACATACACGAAGATTATTCTTATAAAAAATCAAAACAGTAGTTTTTAATTTAATATTTTTCTAGTAATGTTCTAAAAAAATAAAAATTTAAAATGGTTTTAGTAAGATATAAACATTTAATTTTTAAATTAAAAAATAAAATATAGTGCAAAATTTTAATGCAATATAGAAAACATTTATAAATTAACTGCAAATCTAGGTATGAATTAAAATGATAGTAAACATAGAGAATATTTTTCGTAATTAAAACAAGCATCACATGTATATTACTAGAAATCATAGTAATTGTAAAGTTTCTCAAGTGATCGAGTAAAAAAAATAATTACGGGATCAGAAATAAATATAATTGCATTTATATATATATTAAACAAGCTGTTATATATAGAGCTCGCAAATAAGCTCTTATTTAATAAGCTTTACAGAATGTTTCCATCACCAGACCGGTTTCTGCTACTGGCTTCTTCTCAGTGAAGTGCTAGGATATTGAAGCATTAAAGCTTGTTAAGAGCTTATTTGCGAGCTCTATATATAACATTTGTAATACAAGCTTGTTAAATTAGGTCATGTAACATGATTTCTTTGTAAACAAGCTGTATATACATACGAAAGCAATGTAAAAACTAGGTTAAAATGAACTTTTGTCCGTTTAATGCTCTTATTTCAGGATTCTGATAATATAGCTTTTAGGTCATATACAAATAAGTTGGCCTGAGTTCAAAACCTGAGAACATTTTTGAATTTCATGTTAATAACTTGAATAATATAAAAAAAATAAAAGAACATTTCTAGATCCACCTCTCAATACCAATAACCAGAAACTAGTCTAAGGCTTCCATCTTGCATTGAATAACTTCTGAGATAGTCTCAATAAAAAAAGATATGGGATGATTTATTTTATATATACCTTTGTATAAATAAAACATTCCTAAAGTTAATATAAAATATAGTCTTTTTGGATCTCATATTATCAGCCTAAAAAGTACATAGGAAGTAAATATGATTGTGGATATGAAAATGCAAATCCTGCTTCTCTCTAACTGCAGCTCATAGTTAATAAATATTCTGATGGTGTGGAATCATCTAGGCACTGGAGTAGGGTAAATATATTATTAACATAACACTATTTCCTATACAGTGACTTTTTGATGTAATGGTTGGCAGACCTGTCAGCGATCAACTTTTGATGAAAGTTTGACTTTTTTTGCAGGTTCCAAATAAACCTGGAATACTTTTTGAGACAGCTATCCAAAATCAAAAAATTAATGGCCAGAAACTAGTCTGGGGATATTGAATGAGTAGGCACTAGATGGGGATTTTATGCACAAGCCTTCTGGCATCCATCGATTACTCTAGCTTGCTGTGTGTGGCAATACGTATAGTGAGTTTTGCCTGTTTTAACAACAGTTATACACAAGCATAAGAAGTGGTGGTCATGTGATGTTTATTGGCAGTAATTAGTATCTAATTATTTTTTATTTTGAAAATCAAAAAGGAAAAAAAAATATTAAAAATCATCGCATTCCATTTTATTAACTTGCTATGAATATTGTTTTTTTTTTTTCACAGTTTTTCTGTAGAGGGGTGTTAGATACCTTTTTGTCCTGTGAGGGGTTTTTGAAGATTGTTTTTATTAATAGGAGTGAGGCATTACAAATGGCAAAACTTATTTGATACATTACACATACACATTTTTTTTTCACAATCATTATTTTAATATATAAGGGACTCGATCTCAGACTTTCACATGACCTTCAACTCTCCATGCCTTATCATTAAGCTAAAACTAGAAATTAAACTTTGATTGTCTTTATGAATGATTGTTATTTTTATTTTCAAGTAGAATATTTTACTATTTTTAGCCAATGTATTTTATTCAAGGAGGGAGCTATGAAGAATATGAGTTTCAGTATACACAATTAAATCAATTAATCTTTCTAACATAATTGTTACAAAAGATCACAAATGATCACCAAAATGTATTTCATGTTGAATCATGATTCTTTAATTTGCCACAATTACAATATCTTACATGTGTTTTTATCATTTGTTCAGTATTTTATTATTCTTATTGCATTGCCAAATTTATATAATATTGTTATCATTTATGTTCTTTATTACTATTTATAATGCTTTGAACGGTTTCGATTACTGGAGCAATTAAATGTTAATGTAGATTTGTATTCATGTATTTGTAATGTGTTTGTTATAGTTCTGAAGAAGATTGTTGGGGCAATCGAAACTGTCAATAGTGGGCTGTAAAAAAGCATTGTAAAAAATGATAAAGACCATAAATGATATTAATATTACATTTGTTCATTACTTACCAATATCTAATTACAGTTTCATTTACAAGTGTCAAACATTCTTGTAATTTTGACATTAAACACTTTAGATCAATATATTAATGATGGTTATTAATTATTTATTAAACATGATAAAATAATGAAGACATGTATGTGAGATCAAGATCTATGTCAACTGATGAGTGCTGATTCAGCTTGAAATGCACATGGAGTCATTTGCCTTTTTCAGATAAGTTTATTCTTATGTTACAAAGATATGTGGTGGAGTAGAAGTTTTAAAAATATTCACAAAAACAAAAAGAAGGCTTAAGAGCTTCATTGCTCAGAAGTTGAGAAGAGTTCAAACTCCAGAACAGCGAGCACCAAAATTGATCCTCGGACTTACTCATCCCACATCAGAAGTTCTACCAACTGTACCAAAATGAGCAGGACTTTAAAAAAAAAATACAGATCGAAAAAAAGAGATGAAGTTGAGTTGCTCTATAAAAATATTAATCTTTAATTTGAAATTTAAAGTTTATATTTCAGTAGGTAAGAATTTGAATATAATGAATGAATAGTAATAATTTTTAAAGTCATACAATAAACATTTTGTATAGCCAGAATTTTTTATAATAAAATCCAATACATGTTGCTTATTAAACTTTTACACAGAGGAAAAACTCTCTATACAGTAGCGCCACTCAGTGCAAGCCAGAATAATCAATGGATGCACTGAGTGACGCCACTGTATGGAGAGTTTTGTCTCTCTGTAAACAGCTTGTGTAAGCATAAAGAATAGTAAACATGTGATTTTTAGAGCATTAAACTTTGTTGGGATTCAACTTTTTTATGATTTAAAATCTTTTTGGATTAAATCAAAAGATTATTAAAAAACTGTGAACTTTAATAGTTTTTAAAGTTCTATATTTTTCTTTATTTCTTTGGCATCAATAATTAATCATATTAAATTTTTTTGGAAAAATTTGTTCCAATTTTGATTTCATAACTTTAATTTACAAATTCATAATTTTGTTTGTCTATTAGGTTAAGGACATTAGCTGATGTGGATTTGGTGATCTGCCTTGTGGATGCTGAACATTTTTTATTGCCAGTACAATTTTCTGCTGTTATCAACCACTCTGAAATACAACGATTTCTTCACTTTTCACAATAAATTCTTGATTATGACTTGGAAAGGGTTTATAATCCTTTTTCTATTTTTGCATCAACATAATAATATTTTATCTGCCAAGGCATTGACAGAACATCTATGTTCACATAAATATACCATTTCCAACTTTCTTATACACTTCAACAATATTATTTTTTATATCAAAACTTTATTCTTACAGTTTCGGGTGTCTTGTAGTCATCATCAGAACTACAAATTGTCAAAACTGTAGGAATAAAGTTTTGATATAAAAATAGTATTGTTGAAGCATATAAGAAGATTGGAAATGGTATATATAAATATAGAAGTCAATATATTAAAAAAGGAAGAAGAAAATTGTAGAACACTTATGAGTATTATAGTTTAATTTTTCTATATCCATCTTCTATACCTAAAACAAGTTTGCATCATTTTATAGATATTATAAAAAAGTTGATCAACTATCTTATCAATTTAATTTTTTCAGCATTTTCCAAATATCTAAGGAATAATTTAGGGTTTTTTGTTGTATGTTTTTATGTCAATTATTTTTTAACTCCAACATTTTTTTTTTAAAATTATTTCTCATCAAAGTTAGATGATGAGTGCAGTTTTGTATGTAGATGTGCTTCTTTCATCATATAGTTTGTCTCTTTCTGTATATTTTTATTTTCTATCATTCTTTATTATTTCTCTTTAGTTGTAAAAGTTAAGCAACTTTCCTTAGATGAATGTAAATGAATGTTATAAGTCCTGACATGCATTGATAAGAAAAGCTGTAAATTGAATACAAATTTAAATAAATATAAAATGGAAGCTAGAGGGCGTTAAATATCTTCATAATCATAGCATTAGAATGTTTGTAATTGTATAGATGTGTGTATATATAGGCACTAGATTATTCAAACTATGTAAATCAGATGGTCCATTTTTTAGAAAGGGGGAAGCACCTTCCAGTTTATGGCACTATGATTGTTAGCTATAAATCAAGTTTACTTCCCTCTTTCTAAAAAAATGACTATCTAATTTAAATAGTTTGAATAAACTAGTGTCTATATATATACCTATACAATCACCAACATTCTAATGCTATGTTCAATGCCTAAAAATTTCATTCAATTTATAGTTTTCTGTCTCTCTTTAAGTTTTTGTGCCTCATTCAAAAGTATTTGAGATGGCAATATGTCAGGTTTTGACAAAGGTGAAAAAGTCCTTTTAAAACCAATATTGAAACTCTCCCAGGGCTCTGTTTACTATTCTAAAAGTGTCTACTATATAACAACCAATATCTTATTTTGCATTGAATTTGTTAATGGGTGCTTTAGTATTCTGACCAATATTAGTATTTCATCTCATTGATATAATTATAGGGATAGACTTTCAAGCTTGAAAGTCTGGGTTCAAATTAAGTTTATTATAACAAAAAAAAGTGGATTAGCTCTATCTGATTAAAATGTTTTGCATATATACTTAGGAATTATATAAAAAAAATACATTAATGATTATAATTCTGACTTGGCCAAATAAAATAAATAGTATCATATTTAAACAGGCAAAACTCTCTATGCATATTGCCACTCATTACAAGCCAGAGTAATCAATGGATGACAGAAGGTTTGTGCATAAAATCCCTATCTGGTGCCTACTCATCCAATATCCCCAGACTAGTTTCTAGCTTGTGGCTTTCATCAGAGAGGAGCCTTGGATCTGAGAGCACAGCATTTAAATCATGTGATGTTTAGTATCATATTTATATATAAAATAAAGGCAAAATTAAGACCGAATAAATAGAGAAAACATTGAAAATATTAAATACTACCTTCTTACATTTTTGGTGCTTAGAACCATTATTAATGGCTAATGTTATATTTATATAATATATAAGAATTAATCACCACTAAGGAAACAGTTATAACATCTAACGATAGACTTAAAATAATGTTCTATAGCATTGAACGTTTATATATGTAATTTGCTTACATTGAATGTTTCATATATATGTAAGTAGAGGGATTTGAATTTAGGATTTTTCAATCTATATTAGTCCTCCACTCCATACCGTGAAATCAATACCCATGACCACACACATGCGAAAAAGATACATGAGCCCCATTATACATATTCCATGCCAAACCAGCACTCATTGATTGAGCCAGATCACAATTTCCCACACACATATACAATTAGTGTTTGGTTTATATTAAGATAGCAATTCCTTAAACTTTACTAGATAGGCGTCAATCTTCTCACCCTTCCAATTATTCAACTGTCCATCTCAGTGAAAAACCAACAATGAAATGTTCAAAGCCCTTATTGTATTTGAGATTGTAGTCATACTCATGTAGACAGTATGTCAATCTAAGTTCAAATCCCTTTACTTACATATATGTCTACAGACAGTCATTCATCAGCAATAAAAAGACATGGAATATTTGGATGTGTGGCCACATTCATTTGTAATTCGTTCTATTTTTTAATTGATAGAATATATATAGAAACACACATTCTATCAGTGATATTTAGGATATGTTTATTTCTATGCATATTTTTTTTTCATGTGTCATAGCATCGGCCGGGAAGCGAACCCGCTAAACCGGGACAGCTGCTTGTAAGGCAGCTGTGCTGTCCTCTCGACCACTAACGCTTGACAATGCATATATTATTTGTTATTAATATTTTAAATTTCTTTGCCTTCTTTTGTTGCAATAATTTGTCCCACCATCTAACACATTTCCTATGGCCTATTATAATTTAAGTATATACTGCATCTATTTTTAACTGTATATATTTAAAAATTAAAAAGTTTTTTTTATTCCATAATTTGTGCATGCATGTGTGTGTTTGATACCATAGCAGAAAGGAAATGCGGAGTTAGAAACATTTTACTCAGCAGTTAGTTTGCATTTTTTTCTTTTTTGAATGCAGTGAATCTTTTTCTTTAAGTTTTTCTGTAAAAAGAACAAAGGGAAAGAAAGTCATAGTGCCACTGTAATTTAATAGCTGTTACTTATAAAAGAAAATATGTTTTAAGATAGTCGCTTATCTAATTAGAATACTAATCTGGATTCTTATTGAAAAATGTCCATTCTCCAAAGAAATTATAGAAGTCATTTTTAATATTTTACAATAAATAAATTATTTAGATACATGTATATTACGTATAGTAAATTTAATGGAATTAGACAGAACTCAGATTTTCAATCTTCCTACAGTTAGCTAATCCATCGTATACAATCGGAACACATAACCACATACATGTGAAAAAGATAAATGATCTCCAATGCATGTATTTCGCGCTGAACTAGCACTCATCAGTTGGCCCAGATCACTATCTTTCACACATATATACAATCACTGCTCAGTTCATAGTAAGGTAGCAAATATTCAAACTTGAATGGACAAGATTCAATCTTTTCCATTCTCTAACTCTTAATCCATATCAATGAAATTCCATCTTCAGAAGTTCAATGATATGAATGGCTGAAGAGTTGGAAGGTGGAGAAGATTAAAGCCGATTAAAGTTTGAAAATTTGCTATCTTAATATAAACAAAACACCGATTATATATACATTGTGAGGGCAGCTTACAAGCTCGACCAAACCAATCCATGGCTACTCACATCACTAATTGAGCATATACCAATCTTACACACAGCTTAAATAATAAGTTTTAATTGATATACATATATTATACATGTTACTTTACTATCTCAAAACATTCCTATACGTGCTTATGTGATATGAATATATTTTTTTTGCTTCAACAAATAATAAAACATTCAATCATGAGAAACGTTTTTGTTATTGTTGTTTCACATATACAAATAATAATAAAAATCTCAAATAATGACAACATACCAAATTAAACACTTCAACAACAAAAAAATATTACAAATGTATATATATTGTATTTTCTAAAAATTGCGTACAAGTTTGTGCATTCCAGAAAAACTACAATTTATTCGAAAGGTTGTTTTTAGATTGCGCAATGTTAACTGAGGAATTTAATTAAGGCATTAACATAATGGCGATCAATAAAATTCCAAGAAATATTTGCTGATTGCAAATATTTCTAGATAAGAGACCTTACCTTATTGGACAATGTAATTAATTGTTGCAGTTATCAGAAAGTTATAAAAAGAGTATGTAACAACTACGTCAGGTCATTATTCGTGTGCATCTCCAGTAGACGTTCCTATTAAATTCCGGTAGGAGAATTCTCACATCAGTGCTTCGGTTAAGGTCCAGTGCTTAGTGGAAATGTAGTTCACAGGCATAGCTGAATAGGTCCACAGAGATTGGGAGACAGTAGCCTGAGGAAATCATCCAGATAGCAGCTGAATAAAGAGTTGAGTTTCCAGTGGTTTCCAAGTGGAGTTATTGGTAGACTGTTGCAGAGACAGAATCTGTAAGGAGCTTAAGGTCAGTCACAGTGCTATACTACAAAGCGTTCATGTGCAGCTAAACTGGACTGGGACCAAGGTATGCGTAAACCTAGCCCATTGTGAATCATTTTTGTAGCAGCCAGCCTGAATGCACATTGAGGGAATTGAACATTAGCGAACTGTAGAGATAGAGTTGTTGCAGACTATTCACTATTCTGATTACCTAAATGAGTTTTTTATTGTATATATTTATTTTCTGACCGCCCAGTCATACTTGCGGACACAATAATATATCAATCAATAATGAGCTTGTCTTTATTGTCTTGTATGTCACTAGTCTGAACAGTACAATGATGTGGACTGACATTTATTAACTATGGTAATGAACTATGATCAATGCAGTCACTAGGTAAACAAGTATGAGAATGAAATATTTTTTTTATGTGACTTTTAAATCAATTATCGTTGATATAACATGCACAACAATGAACAACTACTGGCAATAAAGAAGAAAATGAAAATTTTAATATGCTAAGCAACAGAAGCTGCATTGGATATAAAAACGAACTCAGTTTTTATACATCATCTTTTGCAAATTATATACGCACTACAGAAAACCAACATCTTTAGAAAAACATTTTGAATGCTGTAGAAAATGGACATGCCATTTCAGAGAACTGATGTTATCAAATATATAATTTTAATATAAAACCGCAACAAGTCAACGAAATATTTAAAGCGAAGGAGAATAGAGAATTACATGTGATTGAATAAAATCAGAGCATTATTTTGAATTGATATTCAACAAAATAATTATAACAATTCTATTCAAACAAAAACTGAAGAATAGGAAAGATTGCCAGTATTTGAAGTAGGACTATGAAATAATCTTTTATGGCATGTAAAATCTATAAAAATACTCACTCTAGCTGATTTAAAAACATTATATATGATTAATTACCATGCAATGTTTCTGGCTAAATTGCCGATGTCATAGATGGATCATTATTTTTCTGCCATGGAAGCATGAGATTTCCTTTACCTATTCTTGAAATGCCGAAGAAACATCTTTTGTTCAACATGAAGTGCTTACCTATGGATCTGCAGAAAGACCAAGTGAGGGCGAATGTGGAATTGTTCTAAGTGTGCAATGGACAGATAGCAACAAGTGATCTCACTTTGATTAAGGAGAACAATTTGTGATGCATAAACTATATATATAAAGGACTTTTGCCAGCCCATCAACTTTAATTAAATCACTTTAAAGAAATTCTGAATTTTTAATTATGGGTTCTAATTTTATGCCTATTTTTGTAAATATTTTTTTTTTACATTTCATTTTTTTTTCATATTTAGAAATGTAAAACTTTTGTGAATTAGATTTTTTTGGAAAAGTTCATTTTAACTAGAAGTCGAAAGTAAGGGGGGGGTGGTTAGTTTTAGTTGAAATGTTCTTTTGTAAATAAAGTTTAGATTAGTCTTTCTCCACTCATAGTGATGTGACATTTGATCATTAATCATGTGATACTAAGGTAAGATTTTTATTATGATAGCACATTAAATATATATACTGTAACAGGACAGAGTTTATGTTGCTTGTTACATGTTAATTAATGGTTGTTATATTTGTTCTTCTGTGTAAATGACTAATCTCCTTGCGTGAATGACCTTTACTATCACATCAGGAATTATACATAGATTTTTGTGGGGTCCCCAAGGACAAACCACTGGACTTTGAATTGATGTAAAAATAGATATACCAATGAAAAAATTTAACTTAGCTACTTAGACTCATGTTTATGCTGAATCAATCTTAATTTGTTTTTATTTTTGTTCAAACTTTGTAAATAATTGTTGTCATTAATATGAATTTCTATCAAGAGGATTATGGATATGACATAAATTTGTTAAATTGCTGATATGGTAGTAGTCCATTGTTGATACCCATAACTACAATTTTTTTATATACATATTGTTAAAACATTTTTGAGCTTATTTTTTTTTTTGTTCTTTAAAATGCTTTAACTGCCTGACTCGTAAAAAAACCCAGTAGATTTGACATCACTCTAAATCGGCTACTTTTTATCCCACATATACAAATTATACGTCATTCAAAAGAAAATCAAAAGTTCTGTAAGATGGTGCCCTCTTCAGAATTATTTTACAAGTAAAAAATCAATAAAAATGACCATATATGTCAAACAAAACCAAAGCACTGCCTCACCACCTTTTCTTGAATCTTATTGGCTGTCCAACTTCTGTCAAAAAGGGAAATGGCTGCCAAAAAGTAAAAAGTTATGTTCGTTTTGATTTTTATTACGAAAATGATAGACGAATGTTTACAACATTTTAAACAATATTTGAATTAAATTACAAATTATTATTGATAAAATAATACTAAAAATCAAATTATTTTAGAAAAATAGTTAAGATATTACCAAGAATTATTTATTTATTGCTATATATTTATCATAACATTAAAGTGAAAAAAAAAAAGATTGCGGTTACTTTTATTTCACCACAATTGAATATTTTTTAAATTATAAATCAAATTTTATTTTTGAAAAGACTTTCGTTTACTTTTGTAATCTGACAATTTAGTAATATACTTTTTATAAATGAAACTAACGTATTTATATTATTAAAAGTGAATCTATTTTAACAATAGATTTTGTTAATTGTGAGTTGGCCAATTAAAAGTTTTGATTTTTAACTCATTCGGCCAATTAAATAATAATCGTTGAAAGGGTTAATAAATGTTGATGAATTTGTTAATCTTAATTTGGTCTCTAGTTTATTATCTCAGCTTTGTATTCACCCATTAATCCACAACCTCAAACATACACACACACACATGCCATACTTTATATATAAATGAAATTTAGTTGGGTGATTACTAGATACATCATCATACTAATAGTAATCTATATAAAAGTGGTAGTTGTCAGCTGGCATTAGTGCATCCGTTAAGAGATTTGCAAGTGAATTCTCCCTGAGCTTGAACACTGTGGCATAATGGAACCAGAAAGGGGTGAGAGGTGGATGAACTAAGCTAGCTTGTATCTAAACTCAATAAATAGGTTTAGAGCTAGTCAAATGTAATCATTGCTTACACACTTCATTGCATCATCTTCAGTATCCTACCTGAACACCCACAGTAAGACCATAGTTAGTTGCATCTTCCTCACTTTTTCTCAACCATTTCAATATATATGTAAGAAATGATGATCTGGACCAACTGATGAGTGCTGCTTCAGCACAAAATATGTATATTGGAGATCATTTATCTTTTTCACATGTATGTGGTCATGTATATTGTTTTTTTAACATGGACTAGATAGCTGTAGGAAGTTTTAAAGCATGAGATCAATTCCCTTATAATTACAATAAATAAATTAGTTCATACTTATAATTTTATAAGCCTAGTTGATGTAAGCTGTCCACTTATTTTTGTCAAATATGCTGTGACTTCCATTTACCTAATCACATTATCATTATTAACACAACCCAACATCATCTTCCTTATTTTCCTGGATTCTGACTTAAATGATCAGCCATAATGACCCCATTTATAATAATTAAATTATTTACATTAGCCTTACTATTAATAATATTAATTCATAACAACTTAGCTAATTTATCACACTTTGCATATTGCTATACATTTTACTTTTTTCTTTAATAATAAGACGATTTTAGCATTATACATGATTCATAAGTTTAGTGCATATATATAACAATAAAATAATAGATGTAACAGTAATTAATTATTATATACAGTCTTTCAATCCACAAAATACTTTTGGTTAATCTCTTAATTTTTCTCAACTGCTATTAAATTCAAAAAATATAATGGTTTTCAAATTTAATGAGTCTGTGTCAGTCTCACTTGAAAATTTCAAGAAGAAAACACAATGGACAAAATTTACTATTTTTTTAAAAAACTGGAATTACTGCAGACCAAGAAAAGAACAAAATAATCTTGCACATGTCTAGAAGCCTTCAAAGAGAAACTCAATTGGAAAAAACTAAAAATTGCAACTGGAAAGGATTTCATAAACAGTAGAGCCACAGTTATATATATATTTTTCATGTGTGCACACTGTATTTTTATTAATAGAAAAATTTTTTGGGTCAAAAAATAATTTTTGGTGCCGATATAGTATGTGTTCAGTGCGATTTTCAATTTTATAACTCACCCAAAATCCCCGCTGACACATTCAAGTGATAAATGGCATCAATTATCAACAAGCATATTAATCATGAAGGTCATATTATATAACAATTGGACTTTACTTTTAATATTTAATTTATTTGTAATCATTTAGCCAATTTAAATTAATCTGTGTTCTTTATCTTCTAGTTAAAAAACAAAGTATTGGGGAAAAAAATTTTAAACTATTTTCGGTCAACACAAGTGCATATACCACTTAAATACATATTAGTTAACTATTAAAAACAATATTAATAAGATTATGGAACTTATATTACTTTAAAAAAAACCTTCAAGTGATCAACAGTAGCGAACAAAAAATTTCTGATAAGAAAAAACTAAAATCCTATTTTTTGTAAAAATAATATGCTATATTTTCGTATTTTATAAATTATAATTTTTTGACATATTAATGAAAACTAGGTTAATTAGGTTTTTTATTTATTTAAAAGTAGAACACATAAATTACCTTTTGATTTCTTTCATAGGCTTATAACAAACTTAAAGTGCATTTTGATTTCTGAAAGATTTATGTAAATTGGGATAATGTATGTCAATGCAAAATATTTGCTCACATTATTTGATTTTGATTTTTTATTAAATGCTAAATATTGTTCAAAATTAGGATTTTGATTTTCAAATATTCGATGACAATTGCAATCTTTGCATTTTGATTTTTTAATTAATGATGAAATTTACAATTTTGTAACTGTCTTTTTTTGGCACCACATGCTTATAATTGATGTCATTTATAGCTTGAATGTGTCAGCGGGGATTTTGAGTGAGTTATAAAATTCAAAATGGCGTCGAGAACATACTATATCAGCACCTTTTTTTTGTAAAAATTGATAATTTTAAATACTTTCATTAAGTTAATGTTTTCAAATTGTAAAACATCTTTTTCTCTTCCAAATTATGAAATAGTTTTTTTTTAAAAAAAAAAAAAAAAAAATCTGTTATAAATTTAATTGTTTGTTTTTTTTAATCTGTTTTTACCGGTTTCATTCATTTTCCCTTTTTAAAGGGGGGGGGTATTTAAATTGAATCAAAGATTGTTATTTTTGATTTTAAAAATGTTTGTTTACCAAACACTTAGTTATTTTTTAAGAAATAACTTAAAGAATTTAATGTTAATCCATGAATATGAATCAACTGATTGGTTAATATAATTTTTATGAAAATATATATTTTTGGCTATATGTGTGTTTATAATTTCATATTATCATTCTCACTTTATTTATTTCACTTAAAATATTGTTTCAAACTAAAAGTGAAATAATGAAAAATTTTGTAATATTTTCTAACCCGCTCGCTATTGGTTTGGAAACAAGTGAACAATCAGATACCACAATAATAAGTTCATTGAAGGTAGAAGTGATTTCTTTCATTTGAAGATGTTAAGCTTTCATTGAATTGATTTGTGCTTTCCATCTAGTGGTACTTTATGGTTTTAATGTTATTTTTATATGTCTTAGTAATATTGTCCAGCATTTGGGTGAATCTAAAAACAGTTTAAACAGTCGTTATATAATTGTGAAAAATTTCTTTAAACCTATAGTACTGGCCATTACACTGTAAAGAAGGAAATTAAAATTATGAGCTACACAAGGTGCATAATGCCCATTTTTTTGTCTGTATTACCTTCTGTTGTCTTTTCATGTTGGCCCATTGACATAGGATTGTGCTCTGCGATATGTATGCAGAATGATTTTAAATTATTTAATAATAAACCTGATAAATCCTCCTCAGTTGTATCTTATATATATATTGTACCCTCACTTCTCGATATATGATATAATTTAAAATATGACTAGCTCAATCAAATTATTATGCTCGGCTAAAATATGTACAACTATCTTTAATATATTTTTATAATATTATAACTTATCAGATTTATTCCAAACTTATCAAAAATTAATTTAGTTCAATATTATATACTAATTAAATAAATATTTAATTAAAATCATGAGACTGTGAAGTGAAGTTACAATTGGTAATCAGATTTACATTGAGTCAATGTCTTTCCAAGACACTGTCTCAATGGCATAAGAATACTATTACTTCTAATTATCTCATTACTAACTCTACAGCACTCTTATGACTTTTATAAATGAACTATCTTTAATAATAATAGATAAATAAATCTCAATCTATTGTTAAGGAAATATAATTAAAATGATCTCAGGTTCTTCTAATTATCTTAAAGTAATAATAATTCATGTAGATAGGAATGATAAGGGATTTAATATCAAACCTAAATACACCTAACTTATTCTAATAATAATCACTAACAATAATAATCTTTAGGGTATATCTTAATCTTATCTATTGGGTTATACTTTTAATCATTAAGAAAATAAGTAAATCATATGCATGTCTTTCATTTCCATATAGTATCTTAATTTTAAAATAGACCAAAATCTTATAATTTAACAATCTGTGGCAATAAATAATCTTATACTTTTATATTGTGCATTATAATTATTTTATGACCATTGTAATATCATATGTTAATGTCAATCAATTTCTATAAATTATATTAAGAAAATATTGTGTTTCTTTCTCAAATAATAAAATAATAAATTCATATTGTGCAAATATTATGTTTATTCAAATTATCTGTTGTCAAATGCTGTGGTGTAAAATAATGAATTCAACACATCTTTTAAACAACTTAACAAATTTATTTACATTAACTTTAACAAATAATTTATTTACACTATTTACATTTAAATGGAACTAAAGAAAATAAAAAATAAGAAAAATAATAATACAAGATTTTTACACTGTTATTATTTCCATAACTATAAGTAGATAATTTATACATTTCAGAGAATGTTTTATTAATAAAATTCAATTAAGTTTATGACTTTAATTTACATAAACATTACTTATTATCAATTAATATAAGAAAAGATTTTATGTAAGATATCATTCATGTAGCATGTATGTAAATAAACAAACTTTAATAATTAAAAATGCTATTTCACTTAAGTCCTACTATTATTTATATTATAATGTATAAGGCTGTATTACATTTATTATCAGTATGACTCAAATATTAATTAATGTATCAACTGATATAACTTTGTAGTATAATAACAATTATTGACTATCACTGTTTATTTCATTCCGATATAATGTCATACTACATGTCTTATTAAAATATGCAATACGTATATGTACTTTTTTAAAAAAAATAATATTTAAAATTATTCAATAATTTCAAATTTGATAAAGTATTATGTTAAATAAAAATTCTATGATTCTTTTCCATTTTAAATCATTACTTTTCTTTACTTATTATTCCTATTCCTTTATAAAACTACTACCTACAAAAGTCATTTTAACCCTATTTAATTTCAGTAAAACAAATGACCAATTTTAAAAACAAAAAATAATAACGATCCAAACTCTCCTATACCTCATCATCTATTTACAATAAGCCTTCAATCAAAAATATAAATTTCTATGTAAAATTAACGTAACTCATCTAATAAAAATAAAATAAAATATAGACCTTATATACTTCTTACTAACTTTAAAAGAAAAAAAATAAATAACTTACACTAGTATAATAAATCTGATTTCTAATATTGGAACAGAAACATTGAAATTCATTCACGAAAGAATCATATAATTATTTCTAGGGTATCATATTACGTTGTACTAAATTTATATCATCAATTTAAAATATGCATATTAAAATAAAACTGCTATTATTAATCTTGTGCGTGTATATTATTTAAACATTAATACATTCATTCAATAATCATATAACATTTGGTTGATCTAAAGAAAACATAGTAAATACATCAAATTATTATTATTATTACACAATTTTTACCATAAATAATACTTCAATGTACAGTCCGTCACGATGTCCTCCAGGATTCCAGTTTTACAAAAATAATTTCACATTCACACTCAACAATTATTCTTTAAAATATTATGTGTTGTATAATTATAAAATAAACTTTATGCAATAAAAAGTTATATTAGTATTTAGTTATTATTTTTAAAAAAAAATGTAAATGTACCTTTCCTATCTTTAATAAATCAATAATTACTGAAATATTTATGTTAGTTAATAAATAAAAATATTACATAACATCCAACGGTGTTTTCATCCAGTTGTCATTGTTCTTTTTCCTAGGCACAAATTTTCACTAAACATTACTTCCTTTTCCGGTACATCACGTGTTTTTTAAAAGTTTTTATGACAAAAATGAAAACGTTTTTTTTTTTAAAAAAAATAAAATAAAAGTCAAAGTTAGTTCCACCATAAATAAAATAATAATTAAAAAATAGTTTATAGGATCCATATTCTCTTCTTTATAGGAAAATTATTTTAAAGTTATTATTTTTTAGCATTAGTTTATAATTTATAAGTTCTTGTTTAATTATTTTCTAACTTTACTTGGATATCCACATGTAATTGATTTGCGCATTCCGTAACAGATATTAGGTAAGATTATTTTTAGAGTCTTCTATACGACCAGCGTTTAGACTTTAATAATATCATAATTTGACTTATAAGTATTTCTTTACTTATTACATCTCCAATTTATTTGCCTTTTAAAATTGTCAGAATTTAGTCTTTTAAACCATAAAGACTTAACAAGGCAAATATTTATACAATTACTGTTATATATTATATCTTTACCAAGATATATATTTAAATTTAGAATTTACAAATACTTGCTTCATAAAGAAGTATTTCTCATTTTTTCAAATATCTATTTTATAAAAATTAATTACGATTAGCTTTTAAATTTATACCAGGTCCAACGTATTATTTTTAAGCATCTAATAACTCTGCTAGTCAATCCAGCATTTGTTAAATTTTCAGTATAAAGTCTCCAATATATTTTATTCTCATACGATGTCTTCATGATTATTTGATAGTAAATTGAGCTTTAATAAGGAAACGATCAATAGGGAAATATAACAAATTAACACTGCATATTCATCGGTAACTTTTATAAATTATTTTTTAAAAAACTACTCTCTAATAATTTTAAAAACGATTTTAAGAGCGTCTATAATCACTTAGCTATTTTTAATAGCACTCTTTACTTTAAGAATTTCAATCACAAGTCACCTCCTAACAATTGAACCTTGGTTTTATACCGGAAGAAAACTCCCACTTGATTGGTGAATTAAACAATTGACTTGCTAGCTTATTTACATATTTCACCAACAAGACAGAATTAAAAATAAATAATGACTTATTTAATATTTATTATTTATCACACTATTAAATTCTTAAATTAATCTTTGTCATTTATTTAAATCTATTAAACATTTTTTAAAACATTCTTTCTTACTTAATTTTACGTTTAACTTTTATAAGATTATTTTTATAAACAAACTAAGTCTATTTTTATTCGTTATGTTTTTAAGCAGTATTTTAAAAATCAGATTTAATATTTCACATTAATTATTTTTATTTTTATTTCATGATAGCCAAAATAATATTTATAAATTTTATAACAGAATTTTTTGAATAGCTTTGTAACTTTATTAAAAAAAAACTCCCAAGCATGTGTGTACGTATTTTAATTAACATCTGTTTTTTACAACAGAGCTACAGACGCTTGTAATAATCTAAAAATAAACTAACAATACATTTTTTAAAAATAAATATTTTTTAAAAATAAATAATATCTTATAACAACTTTAAAATAATAATTGATATTATTAAAATCCAACATTAATCTTCTATTATGTATTACTAATATTAAAATATTTATATTCATTTATTAAATATTAACTTTTATCAAAGTAAATATATGCATTTAATTTTAACTTGTCTTTTAAAACTTTAACTTTAAACAGTTATTTATTAAATTTATTAATGCAGTATTGCTTATGGCCAGTTTTCCCAACCATATACTATTATCATTCCCATTGAAATGTCTCTCTCAAACATCAGCACAATTTTCACATATCAAATACTCATGAATTACTTTAATTACATTTTTAAAAAGATTGTTATAAACAAAATTAAAATCATATAGCTAAATATATCTTAAATTTAAAATTTTTTAAATAGATTGATACTACAATTTATGGAGACCCATACAAAAGGGCACAATATATATATATCATTTTATTAATAACAAACTTTATATACATATTTACATAAGCAACAGATTGCTGAAACAACAACTATAATAATATAAGTTGATTAACTTAAATGACAGTAATCCAAATTTGAAGAGTGGCATATTCTAATTTAATCAGAAAACTAAACTGAAGAGTTCAGATATTTATTTTCAGAAATGAAATCTGATGGAGAGTATTAAATATTAAGATAACTGAAGTTTGCTTACCATGATAATAAAGTGAAAGGCTGAAACCTTTGACAGATGCACCTTAAAAATGCTTATATGACAGCCAATCAGATGTAATAATGACTGCACATGGAACTCTCAATTAAAAACACAAGGCAGAGATTTTATTAGAAAAAGATGGACCTACCTTCTTTTCTATTTAAATTTATATATAAATATGCCAGACTCAAGCATTTTGAACTAAGAGCGTGAAGCCTTAAACACCTTCACATTTAATTCACTAAATATTATATATAAATAAACAACGTGCCTTTCGATTTACTACGAAGTAATTTTCAGATCTAATGAAATGTAAATATATTAAATTTATTAAGTGCAAGCAGACGATATAATAATGTGAAAGGCTGAAACCGTTGACAGATGTGCCTTAAAAATGCTTATATGACAGCCAATCAGATGTAATAATGACTGCACATGGAACTCTCAATTCAAAATCACAAGGCAGAGATTTTACAAAAAAAAGGTCCTTCTTCTCTACTTTTTTTTTAGTTGAGAGTTCCATGTGCAGTCATTATTACATCTGATTGGCTGTCATATAAGCATTTTTAAGGTGCGTCTATTAAAGATGTCAGCCTTTTACATTATTATTAGATCATCTGCTTGTGCTTAATAAATTAATATACTTACCATGATATATATCTGATGAATTATTTGTAAAACTTCACACTTTTTATAATATTTTTCCATTATTTTTTTTTCATATGTCATAGCATCGGCCGGGACATGAACCCACAACCGTCTCCAACCAACTACTTGTTTGCTAGGTGGCTGCGATGACTTCCTGGCTAATGACGCTTGACTATTTTTTCATTATTTCAGTGTCAAATACAAGTTTTGGGATTGGTGAGACAAATAACGTACTATTCCCTTATTACTATCCTGAATATTTTTAATATGTTTTAATAACACTACATCATATTCGCTTAATAATTCAATCAAACTAAAAATATTTCTATTATTTGAACTTCCAATTCTTTCATAATCACCTCTAAACGTCAAATCCACATTTAATTAAAAATAACGTAATGTCTACAACCCGCCAAAAAACTTCTTTAAAATACTGTTGCTAGTTTTGATAAAGACTGTAATAAATTGTCAACAGTTTAGTTTAAATTAAGTCTTTGAATGAATTCTTACAACCAAATCTAACACTTGATATGTATTTTCTCTTTTCAAAAGGACATAATACATCACATAATTGTTGTGTTTAAAGAAGCCAATTTCACCCAACAAAAACAATAAACACTTAAATCGCAAACATCACATAATCACTAAAAGGCAAATGGTAATTGCTGGAGGATTGCATTAGAACCTAATATCTAAATGCAGTGCTCTCAGATCCATGGTTCCTCAATGATGATGTCCACAAGCTATAAACTAATATGGAGATGTTGGATGCATAGGCACTACATAAACATTTTATCACAAACCTTCTTGCATCTATTGCTTATGGTGGCTTCTAGTGGGTAGCACTATTGTATGAAGAGGTTTGCCTCTGTAATAAGCACTTTTACAATATGGGATATTTACTAAGGCTATAAACCTCAAGAGTGTGTGTGTGAGAATGTGAGAATAGGGACCTCTACAGGTCTTAACCACAAGCTTACGCTTTGGAAGAAAAGAGGGGAAATGCGAAAGTAGGGACCTCTACAGGTCTTAATCACAAGCTTACGCTTTGGAAGAAAAGAGGGGAACCCTACTTTTTTCCAAAGTGTAAGCTTGTGGTTAAGACCTGTAGAGGTCCCTACCTTCGCATTTTCATGTGCACACTCTTGAGGTTTATAGCCTTAGTAAATATTACTTCTGTAATCAATGTGCGTTTAAATAAATTTATAATACGGGATATCAAATCGAAGTACACAGTTCCTTTTCACAATTAATTAAAGTTCTATAATAATAAACATTAGAAAAAAGATTGACAATTCTCTTTTGGAAAATTATATTCTTTATTGTTTTGGTCCACGTTTAATTAACTTGATTCTTATATCATTTGATATCGATTTATAACATTGTGCTGGATTGAGCAATAGCAATTAAAATTCACTTGTAAGCATTTTGGTAAATTTATCATATATGTTTGAAACTAATAATTTAGTGCAGGTATGAAAAAGTCTGTACTGTAGAAAAATTTATATATTATCTTCTAGCATATTTTCTGTACCGGTTCCAATTTCTTTGTTTTTGTTATTCATTTCTAGAACAACATCACTGTTAATATAACCTGATTATTCTGAAATTATATTGTTCTGTTTCTATCTTCTTTCTATTCACTGATTTAAAATGCCCATTTTTTCTTTAAAACGACTTTTTAAAATTTTGAAAGTTTTTATTTCTTTGCACCTAAGAAATATTTTATCTCCAATGGCATTTTATCTAAGTACTTGAGATTGTCATCATTCTTTATATATATATATATAAAATCATTATTCTATTAAACAACACTGCAATATGTGCATACGTATATAATATTACTAAATTGTAATGTTTTATTCAGTTTTAAGAAGAAGGCTAGCTAACTTAATATTGAAAATAATGTGATAGACTATAATATATGCAGAATTTTATCATTTGGTTATATCCTGATTAAATTTAAATTATATTTAAATACAAATATATTGTTTATACTGAACTTCATGTATTTAGAAGGAATTTGAACTCAGATTTCAAGCTCCCTATACTATCCACTCCATCCTATACAATTGATACACATGACCACATACTTGTGAAAAAAGATATATTATCTCCAATATACATATTTCAGGTTGAACCAGCACTCATTATTTGGTCCAGATCATCATATCTCACACCCACATATATATAATCAGTTCTCAGTTTATATTAAGATAGTAAATCTTCAAACTTTAATGGTCAGGCTGTAATCTTCTCTACCCTCCAACTCTTCAGCCATTCATGTCATTGAAAATCTGATGATGGAATGCTCAAAGCCCTTGTTGATGCCAATATTATTGTCCTACCCATGTTGACCTTAAGACACTCTGACCCCTCACATATAGGATCTTAATATGTTCATTTAAATACATTAAGTTCAGTATAGACAATATAATTGTATTTAAATATTACATAATCAGCCTGTATTCTGGCCATCCAATTTCTGTGTATTTAAACGATCATATTAAGGTCCTATACTTGAGAGATCAGAGTAAATAGGTATGACAATAATATTGGCATCAACAAGGCCTTTGAGCATTTTATCATCACATTTTTAATGATATGGTTAGCTGAAGAGTTGGAGAGTGGAGAAGATCAAAGCCTATTCATTAAAATTTGAAGATTTGCTATCTTAATATAAATTAAGCACTAATTATATAGATGTGTGGGAGATAATGATCTGGACCAATTGATGAGTGATGGTTCAGCATGAAATATGTGTATTGGAGATCGTGTATCTTTTTCACATATAAATGATGATGTGTATCACTTTTATAAGATGGAGTGGATAGCTGTAGGGAGCTTGAAATATTTGAAATTAAAATACATTATGCTTATGTTTGCTCTAGTAAATGGTAGTATTAATATGTAACATAAGCACACAACATATTTGTATTTAAAAACATACACACAACATGAAGATGTCAGCTAAAATATTTACTGAAAAATTTATATATATATATATAATAATGTTATATGTAATATATTATAGTAAAATAGGATGTTATTGTAAATTTTAATTAAAAAAAAAATTAAAAAATTTAAAAAATTACAAAATTATCAAAAAGTGTACAATTTTGGACTGCTAATAAATTAGGAGCCTGGATACGCTGCACCCCTGTACTTCCTACTTTACAGCCCTGATATTTGGATACAAAAAAAGTTTGGACCTAAAATTTCTGTAAATGCAAGTAACTGATGAAAATTTTGTTACATAAGTACACAAACTTATCTTAGTTATGACTAAAGTTAAAGAAATCCATATTTTTTAATTGTTTTCCCCTAAGATCATATATATATATGATAAACAAAAATGCAAGTTAAAAAACTTGCTAACGCTTGTATTTATGTCCACAGATGGTGTTCTACCAAAAACACCGGTCAAGCGTATGTTTTGTTTACATAAATGTCAGAGTAGCATTCACTATCTCTAACTATAATTCCACTTTCAGATCATGATTTCAAGCTATTTGCTATCATCAGTGAAAGACAGGAATAAAGAAACTAGATCTAAATACAAACTCTGAGCGTTTATGAAACAATTTCTATTCAGCTTGCAAGCGTGAATTTTTTAGACACGTAATGTCTTCAAACTCAGCATAGCAAACCAGATAGCTATATGGGTCTGATCTCAGTTCAGCATCACCACATAGTAGAAGCCTCTGCAATCTATATCATTGCAAGAAAGACCTCAAAGGTACATTTATGATGATAGCAAATAGCTTGAAATCATGATCTGAAAGTGGAATTATAGTTAGAGATAGTGAATGCTACTCTGACGTTTATGTAAACAAAACATACGCTTGACCGGTGTTTTTGGTAGAACGCCATCTGTGGACATAAATACAAGCGTTAGCAAGTTTTTTAACTTGCATTTTTGTTTATCATAAATGTACCTTTGAGGTCTTTCTTGCAATGATATAGATTGCAGAGGCTTCTACTATGTGGTGATGCTGAACTGAGATCAGACCCATATAGCTATCTGGTTTGCTATGCTGAGTTTGAAGACATTACGTGTCTAAAAAATTCACGCTTGCAAGCTGAATAGAAATTGTTTCATAAACGCTCAGAGTTTGTATTTAGATCTAGTTTCTTTATTCCTGTCTTTCACTGATGATAGCAAATAGCTTGAAATCATGATCTGAAAGTGGAATTATAGTTAGAGATAGTGAATGCTACTCTGACGTTTATGTAAACAAAACATACGCTTGATCGGTGTTTTTGGTAGAACGCCATCTGTGGACATAAATACAAGCGTTAGCAAGTTTTTTAACTTGCATTTTTGTTTATCATAAATGTACCTTTGAGGTCTTTCTTGCAATGATATAGATTGCAGAGGCTTCTACTATGTGGTGATGCTGAACTGAGATCAGACCCATATAGCTATCTGGTTTGCTATGCTGAGTTTGAAGACATTACGTGTCTAAAAAATTCACGCTTGCAAGCTGAATAGAAATTGTTTCATAAACGCTCAGAGTTTGTATTTAGATCTAGTTTCTTTATTCCTGTCTTTCACTGATGATAGCAAATAGCTTGAAATCATGATCTGAAAGTGGAATTATAGTTAGAGATAGTGAATGCTACTCTGACGTTTATGTAAACAAAACATACGCTTGACCGGTGTTTTTGGTAGAACACCATCTGTGGACATATATATATATATATTAAAAGCATAAAACTAACCTAATCAATAAATAATCAAAAATTACCCCAAATTCATAATTCAACCAGACTAGCCAAGAAAATAAACTCTAAAAACACTACCAATGGTTTCACTGCTACAGGCAGACTTCTCAAGTGTAAAGAACCTATAAAATAACACATTTAAGCTAAACATTACCCACAATTCGATTTACTTCTGACACACCCTTAATATTAAAAGAACTTTTAAATAAGTTAATTGCTTCAGAATTATAATTTTTTAATAATAAAGATTCTTTAATTCTTTTAATTTCATTTCTCTCAAAGAAGATCAGCCTTAGTTTCATCAAAACTAAGTGTGACCAAAGCAAAACTAAGATATTTATTTCTAACTCTACTTTTATGTACCTTTATTCTTTCATTTAAGCTCAAACTATTCTCACCTATATTTGACTTCTTACAAAAACAAGGGATAAAATACACTACTCCAGTAATATTCTTTCTATCAAAAATTTTCTTTGTATTATTTAATAAATTATTCAGAGTAATACCCCTTTCCAAAAAAAAAAAAAATTATTCTTCAAAAAGATCAATTTTATAAAGATTATTTGAGTGTTAGATACTCTGATAAATTTGTTAAAAGTATTTTATTTAATAGTAATATTTGTAATGATGTAAAGGATAAATAAAAATATTTTATTTCTTATAAAATTGTATGTAAAAAGAGTAATTTGTTTAGAAATGTGAAAATTTCTTGGAAAAAGGGTATTACTCTGAATAATTTATTAAATAATACAAAGGAAATTTTTGATAGAAAGACTATTCATGGAGTAGTGTATATTATCCCTTGTTTTGTAAGAAGGTATATATAGGTCAGAGTAGTTTGAGCTCAAATGAAAGAATAAAGGTACATAAAAGTAGGGTTAGAAATAAATATCTTAGTTCTGCTTTATATATCCATGAAAAAGATGCAGTCCACACTATTAATTTTGTTGAAGCTAAGGTTGTTTTCTTTGAGAGAAATAAAGTTAAAAGAATTAAAGAATCTTATTATTAAAAATTTGTAATTCTGAAGCAATTAACTTATTTAAAAGTTCTTTTAATATTAAGGGTGTATGGGAAGTGGAATTGTGGGTAATGTTTAAATATATTATTCTGTAGTTCTTTATACGTGAGAAGTCTGCTTGTAACAGTAAAACTATTGGTAGTGTTCTAGAGCTTTATTTTCTTGGCTGGTCTGGTTGAATTATAAATTTGGGGTAATTTTGATTATATACACATACATGAGGGTATTCAATAATGACTAATATTTCAGTGATTTTACTATGCCATTCCCATGCAAGATAGGCACTGGCCTCTATCTGATTTTAACACATTGTGGATGTATATAATTATAAACATATGACCAAAGACGTGAAAAAGATTTGATCCCCAAGATGCACATTTCATTCTGAACCAGCACTCATCAATTGGTCCTGATGCATACTGTTTCCAAATAAAATGTGAATCTTGGAGAGTTTACACCTTTTCATGTCTTTGGTCATATGTTTATGATTACATCTTTCCACAAGATGTTAAAGGCAGATAGAAACCTGTCCCTACTTTGCGTGAGAGTGAAATTACACTACAGAAATATTATTCTTTATTCGATAAATGCATGTCTAATGAATGACTAATAAAAATTATTAATATACTGCCATTAAGTGGTTTCTGTCAAATTTGTGAGGTCAGTAATAAACTGTAGTAATGGGCTATCTATATATCTGAACAATGATAGATATGCATAAGAGATTATAATCTAAACCAACTAATGACTGCTAGTTCAGCATAAAATGTGCATCTTCAGGACCAGACACATTTTCCACATGTCTTTAGTTATATGTTTATGATTACAACTCCACAAGATGTTAAAAGTTATAGAAACCAGTCTCTAATTTGAAGGGTATGATGTAGTAAAAATTACATTACAGAAATATTATTCGGTATTTGACTTCTAGTCTAATGAAGGACTGATAAAAATTATTAATATATACGAGTGTGTTCATTTCAATAAAAATTTTATTAACAATAAATAGAGATTACATCCTGATAAAAAATAAATAAATTGTACAATAACATGATTATATTAACGTTCTGTTTGGTATTTGGCTGGATTATGTTATGAGAACACAATTGTTACAGACTTATTTGATGGGTATAATTAAAAATGTTTGAGTAGAATATGAGAAACTAAGAACTTGTTTAACGGTATTAGCATTTTTAATATAAGCATTAATATTTCTTTTAAAATTGCCTAATCTAAAATGCTGGGTAGCTTGAAGTTGATAATCAGGAAGAAGATAGAGCAGTTAAAGACCAGGTGTCATCAAAGGCTTTACTGGAGGCAAGGAACTGATCACGTTTCTTGATTTTTTTGAGCGTTTGATAAAACAATGGTATGATTTGTGGTGGGGGTAATTCCATGAGAGTTTTGCATCTCACTATCCCAGCAGTCCCCAACCTTTTTGCACTTAAGAGCACATTCTATAATATCGGCCAGGTGGCGGGCACCATCTATTTTCTCATTGTAAATTTATAGTTGGATATTGTTAATGATAGACCCTTTTACACTTTGATTACAATATAAAACAATAATTTATAAGAAATGTTAAAAATTAAATTTATTTGTATCAGATAAATAATTTTTTATCATGTTCGGATAGCGGCGGGCACACATAAAATGATCTGCGGGCGCCATGGTGCCCACAGGCATAGGGTTGGGGATCCCTGCACTATCCATATGGCATAAAGGACAAAGGTAGAAACCCTTATTATTGCAAAAGCTCCATTATGATTGGCGTTTTCAAGTGAGAAAATCATGTCAGATCTTATGTTAGAGTTGAAGATGATTATATCTTTCAGTGTTTTAAGTATATATATATATAGCTTATTAAATTATCTTGCATATTTTATGTATTCATTAAAAAAGTTTATTTTATATAAATAAATAATAATTATTGAATTTTTATTTAAACAAATGTCAATAACAAAATAACACATTGCTATATTACAATTCAAAATTTTTTTAAACTACCCAATGCAACGAAATTAATTTTATTTCAGATATAAAAAAAATCGATTTTGAATGTTTAATACATCTTGAAGAAGCAAAGACAGATCTTTTTTCATATACATATAATTTTTCTTTAAACTTTTTTTATTAAATTAACGTCAGTAAAATTGATAAATTTTATTTGATATAAAAAAAAATTTTTTTTTCATTATTTATTTATTTACAAAATATATATAATAAAATTTGTTCTAAACTAAAATAAAAACATAAGCAGATTGTTTATTAATCTATTAATTTTGTTTATTTTTTAAAAAAAATAATAATATATAGGTAAATATATTTTACAGCCTTTTTCAAATGAAAAGATATTTGATTCTATAACTATTTCTTCAGTGATTAAAATATTGGGTCATCAAGGTACAGACCAAGATATTATCATATTCGGAAGAATATTTATAAAAATGTAACAGCAACAATTATACTACATAATGATACTAAGAATGTTAACATTGAAATGGTTATATGACAGGGTGACTCTATACCTCCAAAACTTTTTACAGTAGTGCTGCAAAAAGTAGTGGATTAAAATGGGAAGATAAAGGAGTAAAAGTAAATGGAGATTAGATGATGTAGCTGTTTTGCAAATAATTCTTCAGAGCTGCAGGAAATGTGACAAAAGTTATCACATGAAAGTAAGAAAGTAAAACTAAAGGTAAATGTTAAAAAGACTAAAGTAATGTTTAATGTATTTTCTCAAAAGATGAAAATAAAGATTGATTATGATGAGTTAGAAGTTAACAACTACAAATATCTTGGTTGGATTATTACTACAGCTGGAAACATAATTAATGAAATTAATCATAGAATTAAACTTGGTTGGAGTGTTTTTGGTAGAAATAACTTAATATTAAAAGAAAATATGTCTGTATGTTTGAAAATAAAGGTTTTTAATAAATGTGTTTTACCAGCTCTTACTTATGGATGTGAGACTTGGACACTTAATAGAATAGCAATACAGAGACCAGATCATTCAAAGAACTATGAAGAGATGCATGTTAGGAGTAGCAAGAAGAGATCAAAAATGCAATACATGGGGAAGAAAACAAACAGGTATTATTGACACTGTAGAAAGAATTAAAAGTCTGAAGTGGAATTAGGCTGGACATATTTCTAGAAGAGATGATAATAGATGGACAATTAAAATCTTAAACTGGATTGCAAGAGATTGTTAAAGACCCAGAAGGAGATCATGTGAGATGGAAGGATGAAATAAAAAAGTGTGCAAGACTGATGTGGAGAAGAGGTTAGAGATTGAAGATGGATTGAACTTGAGAGACCTTCGTCTTGCAATGGATTGACAATGGTTGTTAATGAGGATATTTCACAGAAAGTAATCTATATTCCCAGTTACTTAATATAAAAAATTTTGTTGTTAAAAATCAGGTAGGATTTTAATATTATATGATCATTAATGTCATAGGTGAGTAAATATCAAATTGTCAGCTCTCCCTTCATCTCAAATTCCACTATCTTACAACTATTTCTCCAGCATAAAAATTCAGATTATCCCTCTCTCACTATGTTTTAGGATATCCACATTTGTGTTGACAATTCCAATTTTTATTTTTCATTCAATATTTGGCTATCTTAGCCTATCACCAACTTTTTATTCTACCTTACCCAAAATGCATTACTTTTTAGATTCTGAAAACTGTATACAATAGCAAGACTATACATATACATTTGAATTAAAGGTTATGTAACTTATGTACATTTGTGGACCAAAATTAGTATGTCACTTTTGACATAAAACAGTTTTCTAATGAAAATATGAGCTTACTTGGAAATTCTATGCATACATAATAAATATCTAACAATTGTCTACTATCAATTTAAACCCAAAATTATGATTATGCGAGGTTAATACATTAACCACTAGTTATAGAATCTTATAAATTTTGATCTGATGTCAAAATTAGGTGATTTATTACTTGAATATTGTCCATAAGACTTAGCTGCTTTGTTGATATCTTCATTCTTATATCGCTAATGTTTCACTTATCATCACAATGTTTTTAGTGAAGACAATAAAGCCATAATTTTATTCTTGGAAATGAGTATTGACTGCTGATAAACGATAATAACTAACTATTCACATGATGAGTAAAATATATTTATGAGTTAAAAGACACCAAACAGCAATGCCAATAAAAATCAGTCGAAATGAAAATTTTACATCCACTGACATAACCACTGTTTACTTTAATAAGAGTAAATAAATATCACATCTATATAATGTAATTAAAAAAATTGACAATAATAACATAATGTATGCCTATCTAAAGGGAGTATCATTTTAAAAACTTTTTTAACTGCAAGATTGGTTATTTAAAAAAAATTAACAGAATGATTAATTGTAGAATATAGAAATAAATATGTGATAATAAATTTCTAACTAGCAAAGAATAAAATTGTAATGGCTTACAAGTATATTTTTAATGGAATAATATTGCAGAAAAAGAATAAGTTTAAAAAAGGTTTTTAAAAAATGTATGTAAAAGGAAATGAAAAAAAAAAAGATCTCTATTCTCAAATTAAAAATGTACTTTGTTAAACAGCCTTTGTAATACTCTATAAATTTTACATGCACTGTGTTTAAATTGTAACTATATAGAAGGTAAACAAACCTTCATACCAACGCCGTTTAAGAGCGACTGTCTTATTTCCGAACTCACAAGGTAATTTATGATCTTAAATGATTAGAAACAAGAGCGTGAATATTCACTTCAAATCTATTTCTTAATTTAATATTCTCATTAGCTCGTATGAAATATTAACATTTACTTTGTGCCAATATTAAGACAATTTACAATTTAAACACTACGCTTGTAAAATTTATAGATTGTTACATAATTAAACATTGTCTAATACTGACACAAAGTAAATTTTAATATTTCATAAGTTCTAATAAGAATATTAAATTAAGAAATGGATTTAAAGTGAATGATTTATATATTCGCGCTCTCATTTCGTAAATTAACATGTGAGATCGGAAATAAGATGGCGGCTCTTATTTCCTTAAAAACTTTATCTTGTGTCTGGGGCGAGAGTATCCTGACAGTTTTATCATCTTGTTTAAAGAGCGCTGGTGTGGAGGTTTTCATCCTTCTATATAGTTAATCAGTTTTTGATTAATGAATAAAGTCGTACAGATCCAACAAATTATTTAAAATATTTTGATCTTAAAAATACAACAAAATAAATTCATTAACATTTATAAATCAGAATGACGTTTTTATCAATTTGTGCACTTTATTTCACAAACAAAATATTATTAAAATGACATTTAATCTATACTGCTAATAAATCTCCTGACAATAAAAAATTATTAAAATTATTTTCTATAGAAAGTCACAAATTATCACTGGTAACACACTTATTTGATTTGAAATTTATATATTAATTTTTAAAAAGTTTTAAATTTTAGTTGCATGTTTCATTAAGAAATCTTCCAAAACACAACTTTACATATGTAAATAAAGGGGTTTGAAGTCAGGATTTTTCAGTCTATCATCCTCCACTCCATCTCAACCAACCAAGACACCTGATCCCCAATATACATATTTTATATAGAACTAGCACTCATCAGTTGGTCCAGATCATAATCTCCCACACATATATACAATTAGTACTCGGTTTATATTAAGATAACAATTTCTCAAACTTTAATGGTCAGGCTTCAATCTTCTGACCCTTCAAACTTTTCAACCATCCATTTCATTAAAAAAGTGATGATGGAATGCTCAAGCCCTTATTGGATTTGATATTGTGTACTTCATTCCCATGTAGACATTATTGTAATCTTACCCCTCATATTATTGGACCATTACATATCCATAAATATTAATAGGAATGATGTGGGATGAACATATACTAAGATGTAATCTATTTCCCAAGCAATATGTAATCTACATAATGCCTTAGAATTACATATTGCTTGGGAAATAGATTATATCTTACTATAAGTTCAGTCCATCCCTCTCCTATTAATATATTTGGATATGTAAATGGTCCAGTAATATGAGGGGTTAGACTGATATAATGTCTGCAGGGCCATGACTACACTATTAAATCTAATAACATATTTGAGCATTGTATCACCAGTTTTTCTATAAAATGGATGGTTGAATAGTTGAAGGGTAAGAAGATTGAAGTCTGACCATTAAAGTATGAGGAATTGCTATTTTAATATAAACTGAGCACTGATTGTATATATGTATGAAAGATTATGATCTGGTCCAACTGATGAGTGCTAGTTCTGCATGATATATGTATATATGTAATCATGTATCATTTTTGCATGTGTGGTGATTTGCATCAGTTGTTTGAGATGAAGTGGACAAAAATGGAAAAATCCTGAATTCAAATCCATCTACTTACATATATAAGAAACATTCAGTATAAAAAGTTTTATACTGCTTTAGAATTATAAATTTACATATGTTGCTTTATTTTATTTTTAGAAGGAACTACTTTTTTTCTGCCAGACACATTTGACTTTGTTGTTTATTGTAATGCACTTTGACAAAGAATTGTAAGTAAACATTTTTTAACTTTAATTATAATTAATATTTATTAATTATACAATACTTGTACTAATAAAAGTAACAATTATTTTATTACCATAATATAAAATTTCATTACATTACTGATTTTAAAAAATCAGAAATATTAAAATTTTTTTATTTATTTACAAAAATGTTTTCAAATATTTTTTTTATTTCAGTTTTAAAATATTTACTTATAGAATTGTTAAACAAGATTATTATTTTTAACAAATACACTAAAATATTAAGTCTGAATGTTTATTTTCAAAAATACTCACAAACACATTTTTCAAAAGAGCATTGTTTGATCAAATTCTCCTCCTAAATGACTTTGCTATTGTTAAATGAGTGCTGCTATTTTTCTATTCAGAATATATTTTGATCATCATAAGCAAATTAGAAAAGGACCATCCATGTGGATGAGAGCTAAAGCATTTATCTTTAAATGTTTAATTTCCTTGAACAGGTAATTCTATTTGATTCACTTTGTCTACCACAAAACATGCATTTGTAAGGCTTTAAAGTAGGAATATATTTCAATAATTAAAATAGTTATATGACTCTTTTACCAGACAAACAATAAAGCAAAATGGTGTTTGAAGTGAGAGATTATTAGGAGCTAAATATAAAATTTTTCAAATAGAAGTAGAGACAAAGTATTAATACATTCTTTAATGACGATACTCATTTATAATGCAGTTACATATTTATAAATGTGTGTATTATATCTCAAAATTTTAATGTAGTAGCTGACATTTTCCTTATACACAAAAAAGATTCTGCTAGGTTTTGAATTTATGATTAATAATAATGTGTTATGAATAACAGCTGAAGATGATGCTTATTCTGAAACTAAAGATTTTTCTACTAGACATTTGTGCTTTATCATTTATTTAACAGAAATTTGTAATTATGTAACATCTAAGGATTATTAGTTTCATTGTTAGATAAATACAAAGTATATTAGTATGTTGCACTGCACATTTTAAATATGAATATTATTTTCATTATTTATCATTTTTCAAGATTAAATATAATATTAAATATTATGTTACATCCATATATCAGGGAATAACCAAAACTAATGGGAATCATTCTCTGGTAGTGATATCTATAGTGGTACATACTTCTGCTTCTAGATATCTCTTGCAGGGACTCTTCTGCATAAATCTACCAAATGATATCATTGTGTGAATTCATAGTCATGCGTAGCATATTTCATTATAAAATGCATTTTGCATATTTGTCAACTTTTATAATAGTGAAAAGATGAAACAATGTAAAATTCTGTATTCATTGAAGGAAAATGGCAGAGAAAACAGGTATAATTCTTGCTTTCAAGCAAGTTGTTCTGAGAAAACCAAGTTTATATGTGGTTTAATAGAAGTGTTAAGTTCACCATATCCCCAAAAAAGGGTGGTGAGTGAAGTCATATATCACAAGATGATGCAGATTTTTTTGGATGCAAACTGCAATTGTTCACTTGGATTTCATTCATAGTGATTAGGCGTTCAAAACCTACAAGTTTTAAAACTTTTGGGTGATGCAGTATAACATAAACAACCCATTTTGTGGCAAATTGAAAAGTGCATGTTTCATCATGACACCATGACTAGCACATATAGCTTGAGGGTAAACAGTTTTTAATTAAATACTACATGACCTAGCCTATCCATCAACCACATTTGCTCAATTTTTCTCTGCATGACTTCTTTTTAATCTCTTTGTTAAAAGATAGTCTTTTTTGTATGAATGTAGATGCGGTAAAGCAAAAAATTATAGAGGCATTACAAATGCATCACATTGCAAATGTTCCCAGATTATTTTGAAAAGTGAAAACACATTTAGACTACTGCATTGCATTAAATAGACTATACTTTAAAAGTGATTCAATTTGTAACACCTAAAAATAAACATAATCTTTTTAGGTACTGATTTAGTATGCACTCATAGCCATTTTGAATTCTAAGTACTGCCCCAAACCCCCACTGACACATCCAAGTGATAAATGACATCAATTAATCTACACATAGTCAAGATATGATCATTCATTACAAAATCACAATTTCCATCAATAATTAAAAAATTAAAATGTAAATTTTGTACAATTATGCTTGATCAAATCACATGACTAAAACATACCAAGTCACAATTTACGTCAATAAAATCATTTTAAAATTTGTAAAAAAAATGAGCATATTTAAATAGAATAAAGTATTACAGTTAAATTAGAACAAAAAGTTTCAAAACTTTTTAATTGAACAAAAATGTTAGAATTAACATTTGGAATCAAATATATAGATAGTTTACAAAATTATCTTCTACATTTCTGATTCCAAGTATCAGAAATAATAAGTGATAATTTGTTTCGTTCAGAAATAATAAGTGATAATTTGTTCGTTTGTAAATATTACCCAGAGTTCAATGGGAGGTGGAATTTTATTAATTGATGCAGTATAAAGTACTGTATTCAGTCATTACGACTGAAATATAATATAAATCTAGAAAAAAAATGAATTATTGAAATATGAACCAGAAAGCAAGAAAAATTAGAAATAATCATTTTAATTGCAAGTATAAATGATTTATAGTATGTTCAATATGTTATTTTTCAATATAGATTTATTTGAATTTATCCAACTTTCCATTATAATACACTAATGAACGTAAAAATTACGTAAAGCTCAAGTAATTCTGTAAATGAGAAAAAAATCAATTGCTATGCAGAATAACACATGCTTAAACATCATTTATAATACAGAGTAATATATTTGCTATAAAAATAAGTGGTCTTTATCTTAATAAAGAGAAATAAAGTCATCTAGATGTTACAAATGGTGTAGTTGGTTTTGCAAATAATGCTTTAAAGTTGTAATTATAAATTTATTTAAATGCATATTGATTAGGTAAGTAATATTTACTAAGGCTGTAACCTCAAGAATGTGCATGTACAAATGCGATAGTAGCGACCTCTAATGTAAGCTTGTGGTTAAGACCTGTAGAGGTCCCTACTATATAATGCTTTAGTATTTCAGGAAATATTGCAAGAGTGATCAGATGAAAATAAGAAAGTACGATTAAAGGGAAATGTTAAGAAGACTAAAGTAATGTTCAATGGATTTTCTCAAAAAGAATAAAATAAAGAATGGCAATGCTGAGTTAGAAAATATTAACAACTACAAATATCTTGGTCAGATTATTACTACAGATGGAAGCATAATGGATAAAGTTAATCATAGAATTAAGCTTGGTTTAGGTGCTTTTGGTAGAACTAACTTAATATTAAAAGGAAATATGCTTATATGTCTAAAAAGGAAGGTTTTTAATAAATGTGTTTTACCAGTTCTTACTTATGGATCTAAGACTTGGACATGTAACAGAAGAACAATACAGATTTCAGATCACTCAAAGAAATATGGAGAGATGCATGTTAGAAGTAACAAAAAGAGATGGAAAATAATGAGATAACAAATAGGTGTTATTGCTGTCATTGAAAGAATTAAGACACTGAAATGAAATCGGACTGGACATATTGATAGAAAAGATAATAATAGATGGACAGTTGAAATTTTAAACTGGATTCCAAGAGATTGTAAAAGACCTAGAAAGATACCACACTTGAGATAGATAGATGAAATAAGGAAGTGTATGGAAATAATGTGGGAAAGAAAAGATAGATTTGATAAGATGGATTGAACTTGAAGAGACTATTATGCAGTGGATTGATAATGTTTGAAAATAATGATGATGATGATGATGAAGACCACTCTTATCAGTGAAAAGAGTTGAACTCAGAATCATTTAGATGTTGGACTGAAGTTCTAGAATTATGACTCATGCATGACAAAAGATTAGACATCATCAAGTATCATGCATATCATAATAATGTGAAACGAATTAGAGATTAATTACACCTCTTTTGACATTCAGATATCAATTATTTATAATAATAAAAAGTCCTACAATAAATAGTTCAGTAAATAGGAAAAAGTTTAGAAATAAAGAACTAGTGTGAATTGACATTAGAAATGGTTCTGATAATTTATAAATATGGTGTGCATCTCATAATTTTAGAACTATTTGTTTTACAATGAATCTTAAATATGTTATTGGTGGAAGAAAACTGCCATAATGCTTAAGTATTTGTATTGTGTGATAATTGATCTATATCTGCTTCAGTAATGAAATGTTTATGCCCTTTTATTTAAAAAGCTAAGGACAAATATGAATCACATCCAAAAAACTAATGATCAATAATTTATACATAGATTTGAGGATTGAAACATTTAAAGCCTCAAGTGAATTTATTTTCTGTTTGGCATACTTCCATATCTTTATATATAGAGCTCGCAAAACAAGCTTTTAACAAGCTTTGAGAATATCCTTAACCCCAGACCGGTTTCTGCATCTAGCATCTAATGAATATCCTGGCACCTCACTGACAATGCTAGATGCAGAAACTGGTCTGGGGTTGAGGATATTCTCAAAGCTTGTTAAGAGCTTGTTTTGCAAGCTCTACATATAACATTTGTAAATACGAACTTTATTAAAATTGGGTCATGTGACATCTGATTTGATTTTTTATCATTTTATTTTTTGCTATTAAGGCTTTGGCGATTTTATATTGCTAAAGCTATTAATATATGGTGTATCTGAACTTAGTTCAGTCCCATATGGCTATTTGAGTTAGATAGATGGATTTTTAGACATATGGATGTCTCAAAATTTCAGATTTTCTTCTCAATAGTTATACCTTAGATAAAGTGCTGGGCTTGTCCTAGTATTTTTAATCTAATAAATATCCTGGCACCTCACTGACGATGCTAGATGCAGAAACCGGTCTGGGGTTGAGGATATTCTCAAAGCTTGTTAAGAGCTTGTTTTGCGAGCTCTATATATAACATTTGTAAATACGAGCTTTATTAAAATTAGGTCATGTGACATCTGACTTGATTTTTTATCATGCCATATCTTTAAACAACAAAAAAAATATGATTAGTTAATCAGGAGGTCATCTGTCACTAAATCATCAACTGGAAAAATAAAAGCAATAACTCCATTCAAATGATTGAATCCTTTTCTTAACATTACTGAGCTGAGAATTAATCTTTAGCTCTGACTTTCCCAATCTACAACCCACTAGATGCATCCATCATTCACAACCATATTATAGATTAGTGTTTCTCAACCTTTTTGCCGCGCGACCAAATAGACTTCATTGAAATAGTTCTGCGACCCAAATATTTTAAATTATAATATAAAATAAAAGAGATATGACATCGGCACGGTACTGTATATATGTATATATTTGGATCAATTTGATAATATTTATAATGAACTTTGTAAGTTGCTTATAATACTTCTTTCATATACACTTCAATGCAAACAAATTTTCTTAAAAAACATCTTTATTTTCTTTACAGTTTCGACTCTAATTTGTAAGTTAAAAGTTCTGTTAAAATTAAAATACATATTTTTAATTTAAAAGCTTAACACATTTTGTTAATCACCCAAAAAAGTGTTTTCTTTTCAAATAAGGTTTTATTTATATACGATCATCATCATCATCAACCATTATCCATCCACTGCAGGATGAAGGTCTCTCCAAGTTCAATCCATCTTTTCCTATCTTTAGCTTCTCTTCTCCACATCACCCTTGCACACTTTCTTATTTCATTTCATCCATTTCACATGTGGTCTCTTTCAGGGTCTTTTACAATATGATATACAAGCAAAAATTACATTTTGAAAATAATCGCGAAATTTAGCAATATGATTATTTAACTTCAAATTTACAATTGAATTTGAGAAAACTACTCAAAGCATAGGTAGTATTACTTACTAATTTTTTTTTATTAATACTAATATTTTCTTAAAATGTAAAAAGATTTTTGCTATCAGATATTTATGTTTTATTTCTTGTTGCATATTCGCGTCCCATTAAAAACTTAACGCAATCCAATATTGGGTTGCTACCCAAAGGTTGAGAAACGCGGTTATGGATCACTTTATAGATGAATATAACATAATTGATTAAAAAACTAAATTAATATCATTAGCATTATCAATTTACTGCAGAATGAGGATCTCTCGAAATTTAATCCATCTTCTTTGATCTCTAGTCTCTCTTCTTTATTATCATCCCAGAATGTTACTTATTTCATTTATCCATCTTACATGAGGTCTCTTTCTAGGTCTTTTACAATCTCTTAGAATCCAGTTTTTCAACTGTCCAGCTGTTATCATTTCTTCTAGCAATATATCCAACCCAACTCCACTTCATTTTTTTCAATGATGGCAGTAACACCTGTTTGTTCTCTCACAGATATTACTGACGTCATTGAAAGAATATAAATTAACATAATAAATAAATTAGTAAATCAAAATAGCTTTTGACAAATCAAACTCTTTGAAGAGCATTTATTATAAAGTTTTAAGGAAAGCTTCATAGTAATGATTTTGTAATAAACAATTCATTGTTTTTAAATTATGAAGATCTCCACATGCATATACAGCTTACAAATAATGATTTTAATATACTATATAAAAAAAAAAGAATTTAAATTTCTGTTCTATTTATTAGAGACGCAAAACTCTTTTAATCATGCTAATAAAAACATCACTTAAGATGCAAAAGAAAATATGTTCTAGTGATTTATGGAGCTGTTTTTAGCTTTGTAGAAAAGAGGAAATGAAAGGTCAGTGAAGACCAGACCCTAGATAATTTAGTTAGATTGGTTAAATTTTATCTGTACTGCCGTTTGAAAAGCTAAAACGCTCTCACATCTTAAACAATGCGAAATAGTAATAAATATTAAAATAACAGCATGAATTTTATTAATGTTGTTTAAAAGAAATGAAATTGTTATTCATTATTGTGTAAACATTTAAAACGTTAATCCATTATTATCAGTTATCTATTTTTTTTTAAACTAACTCATCTATTCCTTTAATACTTTTTTTTTTCTGTATATTTACTTCTGTCTATTTTTCCGTTTTGGTATCATAGTACAGCGCATGTGTAGCTATTAATTATTGTCTGTTTAGAATTACAGTTTGAAACTGTGCTAGTAAATATCTTAGTCAATTGTATTGATTCTAATATCTTTAAATATTAACACATAGTAAATATTAAAATTTCGCAAATGTTTATATGCATAATAAAGAAAGTGGAAGTAAATTTAATAATATAAAATATTCACGCTCTCAATCCAAGATATGTATGATTGGCCTATATAATTGCATTTAGGTACAAAGATAAGATGATAGCTCTTGTCTTTTCAAAGCCTCTGTCATGTGGCTTGGATCCAGAGTTCCCTTATATCCAACAAAAACATTATTGGTTTAATACAGGGATGGGCAAATAGCGGCCTGAGGGCCACATGTGGCCCACGAAGAGTTTTTATGTGGCCCATCAAGACAATCAGAAAAATCCACTTTGAACTGAGATTTCCTTCCCATGCATGACCAAAGATTCATCTCATATTTTCCACTAGGATGGTCACATCAATACACATGTGCAGTGTAGATACGATGTGCAGTGTTTTTCCAATTGATCTGGTTAATTTTAATTTTGTCTTTGCATTAGCAAATATATACATTTCGAACTTTAGTGAAACCATGAACCCTCCAAAAAAATGTAAAATCAGTGGTGAATGTCATGTGTTTAATGAAGAATGAACAAACAAATATTTTTTTGGCAATACATGGAATAAAGCAGTGTGTTTATTGTGACATGAAAAAAATGTTCGACCGTCCGCTAACCTTTGCTTCCACAAAGTGGTCCCCAATGTGGCCATCTTCCAACCTCTGTGGCCCCCGAGCCAAAACAATCGCCGCATTAGTAAAATATCTTAGTCAATTATATACCTATATATTTTATATGCACAAAAGTGATATTTTTTTAAATGAATACAAATCCAAAATTAAAAACGAAATACCAAATATATTTTTATTATAAATAATATCAATTTTTAAAAGTTGTGAGGTATTAAAAAAATCATTTTCAATCAATTTATTAATAGATGTAAAATGCAATAATCGCAAAAATGAGTTCAAAATATAATTATTGTATGAGTCCTGACTTTATAAAGTATACTATATTAAAACACAACAACTATAGTCATTATCAATATAAATGGGCTAATATAACATCCTTATTTTTATTTTTAAATGGTTTCTTCCATTTATTTTAAAAGAGCAAAAAAAGTTAATATATAATTAGAGGGGATTTGAACCCAGACTTTCAATCTACCTTTATATACAATTGATAAACATGATCACATACATACAAAAAAGATAAATTATCTCCAATATATGTATTTCATGCTGAACCAGCACTCATCAGTTGATCCATATATGTTGGAGATCCTTTATCCATTTTGCATGTATGTGGCCATTTGTATTGGCTGTATAAGATAGAGTTGATGACTAAAGGGAGCTTGAAATTCTGAGTTCAAATCCCCCTAATTACATCTAGATTAAAAGCATATATAATATACTTGTATTTAAATATTAATATATAATTATATTTTGAAAAAAAAAGCAAATATTGTTTTTTAAAAATATATAACTGTTTTTGTAGACAGTGGTGATCATTTTTTTATTGTAAACCTATTAGTGGTGTGAAACAATACCTCTCCTGGTCTCATTTTTATTTGACCAATTTTTACATAATCGCAATTAACCCCCAACAGCTACCATGTGGTCAATTTTATTGCAATCAATTCTCAAATGCTCTGATTTTATATTATCTTTTAAATAATTGAATTATTTACTTCATTAAATTGTAAAATACTATGTGTGTGTGTGTGCTCTACACACACATAATGAAGCTGGTATATATAATCGAAAGCAAATATAAAATACTATTTTAGTTGAGAACTTTCAAGAGGTTTCTTGCTCTCATATTCATAGCTACTATCTTGTTAAAAACTGCATTGTTAAAAGAAAAATTGGTTGTAGTATTATGGACAAAGACGCCACTCGATGGCACCGTTATCATGCTAAAACTATAAAATATGAACATTCCCAGGCCATTTATTTTAATCATTTTGATGTGTTTTTTGTAATGCGAAAATAAAAAATATCAAAATCGTGTTTTTTAAATTTTTTTTTTCATTAACATATACAAATTAAATGATAACAATAAATGTAAAATAAAATCAAGAAATTACAATTTAATTCGGGTTTTTTTTTTTTTTTGCTTTATTAGAAAAAACAATTTTCAATCTGATTTTTTTTGGGGGGGGGTATGCCTTTTTTGTTGTTGTTGTTGTTTAAAAACTCATAATCGGAATAAAAAGTAAAAGTTCTTAGTCTTCATTTTACATTTTAATTTTTACAGAGAAACAGATATTATTGAGTTACCGCTATTTTTTACTTTCTTAGTCTTCATTTTACATTTTAATTTTTACAGAGAAACAGATATTATTGTGTTACCGCTATTTTTTACTTCAAATAGAATGACAACAAAAAGTAAAAGTTGTTAGGGTTAGATTTAGGGTTAGGGTTCTGTTGTTTGTAAATCACAGAATCAAACAAGATGTGCGATTTCCTGTGCCATATTGTTGGTCTCGTGGAATGTTACGAACAGTACATTACTTGATGTGTTACCTAATTCCAACTGCCTTTACACATCTATCTGGACAAGATTTTGCCACTTAAAAGTTCAATACAGAATGGTGTAAAGAGTTGGATAATTATTAATTAAGAAAATCAGAATATTTCAATACTTTAAAAAAAAAAAATTCAATAAAAACCACATTTCCATCAAATTCAAATAGACACACTCTCACACCAAGCTGTAATAATTGTATGAAGGGTGTGAATTCACCAAATTTATTTGCTGCGACGTGACATACATGCTGTATTGTGATGTGACATAGTGGCCCGCAATCTGTAGCACAACAATAAAAGTTGTATTATAGAAAATGTGGGTTTGAATGTATCGGCTGCGGAAATGGCATTTTTATGTGCTTTAGCACTTAAACAGTGCCATCGAATGGCATCTTTGTCCATCATACTACAACCAAAAAATTTATGCAAAATAATGTACTACCATTTTCAGGATAGGGCAAAGCAGACTTCTCTTTGATTAATGGACTTAGAATCGCTTGCTATGTGTAATGCTTCTCTGATCTAGCATTTAGTATTGTGATTTTCTGAGCAAATGATGTTAGCAGATGTGGGTTCGAATCTATGCCCTGTTGTTTTTTCATGCCCAACAAAGATGAAATTGCCTTCCTGTTTAGTTTTAGTTTTATTGTGAAGGTATTTATGCTGAGCCTCTCTGTTGGAAATATTGGTCCTGGTCTCCCCATAATATGCAGCCTGACAGTTAGTTTATGAGCAGGTCATTCTATATATGACTTGAGAGGTGACTGAATGACTTGCCCACAAACTAACTGCCAGGCTGCATATTATGGGGAGACCAGAACCAATATTGCCAACAGAGTGGCTCAGCATAAATACCTTTACAATAAAACTAAAACCAAACAGGAAGGCATTTCTATATTTGCTGAGCATGAAAAAAACAACAGGGCATAGATTTGAACCCATGTCTGCTAACATCGTTCACTCAGAAATACATGATGCTAAATGCAAAATCAGAGAAGCATTACACATAGCAAGTGAACCTAAGTGTATTAATCGAAGAGAAGCCTGCTTAGCCCTGTCCCAAAAATGGCAGTTGTAACTAATTTGCATTATTTTGCATAAATGTTTCTTCTAACAATGCAGTTTTTAATAATATAGTAGCTTTGAATATGACAGCAAGAAGCCTCTTGAAAGCACTCAGCTAAAATAGTATTTTATATTTGCTTTCGATTATATATACTAGCTTCATTATCTGTGTGTACAGCACATATATATATATATATAGTATTATCTTTTAAAGTGAATAGGGGCTAATCTCAGTGCCTTTATAAATATACCTATATTTTAAAAAAATCGAATTATGTGGAATTTACCCTGCATAATCTATACTTTATGCTATGTATTTTGGCGTTTACTGGATGTTTACCATTTGTAGTCTAAAAGTAATTAATTTTGTTTCTCTGTTTTTGCTATCTATTTTTTTTCTACTTTTTAATATAAATATTATAATAATTATTTTCTGCAATTTTTAGAATAATAAAAATCACATTTATTTTATTATAATATCTGATTGTAATTTTTCTAAAGGAACACATTTAATTGAACACAAATATTTGTGCGGTATTACTTTTTTACGAGTGGTATTGCTGCATAAAGTTTTGATGTGTTCTAACAGGAGAACAAGAGATTGACAATGGCAATTTTCTTCCAAATATTAAATATTTTATCTGTCAAATTCAATGCTTGGATTTTTTAAAAGCATTAGCAAAATAAACTTTGTACCTGTATTTTAGATGCATTAGCAAAGTCTAAAGCTAATGGCAGTAACAATTAAGAAGATGATAAAAGACTGGAGATAAAAAAAAGTAATCATTTAAAAATTATTTTATTTGTTTACTTTAGTGGTTCAATAAAATAATATTTTTCAAATGAGCAGAATCATTGTGCTGCATGTAACATTTATATTACAAAACTGCATTGTAGTTACTTTACTTTAAACAATGTAAAATATGATAAACATTTGTTTAGTTTCAGAGATTGGAAGATTTATAGGACCAGAAACTCACTAACGTTAACGTTTTTTAATGTGCAACCTCAACAAATATGCAAATGATTTAAAAAATATCACATGATTATCATTTTATATGCTTACACATGCTGTTAATAAGAGTACCAAACTCTCTATACAATAGTGCCACCTAGTGCAAGCCTTTGTATTTAATGGATGCCGGAAGGTTTATGCATAAAATCCCTATCTAGTGCCTACTCATCCAACATTTCCAGACTAGTTTCTAGATTGAGGTTTTCATCAGTAAGGAACATTGGATTTGAGAGTACTGCACCTAAACCTTAGGATCTAATGCAATTCTCTAGAAGCCATCTTTTCCCTATTTTACCATTTATAAAGGCTTGCACCTGGTGACACTACTATATAGAGAGTTTGGTACTCTTATTGATTTAAAAATACATTGACAGATTGCTCTATTGTCATATTGCATATTCATATACAGACATTTTGGTGCAAATTTTCTATAATCAACAAAATATATATTTGCAGCTCAAAATTTAAATTAGAAGTTTAACAATACAGCATTGTACCTGAAGCCAAAAAGAGAAAATGTATAAGAAATATTTAGCTATTACAAATATGAATGTGACTGCTTCAAAATAAAATTTAAACTTCCGAGATCAAAAAAATGAATCTCTCCATCCACATGTTTTAAAAAAGAATTTCCAATTCTGAAGCATTGTATTATAATTTTGCTTGGTTATGCAAATAATCATTTAAAAACTTTTTAATTTAGAAAAAAGTTAGAAAATCTAATAAAAAAGGCATTCTTAATTATGTTTAATAAATGATAAACTTGCTAAGCATATTTCAACTTTTTTTTCTCATGTGTCATGGCATCAGCCAGGAAGTGAACCCACTAACCCAGGACAACTGCTTGTAAGGCGGCTTGTGCTGACCTCTCGACCATCAACGCAGAAAAATTGCTAATGACAACATTTTGAAAAAAAAAGATGAAATTTGTCTTTTGTAAATAATCGAGAAATTTTTACTAGCATAGTGTCAAAGTGTAATTCTAAAGAGAAGGTAATTAAACCTCCACACATGTGGTGTACTATAATTTTCAATTAGTGGTGATAAATACAAGTAAACTCTCGATCTAAGCCACAAGTTAAAGACTTTGAAAAGTAAGAGTGGTTGTCTTATCTTTGTACCTAAATGCAATTATATACATAAGTCTTAAGCATCTTGGAAGAAGAATACAAATATATCAGATTATTCAATTAAACTTATATTTCTTTTTTATATCCTATTAACAGTTGTCAAATACTGAAATGTATGTGTTAATATTAGAATGTTATACTTCCAAGATGCTTAAGATTTGCCTATATAATTGCACTTTGGTACAAAGATAAAATGGTCATTCTTATTTTTTCAGTATTTATCTTGTGACTTGGATCAAGTGCTTACTCATATTTAACAATACTAATTGAATATTATAGAACGTCACATGTGAGGGGATTTGATTAACTTCTCTTTGACATTTGTCCTCGTTTTTCCTTTTTAAATGAGAAGTAGAAATAAATGTTAACTTTGTATTTTTTAATTCATAATTTATTATCATTAACTTGGATTAAAGTTTATATCTGTGCTAGAGAAAAACTCTAGTTTAATAAATGATTAATGATAAACATTGTTAAGTTAATCAAAAATGTACGAAGTCGAGATTGTGAGTGAAGCAAGTTTGGCGGTTGTAAATAAAGATGTGACAATTCACCATAGATAAATACTCTTTGTGTAATGAAGATATATATGAGAACTGGTGACCTGGGCCAACTGATGAGTGCTGGTTCAGTTTGAAATACATCTTGGGGGTCATTTGTCTTTTATTGTATCTTTATTTATATGAAGAATAAAAAAGAAAGAGAAAGTATGGAGATTATTAAAATAATCGATACTATGATTTTACATAAAACTTTTAATTTGCATGCTTATTTATTTAATTCACACCTTTATTTATATATGTCATGTGTAATAAGACGTAATAAATGTTAGTATATAAAAATAAGTTCTACGGTTTTAGTGTGCTAAAATCCATCTTAAACATTACCATTATTTCTATGGTAATTTGGTATCTATCATTAGATTACTTTGTCTGAAACCATTAATCATGATATATGATTAATGTCCATATCATATATGGGTATCTGTACCCATGATTATGCTGTACTCTTACTTAATGCTTCCTTTTTAAAAAAAATGCTTTCTTACACATAAGACATACAGATTGGGCATAATTACAAAATAAATATTTTGTCTTCTTTTTTTATGAAGCATTTTTTGTCATTGCTTATAAATCTTTAGGTCTCACTGAAGAATCTAGAAACACTAAAAGACATTAGAAAACTTCAATGAAGGAAAAAAAATTAAGGGTATATATATATCACTATATACTAAACAATGATAAAGATATATGTGTAAGAGATTGGGCTCTGGCCCAACTATGAGTGCTGGTTCAGCATTAAATGTGTTTTGGGAATCATACATCTTTTTATTATGTCTTTCACCATATGTTTATGATTACATCCCTCTATACAATGTTAAAAGCATATAGAAGTCAGTCCCTACTTTGAGTGAGAGTGGTATAGTGAAATTTACATTACAGAAATACTCATTATTGGATAATCTCTAGTCTAATGAATGACTAATAAAAATTATTAATATACTACCATTAAGTGATTTGTGTCACAGTTGTGAGGACAGTAAGTTTGACACTTTTCAATTAATCTATCTATCTATCTATCTATCTATCTATCTATCTATCTATCTATCTATCTATCTATCTATCTATCTATCTATCTATCTATCTATCTATCTATCTATCTATCTATTTACCTATTTATCTATCTACCTATCTATCTATCTACCTATCAACCTATCTATCTATCTATCTATCTATCTATCTATCTATCTATCCATCTATCCATCCATCCATCCATCCATCCATCCATCTATCTATCTATCTATCTATCTATCTATCTATCTATCTATCTATCTATCTATCTATCTATCTATCTATCTATCTATCTATCTATCTATCTATCTATCTATCTATCTATCTATCTATCTATCTATCTATCTATCTATCTATCTATCTATCTATCTATCTATCTATCTATCTATCTATCTATCTATCTATCTATCTATCTATCTATCTATCTATCTATCTATCTATCTATCTATCTATCTATCTATCTATCTATCTATCTATCTATCTATCTATCTATCTATCTATCTATCTATCTATCTATCTATCTATCTATCTATCTATCTATCTATCTATCTATCTATCTATCTATCTATCTATCTATCTATCTATCTATCTATCTATCTATCTATCTATCTATCTATCTATCTATCTATCTATCTATCTATCTATATACTGAACAATGATAAAAATATGGGTAAAAGATTGTGATCTGGACAACTAATGAGTTCTGGTTCAGCATAAAATGTGCTTCTTAGAGATCATACACCTTTTTAAAAGTGGATACAAACCAATTTCTATCCTGTGTAGGAATGGTGTAGTAAAAATTACACTGCACAAATATTAACACTTACTCTCATTTGCAACTGCAAATTTTAGTAAGTCAATATAAAAATACACTGTTATTAATATAAAGTTATTGTCTGTGTAGGAATAAAGTTGTCATAGCAACCATTATTAATGCTTAGTTTTAATTATATCTTCTTCTTATGCTTATCTGTATTATTTTTAGCTCAACTTTCCTACATTTTTACAAGCTCTTGAGAATAGTTCAAGTTTATTTCCTATTCATTTTTTCTTCTTTTCTATAAGATACTTTTGCTCTCACAATGTTTAATTGTTCTATTAAATTTGCATTTCTAAAGCTGCTATTTTCAAACTGATATAATTTCACCGACTTCAGACCACTCAAAGAAGTATGGATGTTGGGAGTAACAAGAAAAGATGAAAAACGTAATATATGGGTAAGAGAACAAACAGGTTTTACTGACCTCATTGAAAAAATTAAAAGACTAAAGTGAAGTTGGGATGGACATATTTTTAGAAGAGATGATATTAGATGGATAATTGAAATCTTAAACTGGATTCCAAGAAATTATAAAAGACCCAGAAAGAGGCCACATGTGAGATGGATGGATGAAATAAGAAAGTGTGCAGGGGTGATGTGGGGAAGAGAAGCTGATGAACAGATAAGATGGATTAAACTTGGAGAGTGCTTCAACCTGCAGTGGATTGATAATGATTGTTGATGATGATGATGATCATAATTTCAATTTATTATACATCCAATTATTTTTTCAGAAAATGTTTAATATTTGTACATAAGGATGTATGATTAAGTGGTAACTGTTCATCGTCATCAGTAGCAATTTAACATTACTTCTTATTTGAATATCACAATTTATACAAGATTGTTTTTTTGGAGCAATATTATAAATTTTAATATTCTGATGTTTAGAACTAGATTATAAAATAATAAAATTCCTTATATGATTATATACTAGTAAAACACTTTTTGTGTATTTTCTCTTCAAAATATTATAAAATAAACAAGGCATCATATGATTCTCTAGCATGCATTTAATATAAGTAGCCTATTCTGTATTGTACTACTCTATAGACATTTACTAAGAAAATAAACCAATTACTCAAGGATTAAATATGTTTATAAATGTAGATGATAACAACCAACACTTAATCTATCAACAATTTTAACCTGTAGTCAAGGCAACCTCCTTTAGTAATGAATGTGGTAACCACCTATGTCTCTGATATGTTTATATAGACATTAAAGATTGCAACTTGACCAAGGAGGTTGCCTTGACTACAATTTGAGGTTGTTGATAGCTTTGATTGTTATCATCTACATTTATAAATGTATTAAAGTCTTAAGTAATTGGACTTCTTGTCTTAGTAAATATATACTTTACAAGGAATTTGGAAGTAATAATTGTCTATTTATTGGTCTGCTTTCAGAACAATTTATATTTGACTGATTAATGAGGTTTAAATTTCTTTGCATTTTTCAATTCACAATCTTTAGTGTTTATATAAACATATCAGACCATAGGTAAAAGTAGTACCTTTATTGTTAAAGGAGGTTGCCTTGACTACAGGTTGAGATTGTTGATAACTTAAGGGTTGATTGTTATCATCTACATTTATAAACTTAAGGCTAGCCTTGAGTAATTGCTTTATTGCAATCTATGCTTAAGCAATCAGAAATCTCAACCTGTAGTCAAGGCAACCTGCTTTAACAATAAAGGAGGTTGCCTTGACTACAGGTTGAGATTGTTGATAGCTTAAGGGTTGATGTTATCATCTATGTTTATAAACCTATTAAAGCCTTGAGTAATTGGCTTTATTGTCTTAGTAAATATATACTTTATATGAAATTTGGAAGTTATTAAAACAGGCAAAACTCTCCATACAGTAGTGCCTAATAGGATAGTGGTGGCTATGGTTATTAAAGAACCAAAGACACCAAAATGTATGAATAACTATATAAGCTATTGAGCTTAGATTGAAAATATTGTTTTCCAATTTTATTCTTATAGTTTTGTAGTTAAGTAAAGATAGATGGTGGATGCTGGAGGGTTGCATTAGATCCTAAGATCTAGGTGCAGTGCTATCATTTCCAAGGCTCCTCACTGACAAAGTCCACAAGTCAGAAACTAGTCTGGGGATATTGGATGAGTAGGCACTAGATGGGTATTTTATGCACAAGCCTTCTGGCATCCATTGATTACTCTGGCTGGCACTGAGGGGTACTACTATATGGAGAGTTTTGCCTGTTTTAATAACAGTTATGTGCAAGCACAGGAAATGGTGATTATGTGAAATTTGGAAGTTATAAATGACTATTTATTAGTCTGCTTTTAGAATCTGGAAGTTATAATTGACTATTTATTAGTCTTCTTTCAGAACAGGTTGTATTTGACTGATTAGTGAGATTTGTTTAAACTTCTTTGCATTTTTAAACTCACACTCCTTGGCCAAGTTGCAAACTTTAGTGTCTATAAAATGTTCATCAAATCTCTTGAAGTAAGAGGTCACTCTCATCCTTGTTCCAACTCACCAACTAATCACTAATTTTCTGGTTTGATTTCCTTCCTATATAAAAACATGTAGCTATACAAGTTTGAGTCAGATAAAAAAGCCAACTTGGTCTTATACATAGATGACTTATTAAAGGTTAGATTTAAACAAAATCTTATTGACAATAAAATTAGGCAATTTTACTCTAAGATAAACAATGCAATTAATCTCAATAAACAAAGGCTATTACTCCCATACTTCGCTAGTGTGCACAAAAAACTTTGTACTATTTTTAATAAGAAATACCACATGTGCTTTCACACACCCCTAACTCCAACAAATAAATCAATAACACCAAAGACAGATTACCATCCTCACAGACCTGTAGAAAATTGTTGTGCCTCATACTTCAGTGAGACCAGAGTCTTCTTGTCTATGTGGCTTCTTACAACAAAGCACTAACAAACCCAATTTTTTACCCAGCATCACAGCTCAGCAGGGCATGATTGTGAGCCAAGGGTCTTTGTCATGGTTTGCAGAGAATGATTTTAAAAAAAGTGAAAGGGACTTGCTTTATTACTAGAGACAATCACACCATCAATAGAAAAGACACATGCTACAATATATCCAAGAAATGGAATATATAAAGTCATTTGCATAAATTTGCATTGCAATTAACTAGTTTTATAGTTACAATAAGGCTAGGACTATGAGGCCTATGTCCCTTGAAAGCATTCAGCCACACTTATATATATTTATCCTGTATTACTTTGTATTATTTTAATATATAAAGAACTTAAAAAATCAGCTTTGTGTGTGTATGCATCATTAGCACAATCATATTTATATAAGAGTACTAGGTAAACAACAATAACAATAGCATAATTTCATAATTCAACCTAATATGATAATTCATAATGCAATTTACCAACTCTATTTTGAACACTTTTTAGAAAAAAAACATTTATTATACATATATGCATACACAATCTTAAGTTTCAACTGTTCTGCAGTCTTCTTCAGTGCCACTTTAATTTTTTAAAAGTAAAAATGCTTGGAAACCACTCATTACCTTGCCTTTAAAAAAGAAAAAATGCAGAAAACAGAAAAATCCTTATAGATGATTAATTATACAAAATTTCTACTACATGTTGAATGTTGTCCTAAGAGAATAACCTAGTTGATAAGAGCATTATGGGAAACTAACATTATGCTATTGCCAACATGTTAACATATTTAGGAGAGTATATATTTTGAATTTTTCTAAAAACATTTACAATTCAATTAGAAAATGAAAGCAGTCCAATGTATGAAACTATAATATGTTAATGAATCTATAACAGAATGACTAGCATATAATCTGTGGCAAATCATGCATATCCACATTATTTACAAGAGCAGAGGAAACAAAAACCAATGTGGCACAATGTTTTCTGAAATCATCTTTTACTTTAAAATGAGGCAAAAACTTCATATTATAACTTTGTATTAAGTTAATGGTAAGAAATAGTAGTGTTAGAATCTGAGTTAAATCACTAAACATCACATGATCACTGTTTCCTACATTTATATAAGCTGGTAAAACAGAGGCAAAGCACATTACACAGTAGTGTTACCCAGTGTAAGCCAGAGCAATAAATAAATGCAAGAAGGTTTATCATAAAATCTCTATCCAGATGAATAGACACTAATCAGGAATTTTATACAAAAATCTTCTTACATTCATTGAATACTCTAAACTTTCACTGCACAGCATTACTGTATGGTAAGAATCTGTGTTGAAAATTGAGCAAAGAAGCAAAACACTATTAATGATCATTTAATTAGATAATGAGTTGAGTGCTTTTGGAAGGCTTTATGCTTCCATAATCGTAGCTATTAAAATGTTGAGAACTATACAAATATAGTATGCAAATATATGCAACTTAATGGAAAGTGATTAAAGAGACCATTTTCAAGAGAGAGAAAAGCATGTGTCGCATCTATTAATTGATATAGGTTCTCTTGCTCTATAGCATGCTTCCTTTGACTTACATTTGGTGTCATTTCTTTCAAAACAGATAACAATTGCAGTGGATGGTCGGAAAACATGGCTAGTGGCCCTTTCATGTTAGGCAAAGATTGAATTACCTTCTAACTTAGTTATAGTCTTATTATACATGTATTTATGCTGTGCTATTCTGGTTGTGATGTTAGTCTTGATTTCACTATAATATGATGCTTGGCAATTGTTGTGAGGGCATGTAATCTTATAAATGACTTGAGGGGTGAGTTCAGGTGTGATTCTATCTTTGGTATTCTTGATGAGTCTATTTGTATTGGGTAGTGAATGAAATGTTACTTCAATGATGTGAGAGACTTTGTTGATGAGATGTTTGGCTATTGAGTGGATATATGGGATGACGATGCGTGGTTTGCTTTCTTTCATGTGCTTGTGATTTATTTTACAGAAGAATTTGTTGACTCTCCTGTTGATAAAAGATTGGGTGTGTCCTATTTTTACTAAATCTGCGATGTATTGGTTGAGATTAATTATAATTAATTAAATGCAATATTAAGCAATTAAAAAGTATTACAATTGTAATTAATTAACTTAAATATAAAATTTATATATGTGAAAATAAGTTTTTAAAAATGTTATAAATATAGGCCTAAAAGAGTTAAACTTTAAATATGTAAGTAAACTGTAAAGATAATTTCAGCAAAAATATATGCTTTATTGTTTTATCATTCCATTGCGTAATAATTGATTTTATCTGCAATTTTATTAAATGATAAAATAAAAACATTTCCTTTTTATTCAAATTTTTTATAACATAAAAGACTTCTTTTTATTTTGTTGGAAATAAAAGCATGCAAAATATAGACTTTTTAAATGGAAATCTACAAAATCGAATTTCGCCTAATATAGTGGTAATCTTTAAAAGATAAAGATTATACTATAATTGTATTTAAATTTTGGCATGTAACAAACAACGACAGCGATTCTAAAATGCTTAGCATATGAATATTGCGTTCTTGAAACGAATCGTGCAATACAAACTAGGTTAAAAAAATTAAAAAGTAAAGAAGGAACTTCTAACAGAAACCATATACCCAATCACAGAAATAGAACTATTTCTTAGATACCAAAATATTATTTTCAAGCATGCAATTGAAGAATAATTTTACAAACATTATATTTCTAAAGATACGAAAGAATAACAAAAATTAAATGAATACAAATATTATTAGGGCCGAGTGTTACAATTCACTTTAATTGGCCAAACTGATATTTTTTTTTCCTTTTAGATGAAAATCAATTCAAACCCCTTTTTCTTTTATAGACTAATAACGGTTCAAGAAATTACCGTTTGTGTGCATTCGAATAAAATAATAATGGGTTGGTATATGAAACCACTGCAGTTATATAAAGGGTGACCAAGCAGGAGGTAGTAAAATAAATATATAAAATGTATATAGCCTACATACAAACAGATGTTTATTATAACCAGCTATCAATCAAATGAATATAAGCAATGTAAAGCTACTATAAAAAGTATTTATATTATCACAGCCCTAGGGCTTAACAAATTTATAATAAGGTTGATATGGCCTGCAAAATGCCCTAGGTTCACTTTGGCAACTTCAGTGATGAATATTCACTGGATAAGACTCCACCTTCTAACACACTTGAAAGTTCAATCTTCTAACTCTTGTTGCTTTCATCTCACAGATTCTTCAAGTGTATGTGACTGTCTGCACTTCATTTCTTCTTTAGTTATGCCTTTTATCTGTTTCTATCATTCCCAGGTAACAATGTTATAAGCCCTTTAAGTTACATTTGCATACCAAAGGAATTTGTATGCTGATATCAATCGTATTAATTATTTGTGAGATGAATAGCCATCTCAAATCTTATTAATTATTTGTGAGATGGATAGCCATCTCAATGTTTAGTTGGGTTGGCTATGGAAAAAAAAAGTAAGATTTAAACCTCAGAATGCAGATTGGTAAATAAATACACATACACATAAGTGTAGGAAGCTTCCGGTGTTAAACAAAATATTTTTAATTTTATTAATATTCTTTAGTTTAGATTTAAAAATATTAATAAGATAAAAACATTTTATTTAATACATGAAGTTCCCTATATCTATGAGTGTGTGTGTGTGTTTACACATGTATTAAACTTAAAATCTAATTTATTATATTTGCTAATCCGCATTCTGTGACTTAAATCTTGTTTTCCTTTCCCTTAGTCAATCTAATTAAACATTGAGATGGCTATCCTCTCAATGTATATTATTTTCATTAAGACAAAAATATATAACTGGATTACAATCATTTTTTTTCATGTGTCAAAGCATCAGCCGGAAAGAGAACCCACAAACCCGGGACAACTGCTTGTAAGGCAGCAGTGCACTCGACCACCAACGCTTGATCATGAACTCAAATAATAGTTGATAATGGGATATTATTGTGAGTAATAGATGTTGGAATTTTTATTTATTTTTTGATCCCAATCTTTATTGACAAAAGACATTGAGAGTAAACACTGGACTCTTTTTCAATATATCTTATAAGCATAATAATAAAATAATCAATATATTAGTGATCATCTGTTATACACAATCTTACAAATTGCAGAAGTTCTTTAGGTTAATTACTTAATTCTCTTCAACTGCCATTTAATTTAACACTCATAAATGTCATCAAGTCAAATCACATCATTACCAAATTTTAACATTAGCAGTTAGACGATTAATTAAATAGATTTTATTTCTATTTATGAAAATTGCCTCCTTAATTTTTCTTTTAGTATGGTTTCCTCTTTAAAAAAGATGAAAAATCGTAATATTTTCAAGATCAAAATTAAATTTATATTTATATAGATATAATAATTAATCACAGTTAGATTTATTGTTTTTATTATTATTATCATCATCATCATCATCATCATCATTATTATTATTATTATTATTATTATTATTAAATAACGGACATTTTATCCTGTAGCATGTATATAGTGAACATTTAGTGAGTGATATTTTGTTAGATATATAACAAATTAAATTTTATCATAAATGTTCTTAAACAACTTTACATAATAAAATTAGATGTCATCATCGACCATTATCAACCCACTGCAGGATGAAGGTCTCTCCAAGTTCATTCCATCTTCTTCGATCTCTAGCATCTCTTCTCCACTTCATCCCTGCACACTTTCTTATTTCATCCATCCATCTTACATGTGGTCTCTTTCTGGGTCTTTTAAATCTCTTGGAATCTAGTTTAAGATTTTAATTGTCCATCTATTATCATCTCTTCTAGCAGTATGTCCAGCCCAACTCCACTTCAGTCTTTTAATTTTTTCAATGAGGTCAGTAACACCTGTTTGTTCTCTTACCCATATATTGTGTTTTCGACATCTTATTATTCCCAACATGCATCTCTCCATACTTCTTTGAGTGGTCAGAAGTCTCTGTATTGTTTTTCTATTGTGTCCAAATCTCAGATCCATAAGTAAGAACTGGTAAAACACATTTATTAAAAAACCTTTCTTTTCAAACAAGTTAGATGTACTTAAATATAAATATGAATTGTGGGTGATGAGAATTTGAAAAGGTTAATATCCTCATATTGTCTTATAGATAAGAAGAACTTAACATAAAATGCTACCTCCACTCAATCCACTAACAAAAACAATCCCATTTGAAACTTAAAAAAACATTTCTAAATTTTATTTTGTGTAGATTTGAATCTAAAAAATTATGGTTCACACATTCTAAATCTTTTATTTTTAATCAAATGATGATAGACAGCAAAATCATATAATTAATTTCTTTTCAAGTCTAAGCTTTATAAGGCTGGTGATACCTTTCTTATTTGATGTCATTCAAGATTCAATTATTTTCTTTTTGCAACTTTTCCCTATGATATTTTTTTCAAGACTGTAATGTATAAATCAGAATATTGTACCATATAAAATCAGATTAATTATTATTTTTTAAATGGACTTAAGACTATTATTATTCTTATTTAAATAATATAGGTCTAAGCCATTTCAAAACTTAATCTTTTAAGTATTTGTCAAAATAATTTTATAAAAGTATCAAACTCACTAAACAGTAGTGCCACCAATTGAGAGCCTTTCTAATCAATAGATACAGGAAGGTTTGTGTATAAAATCCCTATCTAGTGCCTACTCATCCAACACCACCTGACTAGTTTCTAGCTTGTGGCTTTCATCAGTGATGAACATTGGATTTGAGAGCATTGCACCTAGATTTTAGGATCTAATGCAAACCCCCAGCAGCCATCTTTTGCCTATTTGGTTAACTAAAAAGCTAGGAGCCCAAAATAAAAACACCATAATGTTTCCAACTCAAGCTCATTCACTTATATAGTCGTACAATCTGAATTTCAGTACAGCATCCATACATTTTGGTGTTTTTGGTTTTTCAAAAACCACAGTTACCATTATCCTATGGTCAGTATAGGTATAAAACCATCAAAACATTACATGATCACAATTTCATATACTTACACATTGTATTAATATGAGTACCAAACTCTCCATACAATAGTGTCACCAAGTGCAAACCTTTGTAATCAATGGATATAAGAACATTTGTGCATAAAATTCCTATCTAGCACCTATTCATCCAACATGCCCAGACTAGTTTTTAGCTTGTGGATTTCATTAGTAAAAAGCCTTGGATTTGTGATTTTTTACACAAATCTTGCAGCTATTGATTACAAAGACTTGCACTTGGTGGCACTACTGAATGAAAAGTTTGGTACTCTTATTAACAGCATGTGTAAGCATATGAAATTTGTGTTCATATGATGCTTTGATTGTTTTATACCTATCCTGCCAATAGGACAATGGTGACAATGATGACTGGCTTTTTATAAACTGAAGACATCAAAATGTATGAATACTGAGCTGAGTCCAGATCTATATGGCTATATAAATGAATGAGCTTGGGTTAGAAATGTTATGGTGTTTTCATCTTGTGCTTAGGTGGCTGCTGGAGAGTTGTATTAGATTCTAAGGTCTAAATGCAGTGCTTTCAAATCCAAGACTCCTCACTGATGAAAGACACAAGCTAGAAACTAGTCTAGTGATGCTAGATGAATAGGCACTAGATAGGGATTTTATGCACAAAACTTCATGCATCCATTGATTACAAAGACTTGTATGTAGTGGTACAAATGTATAGTTTGGTACACTTATTAACAGGATAGGTAAGCATACAAAATGATGTTTGTGTGGTGTTTTGAACATCTTATAACTTTTTCTAATTAGCTTTGCATTTTGAGCAGTAATTTATTCTACTTACTCTATTCCAGAACTATTTATTTTTGACTAATAAAAATCCATAATCTAAAACTAGCTAAAGCCTATTGCTTCTTATTATTAAATGCTTTTATTTAACTTACATTCTATGTATGTTTATTTGCTTGTGTGTTTGTTTGTTTCATAGATGTACTATTAAGTAAGATGTGCAATAGGGTAATATAGAAATTTTTGGGGATTCAATTGATAGCTTTTAAAATCAAGTTTAATATGTTTTAAATAATGGGTGATTTTTTGGCTTTTAGTTGAAGGCTTGATTTAATGACTTATTATATATATATATATATATATATATATATATATATATATATATATATATATATACACTAATGTATGCAAACTAAATATGATATATACATAAGAGGTATGCATATTAATTTATTATAGAAATATCAAGTGTCATATATATATATATATATTGATGTTAAATACATTCTGTAATTTTTTAATGAATAAAACATCTAAAACTTTAAATTAATTTGACATTTAAACTTTATATATATTATTGAAAAAATTATAAGACTGAAGTTGGGCTGGAAATATTACTAGAAGAGATGATAACAGATGGACAATTAAAATCGTAAACTGGATTCCAAGAGATTGTAAAAGACCCAGAAAGAGACCACATGTGAGATGAATGGATGAAATAAAAAAGTGTGCAGGGATAATGTGGAGAAGAGAAGTTGAAGATCAGAAAAATGGATTGAACATGGAGAGACTTTCACCCTGCAGTGGATTGATAATGGCTGCTGCTACTGATGATGATGACTTATTACAGTAAGTAATAAATATATAATTTAAATTTAACTTTATATTGAGATAGCTTGCTTAACAAAAAGAGAATTGCAAAATATCTAAAAGATAAAAAAAATAAAAATAATACATAAAAAATATTTTATAATAAACACTTTTCTTTGTTGTTCACTAAAAGGGAAAACCTAATTGTTTCTTCAACTACAATTGGGTTTTTTAAATTAAACTTGATATAAAAGAATGGGAGTTCAAAAATTAATTAATTTCATCCCTATGTGCCCCCCCCCCCCTGACGCTTTTATTTTAAATTTAAGCTAGAAACAATTTTTTTTTTTTGGTTCAAATAAAAGCATTTACTATAAAATATTTTTTATCCCTATTATTTGTCTTCTTTACTTTTCTATAGATTTGTTAAGGTTTAGAACATTGCATTAGTGTTGATTATTAAAGCTTTTTTTACATTTATCTTAGAAAATACATCATATGTTCTTTTACCTCTCCCTCATTCAAAACAACTTATGACTATTTCTGCATTTAATATATATATATATATTATGTCATAGCATCGGCCGGGAGGCGAACCCGCAATAACCAACTGCTTGCTTGCAAGGCGACGGCGCTGACCTCTCGGCTAACAATACTTGACCATTTAAAATATTTTGCTTTTAAAAAAAGGCATATTAGATTAAATTCTAATATCTATATTAAATGAAATCTATGAGTTGCTTAACTTCTTTCAGAATTTATCTATAGACAGTTTTAGCAAGTATTTATATATATTACAACAATCTATATATATATAATTCACCAGCGACGCTCCCTAGTATTATAGAGTTTAGAATAGAAGATGTAAAAATGAACCACTTTTCTTCTAGTCATCCAAATTTGTAAACAGATTACAATTCAGACCTTATGATAATAAAAACAAAGATTTAAATAAGCAAAGAATGTTACTATGGCAACATCAAATTTCTATTTACATTTGAGCTTAATCTTTATACTTACACATATATCAAATATAATTAATGTATAACAGTAAATTGATATTTATTATAAAAAATATCATTATAGTCTAACATATTTAATTGACTGCTAATGTTTCCCAATATTATAGAGTATAAATCACAAATAGATGAAAATATAAAAGTATTTTATTCTGTCCCGTAAAAGTTTATAAATAAGGTATACCTTAGACATTATAACAATGGGAACAATATTTAAATAAGCTAAGAATGTGAAGATGGAAAATTCAATTAATTTTCTAATTTCTATTTATAAAGTAACATTAATTTTTAATGCTTAATAATCTTACAAACCTAGTTACAGAGAAAGTGACAAAGACAATCAATGTATAAGATTAAACTGAAATTTGTTATAAACATTTATTACTACTACAAGTGTTTACAATTAACTAGTATTATAAAGTTTAAATTACACAGAGGTTAAACTCTCGATATAGTAGCACCACTCAGTGCTACCCAGAGGAATCAATGGTTGCACTACTGTATGAAGAGTTTAGCCTCTGTGTAAACAGCTTGTGTAAGCATAAAGAGTGGTGATCTTATGATGTTTAGTGATTTAAATTCTAAATTACTAGCAGATGTCAAGTGTTGGTGGTCGAGTGGTCAGCACAGATCTCTTACAAGCAGTTGTCCTGGGTTCATGGATTCGCTTCCTGGCCGATGCTTTGACACATGAAAAAAAAAGTACTCACCTTCTTTCTGGTTGACTAAGGTTGTAAATTGGCTACAAGTCAGACACTATAATAATAGGAGCAAATAGTTAAACTAAAAATGCAACAACAGCAAATTTGATTAACCTTTTAATTTTAATTTATAAAATAACATTAATTTCTTATGCTTTACAACCTTATAAACTTCCATTGTGGTTTAGTGTAGTTGCTAGAACTTTTGACTTAGAGTCAGGAAGTCTCGGGATCAATTCTGATGGTCATAGGTCTGGCGCTCAAACTTCTTATGAACTCCTGAATGCTAAAGCCCTATGCCATTTTTTTATTGCTTACACATATATCATATATAAGCAATGCATAAAGCTAAACTGGTATTTATTAAAAATAAATATTATGATTACTATGAATACAATTAGGCAACAAAACTTCCTAGTATTATAGAATTACAATCAGAAGAAAGATGGACCATTTTTTTGGCCATCTAAGTTTATAAATACACTGCAGAGAGTGTAATAATAGAATTGAATATTTAATTAAATTAAAGATGTTCAATAGCATAGTTGATTAACAGTCTAATTTCTAAACATCACACAATCTACTTGCAGTGCTCCCAGATCCAAGGATCTTCACTAATGAAAGCTACATGCTAGAAATTGATGTGGGGATTTGGATGAGTGGGCATTAGATAGGGATTTTATGCACAAACCTTCTTGCATATATTAATTACTCTGGCTTGCACTGAGCCATACTACTGTATGGAGTATCTTGCCTCTGTGAAAAAACAGCTTGTGTAAGCATAAATAATGGTGATCATATGATGTTTTAATAGTTTAATACCAATCCTGCCCAATAGGATTATGGTGACTGTGACTAATAGAGAGCCAAAGGTATCAAAAAGTATGGTTGCTGAACTGAGTTCAGATCCATATGACTATACAAGCTAATGATCTTCAATTAAAAACATTATTGTGTTCTCATTTTGGACTCAAAGCTTTATAGTTAGCTAATAAGGTAAAGGTAGCTGTTGGAAGGTTGCAATAGATTCTAAGATCTATGTGTAGTGCTCTCAGATCTAAGGCTTCTCATTGATAAAAGTGACAAGAGAGAAACCAGTCTGGAGATATTGAATGAGTAGGCATTAGATAGTAATTTTAAGCACAAACATTTCTGTATCCATTGCTTACTCCTGATTGCACTGAATGATGCTAGTTTATGAAGAGTTTTGCCTCTGCATTTTATCTCTGTGAATCTAATTTCCATTTATACATTAATATTCATTTATAAAATAACATTAATTTCCAATGCTTAATAATCTCATAAACCTTCATGCTTATGTATAAAAGGAGGTTGCCTTGACAACAGTTTGAAATTGTTGATTGTTCTTGATATTGAGATTGTCTAAGTGTTGACTGGTTATTAATGATTATGTATATAATGTATATAACCAATGCCTAATCATCTAGAATTGTTAATAAAATGAAACACCTTTCCATTTCTCACAAACACAATGCAAAAATCTCATATCAGAGCTTCTGATCTTTCCTACAGCGTTTCTTAATACTGTAACCTATGAACACATGATATCTAATGGGGTAAAACTGGAGAGCATGGTTGAGACTGCATGAGGGCTAGTGCATTTGTGTGATAGAGACACCTCCACCTAAAAGAAACTAGAAAGAACATATTATCTCATCCACTTTATTAATAATAAATAATGACTACTATACCAATTTACTTATCTGTGTTAACTTATCTATATGTAATTATATTCGTATTGTCAATAATATCTCAGGTTATTCTCATATTCTTTAATAATTTACTCTCAGGGCATTTAATACTTACACTAAATATATTACCTTATGTAGGATGGATAAGTAATTTTTCTTATAAAATTTCATGTTTGTACTAAAGAGAGCATGCAGGTTGTCTCACTTATGTTACACATATTTAACTTGGCTAGTTATCTCAGAGTTCTTTATAAACTCCACAAATGATTGTTCTAGATGAAATTATGATTAATAATTTTAAAATATGTTATTGAAGTAATTAATGATAGCAACAATAATTTTATTATATCCCATCTTATCTCAATAAGATTATGATTATCAAAGGGAAACAAAATGAAAAATGATGCAGATGAATTCAATAAGGAATATTATATTTAAATAAAGTGTAAGTACACCATATCTATTTAGAAAAACATGTAGCTAATGTAGATGACTTTCAATAAATAACAGACAACTAAATAAAAAAAATAAAACAATTTGCTAATTATAAACAATTGTATAATAAATTATTCAATGGTAAATGTAATTATAATAATATCACATGACCACCATTTTTTATGCTTGCTCATAACTGTTATTAAAACAGGCAACTCTCCATACAATAGTGCCACTCAGTGCAAGCCAGAGTAATCAATGGATGCCAGAAGGTTTGTGCATAAAATCCCTATCTAATGCCAACTCATCCAATATCCAATAGCAACAAGCTAGAAATTAGCCTGGGAATGTTGGATGAGTAGGCACTAAATAGGGATTTTATGCACAAACCTATTGGCATCTATTGATTACTCTGGCTTGCACTGGATGGTGTTACTGTACGGAGAGTAACAAGTTCTCTAAAGATTTTAAATCTCATTGCTTTGTTATATCTACTAAATGTTTTCTAATCTGAGTTGTGAATGCCCGTGTGTTATCAAATGAAGTAATGTGAACAACAAATCACTCTATTGGAGAAGGTTGTATATTATTCTCCTAAAATCTCAAATGTTAACTATAAGTAAGATCTAGGAATCTTTTGTTGCATCCTTATGTGCCTCAACAAATAATAAAATTAATAATTCAAGAAGCCCATTATTGATAACAGAATTATTGTTTAATCCTTTTAGGAGGGAGTGAATAAAGTATTTACCCAAATTATAATATTATCATTCAAATATAACTTAATAACTAACAATTATGACTTCCTATGTTTTCTAAATTCTATTATATTTTAAACTTAAAAATAGTATTAGAATCGTATGCCTCAACTAATTAATAATGTTTACAATTATCAAATATAAGAAGAGTAATTTAATATATTGCCTAGTATTTACTTAATCAGATAAATATTTCTTGGGTAAATAAGAAAGTTAAACCTTTATGGTTACTCCACTCTCAATTAAGATACCTTTATTGCAGAAACCTGAGGTTATATTTAAAGGATCAATAAAACATGTAGCAAGTTATTTAACTCACTGTAGATTATACTCTAGTTTAGAACTTAATACTATCGACCTCCAATACAAATATAACAATAAACATATATTTAAACCAGTTTTATTGATATCCAGAAAGTATTACCTGTATCTTTCTTATACCATTGTTTGGTAGAAAACTTTTGGAAATTATAACACTAATAATAATTTTAACGCTAAAATAATTAAACAAATGTTATAATTATAGGGATTTGAACCCTTACTTTCATGCTCCCTTTTATCATCCACTCCATCTTATACAACCAATATACTCAACCACATACATGTGAAAAAGATAAATGATCTTCACTATGTGTATTTCATGCTGAACCAGCACTCATCACTTAGTCCAGATCAATATCTCCCACACATATATACAATCAGTACTCAATTTGTATATGTGTGGGAGATATTGATCTGAACCAAGTGATGACTGCTGGTTCAGTGTGAAATATGTATATTGGAGACCATTTATCATTTTTGCATGTATGTGGTCAGGTGTATCGGTTATATAAGATGGAGTGGATGTCAAAAGGGAGCTTGAAAGTCTGGTTTCAAACCCCTATAATTATATCTAGCTTAAAAGTATTTATAATATACTTGTATTTAATATTAAATATTATAATTATATAATATCCATGAGCTGAGAATTCATGATTTTTATAATGTCTATGCAAATATATCTAGGCATATTTAAATATTCCAAATCATGTTAAAGATTATTTGGAGTTTTAATAATTATAGATTTTACCATAAGCTGTTACTACTTAATCCAAGTGAGAATATAATCGATTATGGAGGTTGATTTTTCCAATTTTTTTTTTAATGTATCAAAATTATTCATTAGTATTTTAGCTTATCTTGTCATAGTAATGAATTCATTTATGGAGGTAATTTTGGAATTTATACCACCTCCTAGTGAATGTTAATCCTTGGTTCTTAAGACTTACATTATACTGTAGTATCATACACAAACTAATCCATTGGTTAAAATGGCATTAACAAAATATCCAGTCATTTTTTATAGTTTTTACAACTATAAGATGTAGAAATTTAATATCCATAGATTTGAATAAGTTGATAATTTTCAGCTGTAGTTCAGGTGGTTTAGCTATTATGAGATCAAGTGAAATTATTAATCCAACACTTGAATTGATTTAATAAGATCAGTTTGCAGGTTTGGATAGTTTTTTCCATCAATGAAAAATTAATATTATTTTAATCCATAATTTTTCCATGAATTTTATCATGTCCTGTGTAATCCTGAGGTAATTGTAGTCAATATCACTTTCAGTAAGCTAATTTAGTTTCAGAGAAGAGATGAATGATGGCTACAATGTGATCTTAAGGAATATTTCATAAATGATTTTATAAATTTCACTAATGAATGAAAACATTAAATTTTGTTCCTAATAAGTAGTACTAAATGATTTTATTGGTAATATGCCTTAATTTTTCCATTTATAACAATGAGAAAAAACATTTGCAAATTTGGCAAATGCCCAGCTAATTCATTTTGTCAAAGGTTAATAAAATGGCTGATTCCAGGTTTGAAGCTTATGTAGTCCTGCAGACACAATGATTTAAATAAAACTCGACAAATTTTGGCAGGTGATAGTATTTATAATTTGCTATCATGCGATTTATGATATTATACAATATTACCCCCACTTTTTAAATTTGTACGGTAGAATTTTGCCTTGGTTACTATGGAGACGATGTGAAGCAGACGATTTTCGAATGTTTTACAGATTTTAAAGCGCCAATTTTGAAACAGAAATTTTAAAATAATAATTAAATATTATTTTCAAGATTACATTGTTATATACATTAACCACAAAATAAATATGCAATTGATAATTTTATAAATAATTATTAAACTAAGAATTTTATTTTATTAAATTTTAAAGTTCGCAGTTTTAAATTAATAATCTGTTTTAATACCAAATCCATTTAATTATTCTATGATTACTCTAGTTAAATCGATTACATTTTAATGTAAACTTTCATTCACAAACACACACATTTAAACACTTTGTTAACATTTTCTATTCTGTGAAAGTATAATATTGGTTTTTCTGGCTCTTGTTTTAGAATTATTATTGTACTAATACTATTTTAAATACCATACTTTATTGTAGTTAGTCTAGTATATTCTATCGTGTGTATTTTTCCTATAGTGTTAATTGTATTGGTGTATGGTTGTTATTTTAATTTTCTTTCAAAAAATTTTAAATGCGCTTTAAAAAAAAACGTAGATGCACATGTTCTGATATCCTATAATCAATAAAGTCTGTCCAGGAGACATCTTGGATAATCTTATTAACATATTACATTAGGTAGTATAATAAGATATGTCTGATTATCACTTCTTAAATTTATTATTGACTACAATACTATAGTAATAGGAATGAAAATTGGTTCTATTTGACAAGTCAATATTTTTTTTTTAAAGTTTATGATTATGCTTATTAATTTGAATGTTAAAATATAAAGTTTGCTATACATATGCTTGAATTACTTTATATAGTCACTTTTAAATTCATCACATTTATTTTGGTTAGTTTACATAACATTTCAAATGTTTTCACATTTTCTATACAGTTTTTTACAAAATTCTTTCATATATTTCATGATATTCCTGTTTTATTAATACTATGAAAGGATATTTGAAAAGTATAAAATTGGAAATCTAAAATATTTGATGGGAAATTTATATAGATTATAAATAATTTTAAGTATTCCATTATTGATATTGAAGCAGTCGGATCTGAGTTCGATCCTAGCTTCATGACATCTAGCCATAAGCCTACTTCAAACCTAGTACTAACCTTAAATTTCCGATGCAATGGGGCTTTATATGGTCAATCCACGCTAGTTTTCTTAAAGACAAACTATTTTATAAATGTGTATTAAAATTAATTAGTTTAAGGTTTAAATTAATCGATGCTATTAATAAATTCATGATAAAATTATTCATGAATTTATATATATTACAACTGTGTGGATTGTGTGTATATATTTATAAATATTTATATATATATATATAATTGTTCGAAAGTTTCATTGCGTCGGAAATGTTTTATTTTACTTTCAATAATTTGTTAAAATTTTAGTAATTAAAAGCTACATTCTTTCAATAAGCTTTCAGATTTTCCCTATCCAAAACAATGGTTAAAGTTTTATTAATTAGAAAAAAAGATAAGTATTTAAAATATAAGGATTCCCTAATTAAAATAATTTTTCTGATTTTAAGAATTCATTTTCTAATTAGAAAATGAATTCAAGTTAATGAGTTTGAAAGTCTTATCGAAGGAATGTATCTAAAAACAACTAGTAGATTTTGTGACATTGATAATGAAAGAAGTGCTAGTCCGAAGGCATCAGATACAGTATAAATAGCTCTGAAAAGTTTGGAGAGAGAAGCCATCTTTGTTGTAGAAAAGTGCCAGTAAACTCTATGCATTTAAAAATCATAAATTTAAATAGTGTTTCGATCATGGTGAAGGACTAAAACATCAGGAATCTGGCTACTGTTCATGAAGTCCCCTGAAAATCTTCAATGAAGCTGCTAAATTCTTTCCAGACAAATCATGCTGCAAAACTCAAATAAAATGCTGTTTAAGTAATTGACCGGTACATGGTTATGTTTTTGGCTGCCCAATCATTGGGGCTTCGATTAATAAACCCCACACACCCTGTAGATAGTAATTATGATTTTAGTTACTCAGTCACTGTAGATAGTAATTATGATTTTAGTTACTCAGTCAATTGAGATCTCGATAAATTAAATGTTTCTATAGAGAGTGATATTTTAAAGTGTTGTATATATTTAAGAGAAAAGTTATGTGATTTATAACGCATAACTGAAATGATTTAATAAATTAAAATGTCATTTTGCAATTTTCTTTCTTATAATTAAATGTTTTCAAGATATTTTTTTAATGTTCATCAGTAAAAGATTCGTTAGTTAGAATAATTATTCAAAGAAAAGTAATAAGATAGAATATATGTATAAATCAATTATACGTGTATTTTATACTATATCATCTTATATATATATTATATATTTGTGTTATACGCGTTCGTGACAGTAAAGAGGGAAGAAAATTAGCATGAGAAAAGTAGTAAGAGTAGATCAAAGCATGGGGTAAAATAAATGAAATATTTGTCTGTGTCAAAATTAACTAGTGTTCATCTCAATATATATGTAAAAATATCCAAGATGATATTATGTTAAAAGTTTTAATGTCAAAGTATTGCTTGCTAGCACAAATATTAAATGTTCACTCCATATTCTTAGTAGCCTCAAAGCAGGTGAAGACCTTCAAACTGGGAATTATATGTCAAGTGATCCGATGCAGTGTGACAACATGCTTTAATGACAATAAGTTTCTAGAGTAACCTCAAAGCATGTGAAGACCTTTTGTGTAACACCAAGCAGCCAGATGCAGTTGGCAAAATGCTTCAGTGGTTTACATGCTCTTATGCTAGCAATATTAAAAATGATATCAACAAATAAAAAGTTCTTGTGTAATATTAATTTTGACATATTTTTTTTTGTGTGTGAAAGCCTCATGCTTAATGAAAATAAAAGAGTTGAACACCTATATTTAAACTCAGGTCAGGAATGCATCAGTTGTTAATAAATAATAAATATTTATCAATCAAATTGTTTTATCAAAAATTAAGTCAATCATATGTGATTTGTGGGTCAATGGGTTATTTCACATGCCCTATTGATCTCATTTTGCTGACTGGCGCCCATATAAATAAATTTGTCAGCAAATTTGATTGTCAACACAGTAGTGGGTCAGTTGTCTAAATAATAAAAACCAAATGTGTCCAATACAGAGAATTACTTGTACTACCTGCTAATATATAGTAATATTTGTATATCACTAATCATTTGTATAGTTTTTTTTTCAGACATGGGAGAACAGTTGAACAGAGGGAAAGTGAGTAATGTTTGTTTTTCGTATATTTAATAGTTTTAAATAAAATACATGTCTCATTCAAATAATTAATAGAAAGAGCTAACCAAGAAAATGTAGGTAAACTAAAACTAAACTAAAAAAGGCAGATTACATAGATTGGGGAAATAATATGCAGCAGCTAACAAAGATAGGGGAAATGGGACCAGTAGTCAGAGACCTAATTACATGTACTAAAGAAAAAAGTTATTATTTAAGTATACAGAGAAAGAGCGCCATACGTTTGGGATTCACATTGTTTATTTATATTATTTACTTATTTCAAAAATGGAAAGAGAGACCTTGCATATGATCCTCAGAGAAATGAGAGAAGACAGGAAGTTAATTCTGATGATGATGAAAAGGATTTTAAGGCTTGAGGAAACACAAGGCACCCAAACCAACCCAGAGATTGCAAAGCATCCTCAAGCAATAGATACTTACAAAACTCCAAGAGGAGATGATGATCAGACCACATCAAAAGAAGTTGTGGACAGCAAAGAAGATGACAGTAGAGAAGATGAGTCAAATCATGAAATGGGTGAAGAAGCTGATATAAATACAGAAAGGAAAAAAAGAAGATGTTCAGACCACTAGTAAAATAAAACCAAAAGTAGAAATGGAACAGATGATAAACCCTGAAATGAGACTAATGAATTTGCAGAGACCATCCCTTATATCTTCTGTAGAAATTCAAATTTTTAGGGGAAACCCAGGAGAAAAAGCCCATAGATTATCTAGACAGCATTAAAGAATTTTTCTGTCTGCACTCGGTAGCAGAAAAGGAAAAGATTATCCTAGCCAGCCATTACTTAAGAGAAGCTGCCAAGGCATGGTGGAAGCTATTAAAAAACCCACCTACCATGATCCAAGGGTACGAAAATGCCATTTTAAAAAATATTGGAGTGAAGAAAGGCAGGAGGGTATTTTGCATAGACTGAACACCCAGAAGTATCAAGAAGACTGCAGACAGGGATACGCAGCCTACTTCATCCAGCAAGTGACCACATTCAAATCTCTCCCAGCCTTCAAATACGAGGACCAACACATCATCCGGATGATCAGGCATCATTTACCCCCATGGATCCAAAGAATAATGCTTGGGATGTGCCCTATGTCACTAGAAAAGACCATAGACTTTTTGACTGCAATAGACTATGGGAACTTGACACCAACTAGAAAAGACCAAGACTACGACCATTATCAAAAATTAAAACCATACGTACCACCTGATCCAGGGAAACAATAGTTCAACCATTAAATGAAGAGACAGATATATATGTATACTGATGACCAACTGACATGACCATAGGGAAAATGAGACTTGATTATCAGACCTATTTACTGTAAGCTAGATAATATTAAACAAATGATCGCAATGAGACATGTATAATCTTGTAGTTTGTACAGATGATATTATTCACGCTCATGCTGTTCTCCCAGAGTCTACCAATTAGTCGAGTACACTTATGCGAATGTATCATGTATAAGTAAAGAGATTTTTTTTCATTGTTTTTTTTGAAGTGAAAAGAAATGAAGCAGTTGGATCTGAGTTCGATCCTAGCTTCATGATATCTAGCCATAAGGCCACTTCAAACCCTAGTACTAACCTTAAACAAAAAACATAACCATGTACCGGTCGAAATACATCCACCACCTAAATTGCAAGTCGGATCCAAACTCAGCCGGTTCAAACTGAATTCAAACCCAACTCACCAGCTCAGATTAGTAGAAATCTAAATCGATGGCACAGTGCTATGCACCAAGAAACTAGCTCAATGGTTGGTGAGGATTAGAGACCCCTGAACTGACATTAATATTGGATAATAAACTGACTAAAGATAATTTTAAATGGAGTCATATGTATATGTTCGGATTGCCAACACAGACAGCGAGCCTTAACATTAAAATAATTATGAATAAAAGAGTTAGGAAACCAAGTGTGTTTATAAAATATTTTAATACTACTAATAATAGTTTTGTTCAAATTTTAAAGGATTATATTAATTACTTCTAGTCCTTAAACATAGTTTATAATTATAATAAGGATGGCAGTTCCTATTATATGCCAACGAGTATTATGCAATATTATGGACTATCTGTCAATGCCCCCAACAAGAAAATAAAGGTAGATAAAGGTATTCAGTTGTAAAGGAAATTATTACTCTAATTTTATACGAAAGAATGTGAGATTTATTTTCACATTTGCAAATCCATTCATGAAGAGCAAGATATGTATTTAGGGCATAACTTTAACCTTTATTAGAAAATTATTTAATTTGAGATAACTGAGAATTTGTTCGACTTTAATTGAAATCACTTCATCATGAATTATGAGCATAAGAGTGGGATATACTGGAACAGAGATGTAATGTTGCTGAAAAATTATGGGCTACAAAGTAAACATGAAAGATAATCACTGGTTGGTAGTTTAAGTATTATGGTAGCTTGTATTTCACAAGTCTTACTGCCCTTTGGAGATGTGGAACATGGGGAAAACCAGGCCGAGTCATAACTAGGAACCTTTGGTGTTCCAATTATAACATGAGCATGGGAGGAAGTGCTTTCTTCCTCTATAATTAAAATAACAGAAATATTACCACCAACAAGCCTAATGGAGTGGAAGATTGCCCTACATCAGCAACATTTGATGATGATGACTAGAGAGTCACCGTTTGAATAATAAAACCCAATTATAGGATGCTCTGCATGATGACTTGATCAATTTAATTAAAGTCAAATGAGCTTTTAACTAAAATTATTTTAAAGTATTTGTAAATCATATTAATTATGCCCCAAACATTGTGCCCCTCCTTTATCTTAATAGAAAATAACTGAAATTTGAATTAGAATATATTTAGTTGATTTCTTTATCGATCCTTTTGCAAAAACAACATATTTTAACATTATATAAGACTAACTAAATATTGGTGAACACAAGAAAATAGCTGGGGTATAGATTAGAAATGGAGCTAATACTTTATTATTAGACAATTATAAAAATAGTAAACATTTAATAATTTCTTCCAACTCGATGATTAACAGAACTATAAATTTAGTTCTAATGGGCGAGAATTACGATTGATTTCAATATTATATTATTTGCATAAAGCAAATGGAACGAAGGAGCTCATCGAGTCGAAGGATTATTGGCATATAATTAAAAATAAACAACATTAATAAATCACACAATATATAGTATAATAAATGAACCACCATCATAAGAAGAAAAGTTAAAGACTAGAGGTTGAGAGAATTTATATAATTTAAAATAGCATATCATAAGAAAGAAAAGTTAAAGACTAGAGGTTGAGAGAATTTATATAATTTAAAATAGCATAAATAAAAAGTTTTACACAGAGTATTACATTTATAAATGAGAAGAGCTCTTAAAGGGAGTGTAAATTAAAGTTCGGAACTGGCCAGAAAGTTACGATTCATGATGGAAATATATTACCGTTTCTCCCGGGACTGGTTCCTTAGTTTACACGTTCGAGTTGGTAAAATGTAGGCATGCATTTGGTCGATTACTTGAACAGCATTTTTATTGTTTTTTCATGATTTTAGCAGCATGATTGGTCCAGAAAGGATTTAGCAGCTTCATTGAAGATTTTCAGGAGACTTCGGGAACAGTAGCCAGATTCCTGATGTTTTAGCCCTTCACCATGAACGAAACACTATTTAAATTTATGATTTTTAAACGCATAGAGTTTACTGGCACTTCACTACAACAAAGATGGCTTCTTCATACTGTATCTGATGCCTTTCCGGACCAATCATGCACCAGTCAATAAACATCCACCACCTCAACTGCAAGTCGGATCCAAACTCAGTTGGTTCAAACTGAATTCAAACCCAACTCACCAGCTTAGATTAGTAGAAATCTAAATCGATGGCACAGTGCTATGTGCCAAGGAACTAGCTCAACGGTTGGTGAGGATTAGAGACCCCTGAACTGACATTAATATAGGATAATAAACTGACTAAAGATACTTTTAAATCGAATCATATGTATGTGTTTGGGTTGCCAACACAGACAGCGAGCATTAACATTAAAATAATTATGAATAAAAGAGTTAGGAAACCAAGTGTGTTTATAAAATATTTAATAATAATAATAATAGTTTTGTTTAAATTTTAAATGATTATATTAATTACTTCTAGTCCTTAAACATAGTTTATAATTATAATAAGGATGGCAGTTCCTATTATATGCCAATGAGTAAAATAAGGATGGCAGTTCCTATTATATGCCAACGAGTATTACACAATATTATGGAACTATCTGTCTATGCCCCCAACAAGAAAATAAAGGTAGATAAAGATATTCAGTTGTAAAGGAAATTATTACTCTAATTTTATACGAAAGAATGTGAGATTTATTTTCACATTTGCAAATCCATTCATGAAGAGCAAGATATGTATTTAGGGCATAACTTTAACCTTTATTAGAAAATTATTTAATTTGAGATAACTGAGAATTTGTTCAACTTGAATTGAAATCACTTCATCACAAATTACGAGCATAAGAGCGGCCTATACTGGAACAGAGAAGTAAACGGTACTGACGTCTTATGAGCTATAAGAAAAAATGAATATGAAAGGTAATGGCTTGCCAGTGATTTAAGAAGGAGGGCAGCTTGTGTTTTACAAGTCTTTAATGCCCTATGAGGAGACGTGAAACACGGAGGAAAACCAGGCCGGGTCATAGCCACGAACCTTTGGTGTTCCAATTATAATATGAGCAAGTGAGGAAGTGCTTTCTTCCTATGGAATTAAAGTAATAATAATATCACTGAGAACAAGCCTACAAAACAGGAGATGGCTCGCGTCAGCAACGTTCGGAAAAATGATGACTTGATAATCATCACAGTTTATGAATAAAACCCATTTATATAAAGAATGCTCTACGTGATGACCTGATCAAATTAATTAAAGTCAAATGAGCTTTTAAGTAAAATTATTTTAAAGCATTATAAAATTATATGAATCATGCTCCAAACATCATGCCCTTCCTGAATCTAAATAGCAAGTAACTGAAATTTGAATTAGAATATATTTGATTGATTCCTTTATCGACCCTTTTTGAAAAAAAAAACATTTTAACATTATGTGGATATATAAACATTCGCAAATTAGATAGGAGCTGGGGACATAGGTGAGAAACGGAGCTAATAATTTATTAATAGCCAATTATAAAAATAACAAACATTTAATACTTTCTTTCGACTTGATGATTGATAGAACTGTATAAATCTAGTTCTAATGGGCGAGAATTATTATCAGATTTACTATTATATTATTTGCGTGAGGCAAATATTACAAAGGAGCTCATCAAGTCGAAGGATTATTGGCATATAATTAAAAATAAATGACATTAATAAATCACACAAAATATATATATAATATAATAAATGAACTGCCATCGTAAGCAAGGAAAGTTAAAGATAGTCTTAGAGGTTGAGAGAATTGCTATGAATTTAAAAAGCATAAATAAAAGAAAGTTTTAACAACAGAAACACAGGCTTAATATCCCATGTGTCTATATATGTAATATAGGGTATATGAGCACAGACTTTCACATGACCCACCACTCTCCACTCTATCTAATAACACTGATACACTCAAGCACATATATGCTGAAAAGATAAATAATCACCAATACACGTATTTCATGCTAAACCAGCAATCATCAGTTGGTCCAGATTATCATCTCCCACACGTATATACTATAAGTGCTCAGATATATATTAAGATAGACAATCTTCATACTTTAATGGACTGGCTCCAATCTACTACACCCTCCAACTCTTCAACCGTCCATCCAATTGAAAATCTGATGATGGAATGCTCGAAGGCCACCCTGAGGCTAAGATTCTTGTCACACCCATGTTGACACAAGGTCAATATTAACCCCACATGTACAGGAAATAATCCATTAAATACATATGCAAGGATGGACAGACATCTCTACAATGTAATAACAGATTTACATTAAAGAATGAAAAGAGCTCTTAAAGGGAGTGTAAAGTAAAGTTCGAAACTGACCAGAAAGTTACAGCTCATTATGGAAGTATATTACCCATTTCTTCTGGGCTGGTTCCTTAGTTTACACATCCAGGTTGGTAAAATGTAGGCATGCATTTGGTTGATTACTTGAACAGCATTTTATTTGATCTTGGCAGCATGATTTGTCTGGAAAGAATTTAGCAGCTTCATTGAAGATTTTCAGGGAACTTCAGAAACAGTAGCCAGATTCCTGATGTTTTAGCCCTTCACCATGATCGAAACACTATTTAAATTTATGAATTTTAAATGCATAGAGTTTACTGGCACTTCTCTACAACAAATATGGCTTTTGGTAAACAAAGAAGAATATGAAAAGGCAGGATAAGTGTAATAAATATTAGTTATAGAACTATTGTGTAAACATGCCAATAGCTCTTAACAAGTTTTTCAGAATATCCCTATCCTCAGATCAGTTTCTAGCTTTTGGCTTTCCTGAGTGAGGTGCTAGAATATTCAAGCATTAGATTTAAAATACCAGTTCAAGCTCAACACTTTATCTAATGTTTAACTATTAAGTAGAAAATCTGAAATTTTCAGACATCCATATGTCTTCAAATCCAGCTATCTAACTTAAATAGTTCAATGGGATTGAATTGTTCAAATGCACTATATATTAATAGTTTTTTAATATAATGGTTGAATATCTTAGCATGTCACTGAAGAAAGCCAAAAAGGTAGAAACTGGTCTGAGGATAGGGATATTCTGAACAGCTTATTAAGAGCTATTGGCACACTGATTATATAACATTTGTAATACAAGCTTATTAAATTAAGTCATGTGATATATGGCTTAATTTCCTTGCAATTATTGTTTTTACTCTTAAGGATTTGGCAATTTTATATTGCTAAAGCTATTAATATATGATGGAACTGAACTTAGTTTAGTCCCATATGGCTATTTAAGTTAGATAGCTAAATTTGAAGATATATAGATGTTTGAAATTTTCAGATTTTCTACTTAATAGTTAAACATTAGAAAAAGTGCTGAGCTTGAACTGGTATTTTAAATCTAATGCTTGAACATCCTAGTGCCTCACTGAGGAAAGCCAAAAGCTAGAAACCAGTCTGAGAAAAGCTTGATAAGAGCTATTGGCACCCTCATTATATAACATTTGTAATACAAGCTTATTAAATTAAGTCACATGATGTATGACTTGATTTTCTTGCAATTGTAGTTATAGAACTTTATAAAAGAATTGAAAGAAATAGATGAAAGATAAATCTAAGTTAGACAGAGACAATAACATTTTGAAAAAATACATATTTTACTCAAGTAAGAATCATAATCAATTTCATTTTTTATAATTCTTAATGATTATAAAATGTTACTTTATTTTAAAATAATAGATGTATAGTAAAAAGATTTATAAAAAATACAGGTCAGAGTGACTTGAGGTCAACATGGACATAACAACAATATTAGTGTCAGCATGGGATTTGGGCATTCTATCATCAGATTTTCAATGGTAGGGATGGCTGAAGAGCTGGAGATTGGAGCAGATTGAAGCTTGTCCATTAAAGTATGAAGATTTGTTATCTTAATATAAACAGAGCACTGTTTATATATGTGGGTATACAATTAGACAATAATTCTATCTAGTATTATACAATCTAAATTATGAGCAGATAAAAAAAATGGAATTTTTTTCTTCGATCAATCTAACCTTGTAAATAGATCATAATGGAAATTTTAACCATAGGATTGTTTAATAAATAAATACATGTATAGTATTTATATTTTAAGCTAGAAGTAATTAGAAGGGATTTGAACCCAGACTTTCAAGCTCCCTTTAGTCATCCATTTGATCTTATACAACTGACCACATGACCACATCATGCTGAACCAGCGCTCATCAGTTGGCAAGTAAGGGCTTTGAACCCACTATCATCAGATTTTCAATGATATGGGTGGCTAAAGAGTTGGGAAAATGAAGATTTAAGCCTGTCCATAAAGTTTGCAGATGTGCCATCTTAATTAAAATAGAACACTGATTATATATATATATATATATATATATGAGGAATGATGATCAGGACCAACTGATGTGTGAAAATAGAACACTGATTATATATATGAGGAATGATGATCAGGACCAACTGATGTGTGAATCTCTAAAGTAATTTAATAATAGATATATGAAGAAGGTGTCGAGAAAAGCTTTTTTAAAATACATTTTTAAACAGTATGTGCTTAGCCAGTTTTTGACTACTACAAGTCATACACAAAAAATGAAAGGGTTTCTTTATGTTCTTCATGTATATGTTATTACAATTTAGTCTGAGTTAAAGCGTATAATTTTATAGTTAAAGTAATTTAAGTGAGAGAGTAAAATCTTACAACTGTAATTATTTAATCACTAAATATCACATGATCACAATTTTTTAATCGTACATAAGCTATTTACATAGAAGCAAACCCTCCATTCAATAGCACCACTCAGTGCAAGCCAGATGTAAAATATAAAAAGTGGATGTTGTAGGATTGCATTAGATCCCTAAGATCTAGGTGCAGTTCTCTCAGATCTGAAGTTCCTCCTGATGAAAGCCGTGAGCTAGAAACAAATCTGGGAATATTGGATGAGTAGGCACTACATGGGAATTTTATGTACAAACCTTTCTGTATCCATTGATTACTTTGGTTTGCACTGAGTGGTGCTACTGGATGGAGAGTTTTACCTCTGTGCAATTACTTATGTAGACACACCTCAAAATATATACTTTTCTAATGATTTAGATCTTATGCTTGAAGTAAAAAAAGCCACACAGAGCTGATAAGTCATCAATTTTGCAGTATATAATATTTTACATGTTCATGTATATATTTTTCTAATTTTTCAATATTAATGTCTCAAATTCATAGGAAGCCTATATAATCAAGATTAATTTGGATTTCACTTTTTTTCTCAGATTTTTTAAATAAAACTCTGCTTAATCTGCAAAAAAAACATGTAACTTCTAAATCTATTAATTAAATATCCAAAGAGTCAAAGCTGTTGATTACTTATAAATGTTTAATATAAATTATTTTACCAGCTCCTATCACTACCACCATTATATATGACTTTTTAAACATGGCCAAATTTTCATTATTTTTTTTAACTTAACTTTTTTAAACACGGTATTCAAGTTTCCAGTCTCAAGGTTAATATTATTTTTCTCACCCATCATGATTTCATAATGTCTTCCTTCACTATGAAACCACATTATATATCTCTGAAACAAATTAAATATATATAATGATGAAAGGCAGCTATGTTTAGCCTCTTTTCCAAATCTGAGCCTAACTTATTTTACCATAGCTTATATTAATTACGATATATGATTACATGCATAGATTTGTTATAAAAAATAAGATACATTATTATACATTTTAGAGATATATATTATAATTTATCAAAAAATTTGTTATGATTAACAGAACAGATGCTGACTTATTTTGATATTCCTAATAAGTTTGCATTGATGCCTTTCTCAAAATCAGATCTTTCAATGGAAGAATTCAAACCAAAATAAATGACTTTCAACATAATCTTGTTCACATATGGTTCAGGAATATTTTCACACTGCTGACTTCTGGTGTTTATAACTAGTAAATTGTCTGAATATCATAATTTGCTAAGCATTTTTATTGATTCTAAATAAGTACATACTCTGTATAAATACTATCATTTATGTTCTTTATTACTTTTGCAATGCTTTTTACAACCCATTATTGGCAGTTTTGATTGCTCCAGAAATCTTTTTCAGAACTTCTACTTATTATACAATGATTTATATAATTACAACCCACTATTGACAGTTTCGATTGCCCCAACAATCTTCTTCAGAACTTCTACTTATTTATTTACTTTTACACTACTACTTATTATACAATGATTTATATAATTACAACCCACTATTGACAGTTTCGATTGCCCCAACAATCTTCTTCAGAACTTCTACTTATTTATTTACTTTTACACTACTTTTTACAATCCACTATTGATGGTTTTAATTGCTATAGCAACCTTCTTCAGAACATATACCCACTATTGACAGTTTCAATTGCTCCAGAAATCTTCAGAACTTCTACTTATAGTAGAAGTTCTGAAGAAGATTGCCAAAGTAATCAAAACCATTAATACTAGAAAGTAAATGATAATAATATTATATGAAATTGGCTATGCAAGAAGAAAGATAAAGTTATCTTTATGAATACATATGTAAATTTGTTCACTTATATCAATTTATATATTATTTAACGATCAGTGTTAAACTTAAGTAACTTTTGTATACTCTTGGACAGAACTTATAGATATTTTATCACCCTGTCCAGAGATATATTTAAAATAAATATTTATATTTCCTATTACATGAGAAAAAACATGATACTCAGTGCGAATCAAATTATTTTTATTTTTTTTACATTTTTAATGAAGCAAACATTTAAAATGAACGATAAAGATTGTTTTTTTATACTAAAAAAATGCCATATATTTTTACGATTAATTACTTTTTCTTATGGAGGTGGAGGTCGGAGATGAACAGTTAAGTTTATAAATGGAAATGATATAAAGTATTAAAAGTTGCTACTTTCTTTTATATAAGAACTGTTCAAAGCAAGGTTAAATTTCTGATCTGAATAGTAAAAATATGTTTCAATGGGTAAACTTTATTGAGACTCAAAAAGGGTTATATAAGTTACATTTGAAAACATGAGGTCGTAGATGCAAATTGATTCATAATATTACATGTATAATAAAAGTTTACAATCATGATTGTGATAAAAAAGAAAACATAATTTACATTAATTAAAGGAAAAATAATTATTATATAACAAAATACAGTCAAAACTCTCCATACAGTATTGCCATTCAGTGCATTCCAGAATAATCAATGGATGCTAGAAGGCTTGTGCATAAAATCCTCACCTAGTGGCTACTCATCCAATATCCCCAAACCAGTTTCTGGATTGTAGCCTTCATCAGTGAGGACCCTTGGATCTGAGAGCACTGCACCTAGATCTTAGGATCTAATGCAACCCTCCAACATCCACCTTTTATCTCTACCTAAACTACAAAACTACGAGTCTTAAATTGGAAACACAGTAATATTTTTAGTCCAAGCTCATTACCTTATATAGTTATACAGGTCTGAATTCAGTTCATTACCTATACATTTTGGTGTCTTTGGTTCTTTAATAGCCATAGCCACAACTATCCTATTAATCAGGATTGGTTTTAAGCCAATAAAACTCACATGATCACCATTTCTCATGCTTGGTCATAACTGTTATTAAAACAGGCAAAACTCTCCATACAGTATTTCCACTCAGTGCAAGCCAGAGTAATCAATGGATGCCAGAAGGCTTGTGCAAAAAATCCCCATCTAGTGCCTACTCATCCAATATTCCCAGACTAGACAAGATTTTATAGACAAACCTTCTGGCATCCATTGATTACTCTGGCTTGCACTGAGTGGCAATTGTGTGTGGATAGTTTTGCCTGTTTTAACAACAGTTATAAGCAAGCATAAGAAATGGTGATCATTTGTTGTTTATTGGCTTAATAAGGGATACACCTGTCAAATTAAGTTAACATACAATTTTTAAAGGTGATATTGAGAAACATATGTGGGAACATATGATAGTATGAATAAGAACATATGGAAGGGGTGAAGTTAGTGTTAGATTGATATGTAGTCCCATAAAAATTGGTTTCATTTGGTGAGAGTACTATAGTTTTCATAGCTAGGTCTTGTTTCATTTGTTGTATAAGTTCCATGTGGGGAAAAAATGGAGAAATACTAGTCAGGATGAATTGCATATTAGGAAAACACAAAAACATTGGTTCAGCATAAATTTCATCCTGAGAGAATGAAAAAGACACTAGTATGCATGAATTGCATCCTGGGGAAAAGCTAGTTCAGCAAGGAGGTATCTTGACAAAATGGAAAAACAGTTGTCAGCACCAACTGCATTCTGGGAACATGGAAAAATACCATTTTAGCCTGGAAATGCATCAGTTATCATGAATTAAATACATTGAAATACTCCTTTAAGTAATCTACCTTCCAAGAATCTCTAGTTAGTGCAATCTACCATTAACTAAACAACCTCCTGATAGTGCAGATTTATTTCCACTACAGATAAAAGTTGACTTTCTCTATTTTATAAAAAGGGGGAAAAGTTTGCAATAATTTTCTGCTGTCTTTATACACATACTCATTTAAAATATTGTCTCCTGGTAATTATGTCTATTATTTAAAACTATGGTTGAAATTAAATAAGTCGTTATGAATAAAGAAGTAAAGAATGATTTAACATAAAGTAAAATTAGTGAAAATTAAAAAGGTTGAGTCTTTTTTGTTGTTTTAGAAATACATTGAAAATAAAGTAGGAATAAGATATATGTGTAGCCTGGATAGATATGTGAATATACTTGTTACTTCTAAACTTTACATTAAGCATAGCTCAATGTATATGTAATCAAAGAAAGTATCCCCAACCTCTACTCCTGGGATGTGAATTAAAAGCACTCTAAATGTTGGAGGAAGGATCAAGAATAAAATGAATCCATATCTTTCTGGGAGCTCTGATGTTTATAAGCATATCTTTGTCAATATTATTGGTAATTCAGACCGAAATTAATTTATCAGCCAGATTAAATGTAGCACTAAGATTTATAATCAATTACACAAGACTGAAGACAGCATATCTCTTTTAACACCTTCATTATAACGCTTAAATAAGATTTAATATGTAAGCATTAAATTAAACATTGTTGAAGGTGTTAAAAGAGTGATGCTGTCTACAGCTTTATATAATTGATTAGGAGTTTAATAACTCTTAAGTGCCACATTCCATCTGCTTGATAAATTAACTTTACTCTGTATTACCAAAAATGTTGTTGAAGGTATGCTTATAAATACCAGAACACTCAGGAAACACTCAGGAATAGATGATATCATTCTATTCTTGATCTTTTGTTAGCATACATTGTAATAAAAAGATGGGATTAAGACAACTTGGAGATTCGTAGCGTTGACTTAATTAAGCGTGAGTTGTTCTTTTGAACTTTTGAAACTGTAATTCTTCTTAAGAACTCGACAACTGCTTAAAGCCTTATTGTTAGCAGTAATTATTCTAGAAATGGAAATCGGAAATATATTTTTTATATACATAATCATACATATAAATACGTTGATTAAAAGTCTGAAACGTATAATGTAGATAGCATTTTTATTGGCATCGTTCTAGTGAAGTCATTGTGGAAAAAGATATTAGAAGTTATAACTGAAACACAGGCTTATTATATACCTGGGTCTATATATGTAATATAGGGTATATGAGCACAGACTTTCAGATGACCCATCACTCTCCACCCTATCTAATAACACTGATACACTCAAGCACATATATGCTGAAAAGATAAATAATCACCAATATACGTATTTCATGCTAAACCAGCAATCATCAGTTGGTCCAGATTATCATCTCCCACACATATATACTATAAGTGCTCAGATATATATTAAGATAGACAATCTTCATACTTTAATGGACAGGCTCCAATCTACTACACACTCCAACTCTTCAACCGTCCATCCAATTGAAAATCTGATGATGGAATGCTCGAAGGCCACCCTGAGGCCAAGATTCTTGTCACACCCATGTTGACCTAAGGTCAATCTGAATCCCACATGTACAGGACATAATCCATTTAATACATATGCAAGGATGGGCAGATATCTCTATAATGTAATAACTGAAACACAGGCTTATTATATACCTGTGTCTATATTAGTAATATAGGGTATATGAGCACAGACTTTCAGATGACCCATCACTCTCCACTCTATCTAATAACACTGATACAATCAAGCACATATATGCTGAAAAGATAAATAATCACCAATATACATATTTCATGCTAAACCAGCAATCATCAGTTGGTCCAGATTATCATCTCCCACACATATATACTATAAGTGCTCAGATATATATTAAGATAGACAATCTTCATACTTTAATGGACAGGCTCCAATCTACTACACACTCCAACTCTTCAACCGTCCATCCAATTGAAAATCTGTGTTTCAGTTATTACATTGTAGAGATGTCTGCTCATCCTGGCATATGTATTAAATGGATTATGTCCTGTACATGTGAGGTTCAGATTGACCTTAGGTCAACATGGGTGTGACAAGAATCTCGGCCTCAGGGTGGCCTTTGAGCATTCCATCATCAGATTTTCAATTGGATGGACGGTTGAAGAGTTGGAGTGTGTAGTAGATTGGAGCCTGTCCATTAAAGTATGAAGATTGTCTATCTTAATATATATCTGAGCACTTATAGTATATATGTGTGGGAGATGATAATCTGGACCAACTGATGATTGCTGGTTTAGCATGAAATACGTATATTGGTGATTATTTATCTTTTCAGCATATATGTGCTTGAGTGTATCAGTGTTATTAGATAGAGTGGAGAGTGATGGGTCATCTGAAAGTCTGTGCTCATATACCCTATATTACATATATAGACACAGGTATATAATAAGCCTGTGTTTCAGTTATTACATTGTAGAGATGTCTGCCCATCCTTGCATATGTATTAAATGGATTATGTCCTGTACATGTGGGGTTCAGATTGACCTTAGGTCAACATGGGTGTGACAAGAATCTCAGCCTCAGGGTGGCCTTTGAGCATTCCATCATCAGATTTTCAATTGGATGGACGGTTGAAGAGTTGGAGTGTGTAGTAGATTGGAGCCTGTCCATTAAAGTATGAAGATTGTCTATCTTAATATATATCTGAGCACTTATAGTATATATGTGTGGGAGATGATAATCTGGACCAACTGATGATTGCTGGTTTAGCATGAAATACGTATATTGGTGATTATTTATCTTTTCAGCATATATGTGCTTGAGTGTATCAGTGTTATTAGATAGAATGGAGGGTGATGGGTCATTTGAAAGTCTGTGCTGATATACCCTATATTAGAAGTTATATAAAAGTGAACTTCTGACTTGTTAACAATGGATAATTCAAGACATATGTAACTAAAGGCATCATGATTGAACAAAATAACAATCAGAAAGAAACTGACTTTGTATTTGCTTTATTTAAAAATATAGGGGACTTGAACAAAGCCTTTCAAGCACCCTTCAACTATCCATACTATCTCATACCACTGACACACATAAACTGAGCACTGATTATATATGTGTGTGGGAGATGAGAATCTGGACCAACTGATGAGTGCTAGTTCAGCACGAAATACATATATTTATGATTATTTATCTTTTCTACATGTGTGTGGTCATGTGTATCAGAGATATAAGATAGTAAGGACAGTTGAAGGGTCTTGAAAGTCTATGTTCAAATATCCCTATATTTACAGTTGAGCTCCAGGTATATGAAGAATGCCCATATTTCAAATTTTATTTAAAAATGTAACTTGTGTAAAACACACAATTATTATCTATAAAGTTTTTATAGAAATAAGAACATTCCAGACTTATATTTGAACCCAATAAGAATTATAATAAATTTGATTTTGCTCCACCATGAGTATATATATAAGGTGTGATTTATTTTATTTTTTTTCATATGTCAAATGCGTTGACCGGAAAGCGAACCCGAGCCAGCTGCTTGGAAGGCAGCTATGCTAACCACTAGGCCACCAATGCTTAACATAAGAATTTTTTTTTTTATATGTCAAAGCATTGACCGGGAAGTGAACCCAGGCCGGCTTCTTTATTTTCAGTGTTTGATAAAATTTATAATCATTAGTGCACCAATATATACAAATCTGATAGAAATTCAACACCATTTGTTCTAAGCTTCACCAATTAAATTAAATTTCCATATAAAATAATTAGTTATATAAAATACTATACTTAAAAATCTTAAAGCAACTTAGTAAGCTCACTATCTTATATAATGTCCACGTTTGAAGTGTAAACAATACAAGATTCACAGAATTAGTTTCAAGAAACTTTTTTCATTAGTTATCATTAATGACAAATCAAAATTATATAAATTTATAAATGTATGGTTATTATTGGTACTGAAAGTATTTACATAATTGGTATTCATACAGAAAAACAGAAACATAAATTTGAGGAAAAATTGTAGAATATTGAAGGCTTTGATATGGCCAATTACAATGCATGGATCTGAGACATGGACATTGAAAAGAGAGATGTTAATGCTTTTCAAATGCAACATTAAAGATGAATGCTTAAGGCAAGAGATTTAATGAATAACTTTTGAGGAAGGTAGATACACAAAGGCAACTGTTGTAGGTGTTAAATGGAAGAAAGCACAATAGTTAGATCACATGGTGAGGAAGACTGGAAATATCATGACTAAAATTGTGAATGGTCAAAAAAAAAGATGATCAAAATTGTAACAGATGATAAACATTGCAGGATGAACAGGTCTAATAATATTGGAAGCATCAGAAAAGCAGAGGAAAAACTATTTTAGAAGCAATTCATTCACCCTATCATTCATCATCAAAATAATAGATCATATGGATGATGATGATATAAAGTAAATTTTATTTGCTTCATTTGAAAAAATAAAATATGTAATATACATGATTACTAAGCATGATGTTATTTTTAGTGAATAAATAAATGTATGTATACTTCAGGAATTATTTCTATTTTTTTCATAAATCTTATTATTTTACATCTATTATTTTAAAATAAAGTAACAGTTTATAATCACTAAGAATTATAAAAAATGAAATTGATTATGATTCTTACTTGAGTAAAATATGTATTTTTCAAAATATTATTGTCTCTGTCCAACTTAGATTTATCTCTCATCTATTTCTTTAAATTCTTTTATAAAGTTCTATAACTACAATTCCAAGAAAATCAAGTCATAAATCATGTGACTTAATTTAACAAGCTTGTATTACACATGTTATATAATGAGCGTACCAATAGCTCTTAACAAGCTTTTCAGAATATGCCTATCCTTAGATCAGTTTCCAGCTTTGGCTTTCCTCAGTGAGGCACCAGGATATTCAAGCATTAGATTTAAAATATCAGGGCAAGATGAGTACTTTATCTAATGTTTAACTATTAAGCAAATCTGAAGTTTTCAAACATCCATATGTCTTCAAATTCAGTTATCTAATTTAAATAGCCATATGGACTGAACTGAGTTCAGATATACATTATATTAATAGCTTTAGCAATATAAAATTGCCAAAGCCTTAACAGTAAAAACAATAACTGCAAGGAAATCAAGTCATATATCACATGACTTAATTTAATAAGCTTGTATTACAAATTTATACAATCAGAATGCCAATAGCTCTTAACAAGCATTTCACAATATCCCTCTCCTCAGACTGGTTTCTAGTTTTTGGCTTTTCTCAGTGACATGCTAGGATATTCAAGCATTAGATTAAAAAGCGATTAATATATGGTACATTTGAACTTAGTTCAATCCTATTGGTTATTTAGTTAGATAACTGGATTTGAAGACATATGGATGTCTGAAAATTTCAGATTTTCTACTTAATAATTAAACATTAGATAAAGTGCTGAGTTTAACCTAATATTTTAAATCTAATGCTTGAATATTCTAGCACCTCATTGAGGAAAGCCAAAATCTAAAAACCAATCTGAGGATATGGATATTCTGAAAAGCTTGTTAAGAGCTATTGGTGTGCTGATTATATATATAATAGCTCTATAAGTAATATTTATTACACTTATTCTGCCTTTTCATATTATTCTTTGTTTATCAACATATCATTAATTGAATACTTAAAATTATGTATAATCTATATAAATTTTCCATCAAATATTTTAGATTTCCAATTTTATACTTTTCAAATATCCTTTCATAGTATTAATTAAACAGGAATATCATGAAGTATATGAAAGAATTTTATAAAAAACTATATAGAAAATGGGAAAACATTTGAAATGTCATATAAACTAACCAGAATAAATGAGATAAATTTAAAAGAGACTATATAAAGTAATTCATGCATATGTATAGCAACCTTATATTTTAACATTTGAATTAATAAGCATAACCATAAACTTAAAAAAAAAATATTGGTTTGTTAAATAGCACCAATTTCCATTCCTATTACTATACTATTGTGGTCAATAATAAATTTAAGAAGTGATAATCAGACGTCTCTTATTATACTACCTAATGTAATAGATTAATAAGATTTTCCAAGATGTCTCCTGGATGGACTTTATTGATTACAGCATATCAGAATATGTGCATCTAATTTTTTTTAAAGTGCATTTACATTTTTTTGTAAGAACAATAAAATAAAAACCATACACCCACACAATTAACACTATAGGAAAAATACACAAGATAGAATATATAATATATAGGGTATATGAGCACAGACTTTCACATGACCCACTACTCACCACTCTATCTCATATTACTTATACCCTTGAACACATATATTTCTAAAAGATAAACAATGTGTTTAGCATGAAATACGTATATTGGTGATTGTTTATCTTTTCAACATATATGTGTTCAAGTGTATCCATGATATGAGATAGAGTGGTGAATGGTGGGTCATGTGAAAGTCTGTGCTCACATACCCTATAGATTATATATACCTGGGTCTCATTTTACACGATAGGTTCCTCAGAAAACATGTGCAAATGAAATCATGCAAAAATATACATAACTTACCTTGAAAAAGGGGGGATACAGACTGTGATTTTTTAAAAATTGCGTAAAAGCAAAACACCAAATTAAAATTACTTTAAAATTCGTGCAAAAAAAAATAAGTCAATAAAATATGACTAATAAAAAATTTCAAATTTGAAAAAAGTTGATACAAGACAAACTTTTTTTAACTATAATGTTTAATTTTATTCAAAACAATATATTTTTAAACAATATATTTTTATGCATAATTTACAGTAATTTACATTTTTTTATACACGTTTTAATTATTATTGCTATTTGCCGATAAACAGTTTCGTTTGCAAACTGGTAAAAAATCAGATTCTTCACAAGAGGAAATAAAACTAGCGCCAACATCCCTCTCATGTTGTGTTAATGTTTTTCTGGTGACAATGTAATTAGTAATTAATCTAACAACTAAAAATTAAATTCTTATTTTTGTCTTTAATTTTTTAATTTTCAATTTTAATTGTGCCCACTGCTATTACTTACCTTTTAAAAATAAACTTGCGGGCACTAAATGATTAATAATTGATTACATTCTTTTTTAAAAAGCAAAAACAGAATGTGATTTAAAATTCAAAATTAACATGCACAATGTTTGAACAAATTTACATTATAATCTTGTAAAATTTAATGTGTATATACATAAAATGTGGAAATCATGATTTTAATTTCATTATTGCATAAAATCTTACTATTATAAAGCACTGAAAATATTGAAATTACTAAGATGAAAGTCGAATTCCAATAATGTGCTATTACTTTCAATATGACGTAAGTGCGTGAAATTTATTATTTAAAGTAATAGCGCATTATCGGAGTTTGACTTCCGGAGAAACGTGAATCGCGTAACTTCAAAATCACGTTAAATAAATCCGTGTAAAAAGAGAGCCAGGTGTATATTGATACAGGTATATAATAAGCCTGTATTTCAGTTATGATAGAATATACTAGATTAACTACAATAAAGTATAGTATTTAAGATAGTATTAGTACAATAATAATCCTAATATAAGAGCCAGATTAACCAATATTATACTTTCACAGAATAGAAAATGTTAACAATATGTTTAAATGTGTGTGGTTGTGTATGAAAGTTTACATTAAAATGTAGTCAATTTAACAAGAGTAATCATAGAATAATTAAATGGATTTGCTATTAAACAGATTATTAATTTAAAACTGAGAACTTTAAAATTTAATAAAATAAAATTCTTAGTTTAATAATTATTTATAAAATTATCAATTGCATATTTATTTTGTGGTTAATGTATATAAAAATGTAATCTTGAAAATAATATTTAATTATTATTTTAAAATTTCTGTTTCAAAATTGGCGCTTTAAAATCTGTAAAACATTCGAAAATCGTCTGCTTCACATCGTCTCCATAGCAACCAAAGCAAAATTCTACCGTACAAATTTAAAAAGTGGGGGTAATATTGTATAATATCATAAATCGCATGATAGCAAATTATAAATACTATCACCTGCCAAAAGAGTTTTATTTAAATCATTGTATCTGCAGGGCTATATAAGCTTCAAACCTGGAATCAGCCATTTTATTAAAGTTTGACTAAATGAATTGGCATTTGCCAAATTTGCAAATGTTTTTTTTTCATTGTTATAAATGGAGAAATTAAGGCATATTACCAATAAAATATCATTTAGTACTACTTATTAGGAACAAAATTTAATGTTTTCATTCATTAGTGAAATTTATAAAATCATTTATGAAATATTCCTTAAGATCACATTGTAGCCATCATTCATCTCTTCTCTGAAACTAAATTAGCTTACTGAAAGTGATATTGACTACAATTACCTCAGGATTACACAGGACATGATAAAATTCATGGAAAAATTATGGATTAAAATAATATTAATTTTTCATTGGTGAAAAAAAACTATCCAAACCTGCAAACTAATCTTATTAAATCAATTCAAGTGTTGGATTAATAATTTCACTTGATTTTGTAATAGTTATTCAAATCTATGGAATATTAAATTTCTACATCTTAAAGTTGTAAAAACTATAAAAAAAATCATTGGATATTTTGTTAATACCATTTTAACCAATGGATTAGTTTGTCTATGATACTGTAGTATAATGTAAGTCTTAAGAACTAAGGATTAATATTCACTAATATATCTTCATAAATCCATCAGAGGTGGTACAAATTACAAAAGTTACTTCCATAAATGAATTCATTACTATGACAAGATAAATTAAAATACCAATAAATAATTTTGATCCGTTAAAAAAAAAATGAAAAAATCAACCTCCAAAATAGATTATTTTTTCACTTGGATTAAGTAGTAACAGCTTATGGCAAAATCTATAATTATTAAAACTAAATAATCTTTAACATGATTTGGAATATTTAAATGTGCCTAGATATATTTGCATAGACATTATAAAAATCATGACTTATCAGCTCATGGATATTATATAATTATAATATTTAATATTAAATACAAGTATATTATAAATACTTTTAAGCTAGATATAATTGTAGGGGTTTGAAACCAGACTTTGAAGCTCCTTTTCAACATCCATTTCATCTTATATAACCAATACACATCACCACAAACATAAAAAAAATGATAAATGACCCCCAATATACACATTTCACACTGAAACAGAAGTCATCACTTGGTTCAGATCAATATCTCCCACACATATACAAATTGAGTACTGATTGTATATATGTGTGGGAGATATTGATCTGGACTAAGTGATGAGTGCTGGTTTAGCATGAAGTACATATAGTGGAGATAGTTTATCTTTTTTGCATGTATGTGGTTGTGAGTATTGGTTGTATAAGATGGAATGGATAATAAAAGGAGCGTGAAAGTCAGGGTTCAAATCCTATAATTATAAGATTTATTTAATTTTTTTAGTGTTAAAATTATTAATAGTGTTATGATTTCCAAATGTTTTCCATGAAACAATGGCATAAGAAGATACAGATATTGTTATCAGTAAAACTGTTTTAAATATATGTTTATTGTTATATTTGTATTGATGATCCACAGTATTAAGTTCTAAACTAAGGTATAATCTACTACAGGGAGTTAAATAACTTGCTACATGTTTTATTGATCCTTTAAATTCAACCTCAGGTTTCTGCAATAAAGGTATCTTAATTGAGAGTGGAGTAACCATAAAGGTTTAACTTTCTTATTTACCCAAGAAATATTTATCTGATTAAGTAAATATTAGGCAATATATTAAATTACTCTTCTTATATTTGATAATTGTAAACATTATTAATTAGTTGAGGCATACGATTCTAATACTATTTTTAAGTTTAAAATATAATAGAATTTAGAAAACATAGGAAGTCATCATTGTTAGTTATTAAGTTATATTTGAATGATAATATTATAATTTGGGTAAATACTTTATTCACTCCCTCCTAAAAGGATTAAACAATAATTCTGTTATCAATAATGGGCTTTTTGAATTATTAATTTTATTATTTGTTGAGGCACATAAGGATGCAACAAAAGATTCCTAGATCTTACTTACAGTTAACATTTGAGATTTTAGGAGAATAATATACAACTTCTCCATTTCATTTGATAACACATGGGCATTCACAACTCAGATTAGATAACATTTAGTATGATGTGAGGTGGAGTGGTGAGTGGTGTGAGGGTCTGTGCTCATATACCTATATATTACATTTATTGATACAGGTATATAATAATCGTGTGTTTTTATAACAATGCAATGATATGTGAAATTTTTAGAGAACTTGTTATTATTATAATTATAACAGGCAAAACTCTTCATACAGTAGTGCCACTCAGTGTAAGCCATAGTAATCAATGGCTTCCTGAAGGCTTGTGCATAAAATCCCTATCTAGTGCATATTCATTCAATATCCCCAGACTAGTTTCTAGCTTGTGGGTATTGGATATTGGATGTGTAGACACTAGATAAGGATTTTATGCTAGCATCCAGTGATTACTCTGTCTTGCACTGAGTGGCATTACTGTATGCAGAGTTTTGCCTGTTTTAATAAGTTATGAGCAAGCATAAGAAATGGTGGTCATGTGATATTATTATAATTATATTTATCATTGAATAATTTATTATACAATTGTTTATAATTAGTAAATTGTTTTATTTTTTTATTTAGTTGTCTGTCATTTATTGAAAGTAATCAACACTAGCTATATGTTTTTCTAAATTGGTATGGCCATATTTACACTTTATTTAAATATAATATTCATAATTGAATTTATCTGCATCATTTTGTTTCCCTTTAATAATCATAAATTTATTGGGATATGATGAGATACAGTAAAATTTTTGTTCCTATCATTATTTACATCAATGACATATCATTTTAAAATTACTAGTCAAAATTTTGTCTAGAAGAATTGTTATTTGTGGATTTTCTTAAGAACCCTGAGATAACTAGCCAAGTTAAATATGTGTAACTTAGGTGAGACAACCTTTACACCTCTTTAGTACAAACATGAAATTTTATAAAAAAAAAATACTTATCCATCCTACACAAAGGGATACATTTAGTGTAAGTATTAAATGCCTTGAGATGAAATTATTAAAAAATATGAGAATAACCAGAGTTATTATTGACAATACAAGTAGAATTACACATAGATAAGTAAAGTGGTATGGTAGTCATTATTTATTATTAATAAAGTGGATGAGATAATAAATTCTTTCTAGCTTCTTTTAGGTGGAGGTGTCTTCACCACACAAATACACTAGCCCTCATGCAGTCTCAACCATGCTCTCTAGTTTTACCCCATTAGATATCATGTGTTCATAGGTTACAGTATTAAGAAAAGCTGTAGGAAAGATCAGAAGCTATGATATGAGATTTTTGCATTGAGTTTGTGAATAATGGAAAGGTGTTTGATTTTATTAACAATTTTAGATGATTAAAACTTTAAAACATCAAAACATAGAATAGGTGATAATATTTAAATAATACAGTTTTATCTAGATTAATGGCTTATAAAAGACCATGAAAAGAAAACAGGAAATTTGAATAGACATGACAGGGAAGTTCACTGAAATAAAACACAGATCAAAGAAACTGAAAGGAACTTCACTATAATGAATAATTAATGATGATGATAATTTGTAAAAATGCTCATGACAGATAGAAGGATCCTTAATTGCCACCATTTTGTATATTAGACTTGATTCTATAATAGCCTATTTTTTGCTGCCAGTTATTTTTATATCATGTGACTAGTTTAAAGATTTTTAAATAATATTTGTGATAAGTCATCATCATCATCATCATCATCAACCATTACCAATCCACTGCAAAATGAAGGTCTCTCCAAGTTCAATCCATCTTTTCCGATCTTTAGCTTCTCCACATCACATCTGCACACTTTCTTATTTCATCCATCCATCTCACATGTGGTCTCTTTCTGTGCCTTTTACAATCTCTTGGAATCCAGTTATAAATGACACAGTTGTCTTTAGTTTAAAAAAGTTTTGGGTGCAATTTTTACATCAAAAATGAAATAATTTTTTTTTAAAAAAAACATTCATGATGACTATTCCATCGTTAGCCTAATCAATGCCATCTTCCAAATTTATAAATGCTAAGAATTACAATTAGCTACCAAAGATAATGTTATGGGCATTGACACTAATATTTATAAGCTTGTTTTGTAAATACTTAAACAGGCTTTAACCTGTAATGAATGTGCCTTAAAATTTCTAATACTCAAGCAATATTATTTTGCCAATAGAGGGACCTCACAAACCATGATACAAGATAACGACTTTTATAAGAAAAGAGCGGCCATCTAATCTTTAACCTAAATTCTAATTATATGGGCCAATCTGAAGCATCCTACTTTGGAAGCATGAAGTTGTTCTCTTCACTGTTTAAGTCCACTATTTCCTTTACTAATTAACCTTCACAAAATCTTGCAATTTACAGTGAGTTAATATTGCGAACTTAATACTGGAAAATGTATAAACTATTGTACAGTTGTAATTATATTTTATAGAGTGCACAGGAAGTATATAATTATAATTATGTTTTAGGAAGTCTTGGAAATTGCTTTAATAGTCATTTACTAAGATGCAAAAAATAAGACAAAAAAAGCTACGGCATTGTATAATCTTAAAACCACATTTTTAAAATCACTCAACCATATCATTAAGTATCCTTAGCTCCTAATTATACCAACTTTATATATATGCAATAATTATATTACTGCACTTTGAATTCGATAAAACTAAATTTGAAAGATATTAATTCTAATGTGATAAAGTGTCATACTTTTTCCATCATCTACCGATAAACATTAAATGTCTAAAAAATTTTAAACTTGTGAAATACAAACAACTTGATGGTAATAATGCACAACTAGACAACACAGGTTAATAATTATACATTAGTATTATTATTCACTCTTCTTCAGGTGTTACTGTCCTGTCCAGTGGCAGTATTGCATAGGAGTCAAACTTAAACCTTTAGATTTTTGAATATTGAATTTCAAGTCAAGGGCTCAAACCAACCAAGTTATTCTGTCAAAGTTTCTCAGATGGTTAGAGCTCTTGCTTTGAAATTTGATATTCGAGAATCAAAGATGTAAGTTAGACTCCTATGCAATACTGTCACTGGTTAAGCCAGCAACAACTGAAGAAGATGGAAGAACAATACTACTTGAAAAGTTGTGTCATTACTGACCTCTGTTGTCTATTTGTGTGATTACTAACAAGCTGTTTGTATTTAAAAAGTTTAAATAAAGTTTAGAATTTTCTATACCTTCAACATTTACTGATAGATGATAGAAATAATACAACATATTATCACATCTAATACACCATCATCACAAACCTTCAGGAAAATATTAATGCCTATTATTGTGTTTAACATATATTTTATTATGTCTGCTACATTATTAAAACAGGCAACAAATCTCCATGCAGTAGTGCCACTCAGTGCAAGCCAAAGTAATCAATGGATGCCAGAAGGCTTGCACATAAAATCCCTATCTAATGCATACTTATCCAATATTCCCAGACTAGTTTCTGACTTGTGGCCTTCATCAGTAAGGAACCTTGGATCTGAGAGCACTGCACCTAGATCTTAGGATCCAATGCAACCCTCCAGCAGTTAGCATTAGATCTTAGGATCTAATGCAAACCTCCAGCCCCAATGTATGCTACATTACATGAAAAAAATTACAAATTGTTCTGCAGTATATATGCATTTCAGGAATAACATCAGTTGACAGATTTGGTATCAAAGCATGAATCATTTTTTTAATGTAGTATGCCAGTCATAGTAAGAAATGTATTATATATGATGATTGGAATTGACATTGTTTACAATTTATTTACAACCTAAATATATATGATGATATTTGTGGTTAGTATTTGGCAAATTTCTCTCCAGTCATATATGTTATCTGGGATTTGAATATACACAGAGGCAAAACTGCCCATACAGTAGCACCACTCAGTGCAAGCCAAAGTAATCAATGAATGCAGGAAGGTTTGGGCATAAAATCCCAATCTAGTGTCTACTCATCCAATATTCTCAGACTAGTTTCTAGATTTTGGCTTTTATCAGTGAGGAGCTTTGGATTTGAGAGCACAGCACTTAGATCTTAGGATCTAATGCAACCTTACATCAGCCATCTTTTACTTTTTAGCTAACTATAAATCTTTGCATCCAAAAAGTTAAGCTCATTAGCTTGTATAGTCATATAGATTTGACTTGCACTGAGTGGTGCTACTGTATGGAGAGTTTTGCCTCTCTGTAAATAGCTTGTGTACGCATAAAGAATAGCGATCATGTGATGTCTAATGGATTTGAATATAGGTGGATTTACACTTGTTGTTTGCGTAAAAAAAATTCAGGTAATAGACAAATGTATAATTTTCCAGATAGTTGGCCTGCAGGAAATATCCAACTATCTAATTATTGATCAGTAATTGGATATTCAATAAAGGGGGGAAAAATTTATAAAAACCATTTGCAAGTATTAATTGACTAACCTTATGGTTAAGTTTTCTCTTATTGTTCCCGATAAAAAGATAAGTCAGATTTTTGCTCTACAAATCGTTTTTGAAATTTATTTTACCTTTTTTTTTTTATCACATTATGTACAGATTATTTAAAATATCAGTTTTTATTTATTTAAACAAATAGTAAAAAATTCATTACTTTTATATAGATAATAACACATTTGTGATAAACCTGATTGTTTATTAAAATAGATATTTAGATGCAAATAAAATACCTATTACTGTCGTATACAATCCTTTCCATTTGAACAATATGATTTTTTTTTAATGATTGGATTAAAAGAAGAATTAGAAATAGATATAAAAAATATTATTCAAAATGACTTCTGAAAGTGTAAATGTAAAAAAATAATAAAAATTAAAAAAACATTAACTTTTCAAAAGCAATATATTTTTTTAGATATTATAGTAAAAATAATAGAATAGTTTAGCTTGTTTTTCTAACTTAAGTGATTGTCAATATTTGTATTTAGATTTTATTTTCCTTCAGCCACATTGTAACAAGCTAGTAAAATAAAAATTATTTAGCTTCAATAAACTTTCAACAGTTAAAAAAAGTTTTAAGAAAAACCTAATGTGAATGAACTTTTATTTACATACACATATATGTTGCATGAGTGTTTATATATACGTAGTTTCATAGTGCAATTACCTATAGACACGGTGATGAGATTTAATAATTTATAAAAAAGAATTGGAGAGTACATTTTCCATACTTTTATACACTCATTTATCTAAAAACGAATAAAAATATTTTAAACAGTGTGCTACCCTTATTTAGACGAAAAATCAAAAATTAATGACAATTTTTTTTTCATTTGCAAAATGTACCTTTTTTTTTTTTTTTTTTTTTAATGATAGGGAAAGCGTATGCCTCAAATTTGTCACATGTAATCAGGACTATGCGATTCAGCAGGACAAAATAGAATATGAAAAGACATTCAGGAAGGTAATTGCTTAATGACTCTAATATAAATGGGAGTTATGTATTGACTTAAAATATTGTATTTGAATCCTACATTATGTAACATCTTTGTATAACTTCTCTTTTTATAAATATTACCAAATTCACCACTTCCTTTATTTTGCTGTAATATCTTATATGAACACAATTTATCCATTCTATTTGGAACACTTTTTAGCAAAAAAACCTTTTATTGTACATATATGCATACACAATCTTATGTTTCGACTGCCCTGCAGTCTTTTTTAGAACCTCTTTTACTTTATACATGCATACATAATCTTCCATTTCGATTGTCATATATTTTACTTCAGCACCACTTGTACTTTAAATATGCATACAGAATCTTACATTTTGACTGTTCTGCAATCTTCTTCATAGCCACTTTTACTTTATATACTTTGCATGTCCTGCAGTCTTCTTCAGCACCACTTTTACTTTATATATGCATACACAATCTTCCATTTCAGTTGTCCTGTAGTCTTCTTCAGTGCCACTTTTACTTTATATATTCATAGATAATCTTACATTTCAACTGTCCTGCAGTCTTCTTCTGTGCCACTTTTATTTTATATATGCATACACAATCTTACATTTTGCATGTCCTGCAGTCTTTTTCAGCACCACTTTTACTTTATATATGCATACAAAATCTTCCATTTCGATTGTCCTGAAGTCTTCTTCAGTGCCACATTTACTTTATATATTCATAGACAGTCTTACATTTCAACTGTTTTGCAGTCTTCTTCAGTGTCACTTTCACTTTATATATGCATACACAATCTTCCATTTCAACTTTCCTGCAGTCTTCTTCAGAGCCACGTTTACTTTATATATGCATACACAATCTTACATTTTGACTATCCTGCCATCTTTTTCATAACCACTTTTACTTTATATATGCATACACAATTTTACATTTTAACTGTTCTACGGTGTTCTTCAGAGCCACTTTTACTTTATATATGCATACAGAATCTTATATTTTGAATGTCCTGCAATCATCTTCAGAAACACTTTTACTTTATATATGCATGCAGTCTTCTTCAGAGCTACTTTTACTTTAACATTAAAAAGAGTTCAAAGTAAAGTAGATAAATTGCCGTCTCTTTTTATACTCCCTTTTCACTTTTATGATTCTTTAATATGATATTTTGCACAATATGCATATTCCAAATGAATGTTCTCTCTTTACAAAATACTTTTATTTTTCAATATATTCAAATTACTCTATAAAAAGCCTTTTTAAAATCCACAAAATTATTTAAAATTAATTTTTCTGATACTTTAGAGGTTATACCACATGATATTCTTTCCGTATATTGCACTCAAAAAATGTAAATGTTTGAATTAGAACATTGAAATTAAAAAATATATAACCGGTTAGTAGATAAATGTCACTATTATAAGACTACCTATTAATGTAATTTTTTTAAAAGTTAAAAGTATATGGTTAGTTGCTTGAGAGATCATGTGATGATTTATGTGATCATGTTGCAGGTTTAGCATAACAATTTCCTCAGTTGATTAAAACTTTTCTTTTTACTTTTCTCAGTTAGAAATTAATTCAAGAACCTTCAACACTAGATTCTGCCATAGTAAATTAATTTATAAATATTCTATCTCACTATATTTATCTTCTAATCATACCTATGCAATAAAACCTTATATGTCTTAATTTATAGTTTACTTTTCTTTTGATCTTTGTAATTTGATTTGATGATCACTTAGTCTTTTCATCGCTTGCTGTAATTCGATTGAACCGAATCTGCCATATTGCTTTTCTTCATTTCTTTCTTTTACAACTAATTAATACCTTAAAAATGATTTCTAAAATAGTTTTGATGTAGGATTGATAATAGTTTGCCATCAAATTCAATACGTAACCATTTATTTATAGCACATGATCACCATCTCTTATACTAGCACATAATTGTTATTAAACAAGGCAAAACTCTCCATACAGTAGTGCCACTCTGTGCCAGCCAGAGTAATCAATGGATGCCAGAAGGCTTGTGCATAAAATCCCTATCTAGTGCCTACTCATCCAATATCCCAGACAAGTTTCTGGCTTGTGGCACACTGTATGAAGAGTTCTGCCTTGTTTAATAACAATTATGTGCTAGTATAAGAGATGGTGATCATGTGATGTTTAGTGGTTTAACACCAATCCTGCCTAATATGATAGTGGTGGCTATGGTTGTTAAAGAGCCAAAGACACCAAAATGTATGGATGCTGAACTGAGTTCAAACCCATATGACTATATAAGCTATTGAGCTTAGATTGAAAATATTATTGTGTTTTCAATTTCATTCTCATAATTTTGTAGTTAAGTAAAGATAAAAGGTGGCTGCTGGAAGGTTGCATTAGAGCCTAAGATCTAGGTGCAGTGTTCTCAAATCCAAGGCTCCTCACTGACGAAGGTCACAAGTCAAAAACTAGTTTGTGGATGTTGGATGAGTAGACACTAGATAGGAATATTATGCACAAGCCTTCTGGCATCCATTGATTACTCTTGTTCACACAGGTGGCATTACTGTATGGAGAGTTTTTCCTTGTTTTATCATTTATTTATAGCTTAATACTCCTAACGCAAACTATAAATGAATGGTTATGAATTGAGATTGACTGCAAAATATCACAAATCCTATATAAATGCAATTTATCCACTACTTTGAACACTTTTTAGTGAAACCCTTTTATTGTACATATATGCATACACAATGTACTTATATGCATACACAATCTTACATTTTGACTGTTCTGCAGTGTTTTTCAGAGCCAATTTTACTTTAAAAAATTGGCTCTGAAGAAGACTGCATGACAATTGAAATGCATATAGGTACAATAAAATAGTTTTGTTAAAAAGTGTTCAAAGTAATGGATAAATTGCATATATATATAAGATATTACAGCAAAATAAAGAAAGTGGTGAATTTGGTAATATCATTAATCTTCCATCAAAATTATTTTGAAAATCATTTAATATTTTGACTAAGAAATCCATATTAATTTTGTCTACAAGCCAAGAAAAAAAAAAGTTCAAATATATAAGCAATCATAAAAGGAATCCTAAAACCATGGATGTTTTGTTTTTTATTTAAGGAAGTCAACACTTAAAAATATTTATGAAAGCTTTACCATAAATGCTGACCAAATTGCTCTGACAAAGAACTTTCTCCTATTATCTCAAATCTTGCAGGTATTACATTTTAATAATCTGGGATTTATTCTCTGTTTAAAACACTCACATATATTTATTCACAAATTTCAAATTACTTTAAATTGCATTAGACTATTAACTTATATAATAATGATTTATAATGTGTTATTTTTACTTCTCTATTTAGTTAGAGTATTGTTTCAAACACCAATTTGCTGTTGGGAAGTAATTAAACTTTCCAGATAGTTTAATCAATTATTAATAATAATATTTGAAAGATATTCAAAATTTTATAGTAATATTCTATGAATTTAAATTAGGTAATTCTGTAATGTAATTTTATGTTTATTATAAATGGTAAACTCCTAATTATTTATGATTGTATATATGTGTAGAGGATGATAATCTAGACCAACTGATGAGTGCTGATTTAGCACGAAATACATATATTGGTGGTTATTTATCTTTTTGACATATGTGTGATCAAGTGTATCAGCAGTATGAGATAGCATAGATGGTTGAGAGTCATGTGAAAGTCTGGGTTTAAACCCCCTACATATTTTATGTATAGAAAAAAAATGCATATTTCAAAATTTATTTAGCTAAATTTTGAAGTTTTTTTCTTGAACCTACTTTTAATTAATTATTTTGTTAATGTGATATACATACAGAAGTATAGGAAATGGTAAACATATGATGCTAATATGATCTTCAAAAATGAATTTATAAAAGATTCCTAATAAATATTTATTTATTTTTCTGAAAATTATAGCTATTGCTATAGATGCCTTCACACCCATACTCATAAATAGATTAGATGGTGTTTTCCTGAAGGTTTGTGATGATAGTGTTTTTGTTGTATTTATACATAGGATTATTTTCATTATCTATTATGCACAGAGAGGAATGACATCAAGAAAAAAATCAAGGAAGCTTATTTTATCACCAGTGATATCAACTCAATAAATAGAAAAGACACTTGTTTTGCCATTTCCAGAAAATGGATAATATAAAAAATAGTTTTACATACATTAGCATATAATGACATTAATAATCTAAAGAGGCTATGATTATGGAGTAACAAAACTCTGAAAGTGCTAAGCCTGCAGAAATTATGATATAGAAAAGTTTCACCACAACACATCAGCATATTATTAATTATCTAATATAGGTATTGAATGTCGTTACAAAATTTAACTTTATTTAAATATTCCAAATACATTCAACTATTAGTAATAGCACACAGGTTAGTATATACACAATGTTTCAAGAGGTACTATTCTTTCCTTTTCAGGTGTTACTGGCCTGACGAGTGATGGTACTAGCATGGGATACAAACCTGGATCCTTAGACTTTTGAGTATTGAATTTTAAGGTAATGCTCTAACCAACTGATCTATCCTGTGCATTTTGTTACAATATAAAAATATTTATATTGACTGAATGGTAGATTGGCTTTCATATGAGAGAGGACATCGCTTGCAAGTTTATTAAAAACAGACTCTAGACATTTTTTAATGAATTATTATAATATGCACATTTAGCATACATTACACTACTCCAAAAATGTATTAGATATATAAGTGTGTGGATTAAAATGGGAAGCTAAAGGGATAAAAGTAAATGAAGATTATTTAAGTCATTTAGATTTTGCAGATAATGTAGTTGTTTTTGCAAATAATTCTTCAGAGCTGCAGAAAATGTTGCAGGAGGCATCAGAAGAAAGTAGGAAAGTAGGACTAAAGGTAAATGTTAAAAAGACTAAAGTAATGTCCAATGGATTTTCTCAAAAGAAGAAAATAAAGATTAATAATGGGGAGTTAAAAGAAGTTAAGAACTACAAATACATTGGTCAGATTATTACTACAATTGAAATCATAATGGAAGAAATTAATCATAGAATTAAATTTTATTGGCGTGCTTTTGGTAGAAATAATTTAAATTATAAGGAAATATGTCCATGTGTTTGGAAAGAACGGTTTATACATATATATGTGTGCCACCAGTTCTTATGAATTTGAGACTTGGACACTTAAGAGAAGAGCAATATGGAGACTTCAGATCACTCAATAAAGTATATGAACAGATGTATGTTAAAAATAACAAAAAGATATTGAAAACAATAGGTGAAAAACAAACAGTTGTTACTGACATCATTGATAGAATTAAGAGACTGGAGTTGGGTTGGATATATTGCTAGAATAAATGATACTAGATGGAGAGTAGACATCTTAAACTGGATCCCAAGAGATTGTAAAAGATCTAAAAAGAGACCACATGTGAGATGGATTGATGAAATAAGAAAGTATGCTGGGGTGATGTGAGAAAGAGAAGCTACAGATTAGAGAATATGGATTGAACCCGGAGAGACTTCATCCTGTAGTGGAACAATAAATGGTTGAAAATGATGGTGGTGGTGTGTGTGTGTGTATGAATGCACATGTTGTGAATAATTTGTGACATCATGCTTCTATTTGAAAATGTAACATTAATATAAATATATTTGATTTTTTTTTTTACAATCTGTTCTTTTTCTACAAACATAATAAAAAAATGTTAGAATTAACATGGAAGTTTCAATGTTAAAATTATTAGAGGCTGCAAATTATAATGTTAAAACAGGCAAAACTTTCTATACATATTGCCACTCAGTGCAAGCCAGAGTAATCAATGGATGCCAGAAGGCGTGTGCATAAAATCCCCATCTAGTCCCTACTCATCCAATATCCACAGACTGGCCTTCATCAGTGAGAAGCCTTGAATCTGAAAGTGCCACACCTATCCTAAGATCTAGATTTACATGTATTTTGTTATATAAGCATGTAAAAAAGAATAATAATGGTGATTTAATGATTGCTTCAGTTTTCTTTGATCATGAAAAAACATGTAAATATAAATTTAAATTTGATATTGAAAGTGTGAAAATTCTTCATGAAGAGAGAAACCATAATAAACAAAAACTGAAGGAGGCAATTTTTATAAATAGGAATAAAATGCATTTAATAAATAGACAAGCTGCTAACATTAAAATACAGGACTTATGGAATTTGAATTGATGATGTTTGCTTCCGCTTTGTTTTTTGAATTTAATGGCAGTTGAGGAGGGTTAAGAAATTAATCAAAAGTACTTCTGTGGATTGAAAGACTGTTTTCAATAGTTTTATTACTATCATATTTATTATTTTTATTATGATTACAATTTTATTCTAATTAATGGACATTTTATTTATACTATAGTTAAATAAGTATTTAAAAAATTATCGATGTATTAACAAACTCCACTTCTCTTCTCTCTTTTCATTTTTCATATAAATAAAGATACAATAAAAGACAAATAACCAAGCCCCAAGATGCATTTCATGCTGAACCAGTACTCAGAAGTTGACCCAGGTCACCATCTCCCATATATATATCCTTATTACATGAAGTGTATTTATGTATGGTGATTTTTCACATTTTTTTTTTCAGCCACCAAACATACTCCACTCACAACCTCCTTTTCATTCATTTTTGAGAACTTAACTGCATTTATCATTAATCATTCATTAAACTAGAGTTTTTCTCTACCACAGATATATACTTTAATCCATGTTAAAGATTAATATATCTGATTTTCTATATTCACACACACACGGCTTTTTCACCTTTCTGTTTCGTATATGTATTATTGTTATCGATGTATTATCAAACTCCACTTCCCTTCTCTCTTTTACTTTTTCATATAAATAAAGATACTAAGACAAATGACCTCCAAGATGCATTTCATGCTAAACCAGCACTCATCAGTTGGCCCAGGTCACCGTCTCCCATATATATCATTATTAGATGAAGTGTTTATGTATGGAGTAGGACAATAAATGTAGTTGAATAACAAAGAATCTTAAGAAATTGCAAAATATGTAAAATATACCGTATGAGAAACAGATGGATGAGATAAGAAAGTTTATTGAAGTGACATGAAGTAGAGAAACTATGGGTTAGAGAAACTGGATTAAATGTCAAAATATCATGGTTGAAAATGATGATGAATTCTACACCTAATAAAAATTGATAAACATTTTTAGAGCTAACTGATATCATTTATACTGTTTATTTATACATTGTACAGGCTTAAACCTGCATTTATATATGTAATATATGCGGGATTCGAACTCAGACTTTCACACGACCCGCTACTCTCAGCCCCATCTCATATTGCTTACCCACCTAATCACACACATGTTGAAAAGATAAATAATCACCAATATACGTATTTCATAACTCTCTGAAATATATTTTTGATTTGTGTGTGTGTAAAAGTTTCATTAATGACGTTACTTTTTTTTTTTTAGTTTTCTGTTCAAAAAAAAAAACAGATTTTGTTTTTATAACCATTTGAGTTCACGACACATTTTTTTTTATTTATTTAACCTGTTAAATTGAGAATGAAGTTTATTTAGCAATGATAAATTATTGGTGTAAATAAATCTTTAAAATGTTATTTTCAGAAGAAGAAAAAACATTGGGAATAATTTAACTTTTTAAAGAAAAAATTATACACTGTACAGTAAAAGTATAAAATATTCATTCCTACTGTTTTTTTTCTCTCTTTCTCTCTACATATAATAGATAATCTTGATTAATATATACCTTTCTCTCTATATATATATAATAGATAATCTTAATTAATATATACCTGAAAAAATATTAACTTTTGGGAATTAAGCAAGATGGTTGCAATATCATCTATTTCTTTCTACAAAAATTCAATAATATTCCTTTAATCATATAATGATTAGATCAAAATTTTATTTTAACTGAAAATTTATTTATCAGAAAAAATTTTAAATGTATATTTTTTATTAATTTAAAAATGGCCAAACTCCATTCATGTATGAGAAGTAATAGTATACCATATGTCAAGTTCTCTAAATGAAAACAGTCTAAAGATAATAAAACACAATCATATGACCAATTAATCATCGATGATGTTAGATAGCAAAGTAAAACAACATCAAACACATGTTTGTCAAATTATAAATTGTAAATAATATATATTTTAAATTATTAACATTTATAACTGAAATATATGTTATGATCTATATATACATTTTTGGAAATTAATAAGTAAGAAAAGGTATACAGTATTGATTTTCTTTCAACTTATCTTTAATTTCAAATAATAATGCTGGTGTTTTATTTTGTTATGTTAAAATAGATGATTTTCATTTGAAAAGGACATGAAACTACATGCTGAAAAAGACATTTTATGTTGAAAGTCTGAGTTTAAATCTCAAAATTACATTAAGTTTAGTACATTGTACAGGCTTAAACCTGCATTTATATATGTAATATATGCAGAATTCAAACTCAGACTCTCACATGACCCACTACTCTCAGTGCCATCTCATATTGCTGACCCACCTGATCACACACATGTTGAAAAGATAAATAATTACCAATATATGTATTTCATGCTAAACCAGCAATCATCAGTTGGTCCAGACTACTATCCTCACACATTTATACAATCAGTGCTCAGCTTTATATTAAGAAGAGTTGTGGGTTGGAGTAGTTTGAAGCCTGTCCATTAAAGTATGAAGATTGGCTATCTTAATATAAAGCTGAGCACTGATTGTATATGTGAGTGGAGATAGTAATCTAGACGAACTGATGATTGCTGGTTGATTATTTATCTTTTCAACGTGTGTGTGATCAGGTGGGTCAGCAATATGAGATGACACTGAGAGTAGTGGGTCGTGTGAAAGTCTGAGTTCGAATTAAGTTTAGTATAAAATATACATGTATTTAAATATTACATATTCAGCCTTATTCTTCCCATCCCTCTTCTGCATAATTAAATGGGCATATTGGAATCCTATGTGTGAGGGATCATATTGGCTTAGGGTCAATATGGGTATGACAATAATATTATCAACAAAGGCTTTGAGTACTTCATCTTCAGATTTTCAATGATATAGATAACTAAAGAGTTGGAGTGTGACAAAGATTGTAGCTTGTTCAATAAAGTTTGAAGATTTACTATCTTAACATAAACTAAGCACTGATTGTATGACTGTGTGGAGATGGTGATCTGGACCAATTGGTGAGTGCTGGTTCAGCAAAAAATATGCATATTGGAGATTATTTATCTTTTTCCCATGTATGTGGTCATGTGTATCGGTTATAAAATATGGATTGGATAGCTGTAGGAAACTTGAAAGTCTGAGTTCAAGTCTTTTATAATTATTAATATATTTATATAGCTGTTGTATATATTTTTTTATTTATTATAGTTTATATAAAAGAGCAGTATATGGATTTCATTAATTTCCACATTTGGTGACAAATAATAATAGTATTATAATAAAAGCCAGTTTTGATTCGATGTTGTATACTTTATATGTCAAATCAATAAAACCTCACATGGTCACTATTTCCTATGCTTACACAAGCTGTTATTAACAGTAGCAAATTCTCCAATATAGCAGTGCCATCCAGTGCAAGCCTTAGTAATCAATGGATGCAGGAAGATTTGTGTGTAAAATCCCCATCTAGTGCTTACTCATCCAATATTTCCACACTAGTTTCTAGCTTGTGGATTTCATCAGTGAGACACTTTGGATCAGTTGCATTAGATATTTAGATCTAGGTATAGTGCTTTCTGATACAAATCTCCTTACTGATGAAAGCCACAAGTTAGAAATTACTCTGGGGATATTGGATGAGTAAGCACTAGTTGTAGATTTTATGCACAAACCTTACTGCATTCATTGATTACTAAGACTTGCACTGGGTGACACTATGGTATGGAAAGTTTGCTATTGTTAATATTTTATATGTTATGAATTCACAAAATATGGATAATTTTTTTTTTGCTATTAAAATACATGAATTTTAATAAAAGTAATCTTTCACTCGCAACATTTTACATCAATATTAAATTTATTGATACTGAAGTCTTTAACATCCAAAAAATGTTTAGTGCAATATATTAAATACATACAATAACATCGCATGACCTCTTATATACTTATTCTTATGTTCCAAAAGAAGTTATCTTTAATATAATGTATAACAATCTACTGTTAAGCTTCAGTAATCAGTAGACACCAGATGGTTCAGTGACATAAAATCTCCATCTCTAGGCTGACCAATGCATTAATTTGGGCTTTGAGTCCTAATCTTCATTGATGAAGACATAATCCCAAAAGCAATAGGTTCATTGATAAAGACAAAATCTTAGAAAGCAGTATATTCGTTGAAGAAGACAAATTCCAAAAAGTAGTTTGTTCATTAATAAAGACAAAATACAGAAAGCAGTAAATCTTAAGATGAAGATTTTACATCCCTATATCATCGGGAATACATTGATTATTTAAATTTATAACATATGGTTGTAGAGTAAGGTGAAGATAACTATTCTCAAGAATATACTTTCTAAATCTCATCTTTAACTTTTTGTTCCCCTGTTTTTTTCTCCAAAGGCAGAATAACTATGTATTGCCTTTATAATAAAATTTAATTTAACATTCATTACTAGTAATGGAATCCTAATTAATATTTTTTTTACAGGGATATACACTGCTATAAACTGATTTACCTGTATAATGTGTACTGTTCAAAGAGGATTACGAATAATCTGATTCATAATAAATACTACAAATTTACTGTTTATTATTTTAGAAATAAAAATTCTAATATATATTGTATTTCCAAACAATTACTTGCAAGGTTTTTGCTATGAAATTGCTATTTGAAATTGATTAAAATAATTATTTATAAAATAAAAATTTGACAGTTTAAACTGAAGGATAGATTTTCTGGAAACACTGTTCATTAAAATAAATTATCAGTTTGTACATGCTTTTTTTTAAATTTATTATTTTGTATTTATACATTACATAAATTAATTCTATATTTAAGCAGCATTTTACACATTTACAAAAAAAGATTATAAATGCATAAAGCATTGAATTTGCTAAGCATGCTTTTGGCATTTATGGTCAGAATCACCATGCTAAAGTTAATTTGGAATTCAAGTCAGTTTTTTGAAATATGATATGGAATGTGGTCACATCTTCAACCCATATTATACCATGTAATATTAAATCATCCATGCACTTTGCTACTGTTACACAATGCTTTATTTACTACTCTCTTTTACAGTTTACAGTTTCGATTGCCCCAGCTATCTTCATCAGAACTTTTATATCTCCTAATGGCAATGCTAAATTCAAATTTTAAAAAGAGTTAATATAGTATGTTCAGAGTGAGATGACAGGAAGCCCAAAACAAGGAGGCATGGTTTATCACCAACAACTCTCATGTGATCATTAAAAGAATCATGCATATCATTATCAAAGAAATGGATTATGTAAATTAAACATTTACATAATTGCTAGGATATTTAAATGTTATTTATCAATTATAGAAAAAACTTACAATATCCTGTTGGCATTACTAGAGCTATAAATCTGACTTAATACATCCTAGGCTTGCTCAGCATGTTAAAAGCTTTATAAATTTACAATCTTTTCTTGTTAAAATATGCAAAATGCTATTTGAATATAGGATTACATTTAAATAAGAAAAGAAGTAAAAAAGTCATTGAAATACATAAATTAATAAATTATGTATGGATAGACAGAACAAATAGGCATTGTTGCAAATTAAATTACTAAATTAAAATATATATTTACAAAAATATATAATAAAATGTTTTCTTTTTATTGATGGAATCTTTCTAACCAAATTAATTGTTTATAAACAGTCACATTATCTTTGTTAAAATGCAATATTAATGTTTCAGTCATCACCATCATAATAAATACTTTAATTTTTGTACATAGTGTAGGGACAAGCAGGAGCAAATGCTCATCATATAATTTATTCCTGTCTCATTTGCGATCTCATCCCAAAACATTCATCCAAAGGGATTTTTTTATAAATAATCCTGCCTTTATTTACATTAGTAGATAGTGTGATGTCCATTCAATAGACTTCACACAATATGTTTGGCTCTACATAGTTAGTATACCTCTGACTTATCGCTGTCCTTGTCTATGTATAATCTGCTGTTGGGTAGATTCTGCCTGTTTCGGTTCCATAACTTTTCTTTTGATACAACTTTTGTTAAAATATTCCAAAGAAAATCACTTAATAAATAAATTTTAAGTACAAGTATAGTATATATACTTAAACTAGATATAAGTAGAGGGAATTTGAATCCAGACATCATTTACTCCATCTTAAACAACCAATACACATGACCACATACATGTAAAAAAGATAAATGACCTCCAATATACATATTTCATGCTTATCCAGTACTCATCAGTTTGAAGATTTTCTATATTAATATAAACCAAGCACTAGTTGTATATATGTGTGGAAGATGGTCTGGACCAACCAGTGAGTGCTAGTTCAGCATGGAATATGTATATTGGTAATCATTTATCTTTTGCACATGTATGTGGTCATGTGTATCAATAATATAAGAGGGAGTGGATGACTGAAGGGAGTTTCAAAGTCTGGGTTCAAATCTCTAATTAATAAATATCTGTAGCTCCTAAAATAGGCAATATTTTCTAGTTTTCATATCCATACCGAAAGAAAATTATTTAAAACTGTTTATATTTCAGTTATATATATATATATTTAATATTTTATACATCTTTACATCAAAAAAATGAAATTTTATTTGTAGTAGAATATTTAATATAACTTGTATAATATTTCAACACCTTGACCACCAATTTTAAATTACATTGCATTATAGATATTAAGGCCCCGGATGTTTATTCCCTTGGTGCTTATTTTAAGAGTATTTTTTTTCTTTCAGTTTAGCAGTTTACTTGCATTACTATGTTTCCAAATCTGTCAATGGGAAGACAGCTTATTTCTGTAAGGTGCATCTTTTAAACTATCTAAAAGACTTGTATAGTATATTTAATTTTTTTACATGACATGTATAATCACTACATATTGATAAATAGATTTTTGGGAGCACAAAACATTTTTAGCATGATTTAAATCTAAGACCACTTATTTATATCAAAAATATCTTAAAACTCATTATATGATACTAATATTCTCTCAAATGATCTAAAGTGTGAGGATATTTTCTGTGGTTAAATATGGTGAAAGGCATCTTGATAACATGATTTAGGGGTGGTGTATTTATGGAAACATAATTTATTATTTAATTTCATATTAATAACAATTAGTACAAACACCAAGATTAATTAATGGTTAATTAAAATTTTTATCACATTAATTTTTTAAATAGTGAGGCTGGAATAATATAAATTAAACTTTTTAGAATATTGTGAAATTTCTGAGTAATTGTGTTGTTTACACTAATATATTTAATTCTGTTACCTTTTCGTTTGATTTGGGGGGGGGGGAGGATACATTTATTATAAGACTTTTTTTATATTAATAAATTCAGTTTATTGTTTTTATGATTGTCTGTAAGTAAATACTATCTCACGTGAATGTTATTATTCCATTTTCATACGTTAGTTTAGATAAATAATTGTGAAAAAAAAAATATTGAGTTAATAATTATCTGAGTAGCTGTTTTCTTGAGGGGGTGGGTTTAAAAAAGATTGAATTAATATTTTTTACTAGTTACAATTTCATAAACTAATATTGTTCTTTTATTGACAAAGTTATTTGCTTGTCAAGCATTGGTGGCCAGTGCTTATCACAGTTGCCTTACAAGCAGTTGTCCCAGGGTTTGCTTCCCGGCCGATGCTTTAACACATAAAAAAAAAGTTATTTGCTATTTATTTACAATAAAAATAATTTTAAAAAATATGGTTGGAAAACATTATACTGCCCAAAGAATCAGAAAATATATTATCTATCTCTTTTATTTTTCGAAATCAAAGGAAAAGGTAACATAATTACATATATCAGTGTCTATGCCACAATTACTCAGAATTTTCACAAGATTCTAAATAGTGTAGTTTATATTATTCCAGGCTCACTATTTAAAAAAGCAATATGGTAAAAATTTTAGTTATCCGTAATCAATCTTGGTATTTGAACAAATCCTTAAACACCCCTTGTTTATATGAGCTCACTATTTGGTAAGTGTTACCAATGATAATATAGTAATAATTAATCCTAATGTTAAATATATGTAATGGAAATGAAAGTAATTACCTCCCACTGAGTTATCACCATAAAAAACCATGATCTTTTCTTAATTGTTGATATTACATAACTCAGTAGGAGGTAGTTACTTCCCTTAAATAACAATGTTATAATAAATAGTCAAAATAAGAGTCATAGATCACATGACCCTATTTTCTGAAGCTTGTAAGTTATAACCAGTGAGGATTGCCAATTCCTCAACAAGCTTTGTGATAAATGCTTAGCCAGAGAAAGCATTTAAAATACCTGTCATGTATTTTTAGATCTAGTGTCTGAACCTACCCTGGCACCTCTCTGAGGACTGCCAAAGCACTAAACCATGGTCAGGGGTTGGGGGGGGATTTCCTGACAGAGATATTTTAAATGTTTTCTCTGGCTAAGCATTTATCACATAGCTTGTTGAGGAATTGGCAATCCTCATTGTTTATTATCAATAAAATAATTTAATATATAAATATTAATTAAAAGGGATTTGAACTCAGACTTTCAACCTCCTTTCAGTCATCCACTCTATTTAATATAACTGATACACATGACCATGTACATGTGAAAAAGACAAATGATCTCTAATAAACATATTTCATGGTGAATCAGCACTCATCAGCTGGTCCAGATCATCTTCTCCCACTTATATATATATATATATATATATATATATATATATATATATATATATATTATATATATATATATATATATATATATATATAATCAATGCTTGGTTTATATTAAGATAGCAAATCTACACATGTTAATGGAAAGGATTCAATCCTTTTTATTTTCCGATTCTTTAGTCATCCATATTACTGAAAATCTGTTGATGAAATGCTCAAAACCCCTGTTGATACCAATATTATAATCATATCCATGTTCATCTTAAGTCAGTCTGACCCCTCATATGTAGGACCTTAATATGTCATTTAAATACGCAGAAGAGAGATGGGTAGAAATACATGCTGAATATATAATATTAAAATACAAGTATAATATTCATATACTTAAGCTAGATGTAATTAAAGAGGATTTGAACTGCAGTTTTCAAGATTCCTTCATAATCCACTCTATCTAATATAACCAATGCACATGACCACATACATGTGGAAAAGATAAATCATTTCCAATATACCTAAGCTGGACATAGGTATGGCTATAACATTGGGATCAACAAGGGCTTTAAACATTCCATCATCAGATTTCCAGTGATATGGATGGCTGAAGAGTGGAGAGGATTGAAACCTGTCCATTAAAGTGTGCAGATTTTTTATCTTAATATAAACCAAACACTGATTATATATAAGTGTGTGGATGATGATCTGGACCAACTGATCAGTACTAATTTAGCATGAAATATGTACATTGGACATGTATGTGGTCATGTATAGCGATAGTGATGACTAAAAGGAGCTTGCAAGTCTGGGTTCAAATCTCTTTAATTACATCTAGCTTAAGTATATATACAACACTTGTATTTCAATATTATGTATAAATAAATATTCTACCACCATTTGTATTTTGGTTCAATAAGTACTCAGACTTTGTAACATAGTATTCATTAGTTTCTCTCAAGCTATTGAATGAGAAGCAAGTTATTTTAATTTTCTTTTAAAATAATGAAATTATTTGACTTTAGTTACATTTAAAACTATTGTTTTTAAACTTAACAATATGTATTTTTCTAACATTACCATTTGTTTCAGAGGCAAAAAATATTTCTTTAAAGTTAATAAAAATATATAAGAAAGACAATTTAATTTCATATGTACATTATTTTTAGAGATCCCCTACTGATGAGTGCCGATTCAATCTGAAATGCATATCTTGGGGATCATTTGACTTTTTCACATGTCTTTGATCATATGTTTCAGTAATCATAAATATATATAGAACATATAAAGAAAAGCTTTCATGATGTCTGTTTTTTTAATATTTCTAAACAGTATGTGCTTAGCCGACTTTTGACTATTACAAGTCATAGATGTAGCATAAAAGTGGGAGTGGGTGTATATATATATATGCTGTCATTGCTAATTTACATAAAATTTTGCAAATCTATGACTTACAATAGCTGAAAGTTGGTTAATCACGTACTGTTTAAAAAATAAAAATGCAACCTTATGAAAGCTTTTTTCTATAGTCTTCGCATATTTATGATTACTTTAGTCTGAGTTAAAGCTTATACTTTTATAATATATTTCAGTAATGTGCAATGGAATAGAAGTCTGAAATACATTTAAATACTTATGTTGTGTTTAGTTGATTATACATATAAACACAAACAAGTATATTTACGTTTTAATAATATATTTATTAGGAATATATAGATACAAACATAAACTCAATTTCTAATATATTTACAATATTTAAATGATGATGGTTATATTATGTCTGCTGTTGTCTATTGGGATACAGCTACCAGTTCTAATGTGACCTGTTGAGGAAGAGACTGTAAGTGCCCTTAGAGCTTTCTCTACCCACACGCAGCTGTATTAGACAGCCTCCCTCATGAGTAGGTATGGCAACTTCCAGCTGTCTTTACAGCTTGCCTCGAGTTGGCTTTGGTTCTGGAAGCTTCCAGTCCCAAATCTGGGCTTGTCTTGCTGTGTTAACCACTGGCTTAAATATCTATAGTCTGGAGAATGATAACTGCTGTTTAGGTTAACAGGAGTTTCCTTCAATGGCGTAGAAGAACTAAGATACTGTTATTCAGGTTTAACAGTTGTTCTCTGGAGAATGTATACTGTCTTTTAGATTTGACAGTCTCTACCTTACCTTTCAAAAATATTGATTATTTATTGCCAGATCCCCAATCTTTATGGAAACATTCGGATTCAGTGAGCTTCATTGCCTATTGGCCTGTTTTGGCCATTGGCTGTGCGTTATCTTTATATATGCATTAGTTAGTGGCAATGAATGCCCAATCTGATCACAATAAGAAAGAAATCTGGACTAGTCCATTATTTGAAAGCAGGGTAAGATATGACAACTTATTATATGAAGTTAAATTTTAAGTAAGGTATGTATGAAGTTGGGGGTCATTTGTTTTTTTCACGTATCTTTGATTATATATTTCAGTAATGTGTGATGGAATAAAAGTTTGAAATATATTTAAACACATGTTATATTTAATTAAGTTTAAATATCTTTAAAAAATAATGTTTATATGAAGTTAAATTGTAACATGTGTTATATGCTTACTTGAAAAGGTGTGTTTTAAATGTACCTATAGTGCCAGAGAGTGGCTGATTTCTGGACTGATGAATGATTGTGCTTGTTGAGGAATTGGCAATCCTCGTTGATTATAAACTTGTATGGGGGGGATTGCTTTTAAATTATCGACTTTTTTTTTCATTTTGAGCTTTTTTGGGGGGGATTTTGAATTATCGTTTTTTTTTACATAATACTACAGTAAAAAAAATTATTTGACCCCTTTCTATACATAAAACTCTTATATTTTTTTTACCTTTTTAATAAACAAACACTTTGTTTTTAGATGGTAGAGGGGAGTTAGTTTGCTTTTAAAGTATCACCTTTTTTTTGAATTTTCAGCTTTTTTTTAAAGCCAGTTTTAATTAATAAACCAACAGTTGGTTTTTAGAGGGTGGCGGGGGGTTGGTTTGAATTTTAATTCTCATCTTTTAGTATTTTTTGCCGAAGTACTGGAAACTTTGCATATTAATTTTAAATGTGTTTGAATATAGAATGCATATAAAGAGATAGATTAACAAAATCTATGAATTATTGGAGGGGGGTTGGTTTGCTTTTAAAGTATCGACTTTTTTCTTATCGACTTTTTATTGATTTTGAGCTTTCGTTTTTGGGAAAGCCTTATTAATCAATTCATTTTTAATAAACCAACAGTTGTTTTTTTAGATGAAATTGAAGCGGTTAGATCTGTGAGCGTGAAGCTATTCAATACTTCACTGACTAAGTCCACATTTCTTATTACACATTAATACTCGTGAAATCTTTTGATTTACAACGAGTCAATGGATTTTTTATTTAGAAATCTATTACAGTAATTTAAAGTTGTAATTATAAATTTATTAAATGCACATTGATTACGTAAGTAATATTTACTGAGGCTATAACCTCGATAATATGCATATAAAATGCGATAGTAGGGACCTCTACAGTATTGAATAGCTTCACGCTTGCAGATCTAGCCGCTTCAGCTTCATCTATTTAAATAGAAAGTAGGTTGAAGTAAAGAAGGGTTCCCCTCTTTTCTTCCATAGCGTAAGCTTGTGGTTAAAACACCTGTAGAGGTCCCTACTATCGCATTTTATACGCATATTATCGAGGTTATAGCCTCAGTAAATATTACTTACGTAATCAATGTGTGTTTAATAAATTTATAATTACAACTTTAAATTACTGTAATAGATTTCTAAATATAAAATCTTTCCATTGACTCGTAAATCGAAAGATTTCGCGAGTATTAATGTGTAATAAGAAATGTGGACTTAATCAGTGAAGTATTGAATAGCTTCACGCTCGCAGATCTAACTGCTTCAGCTTCACCTATTTAAATAGAAAGTAGGTTGAAGTAAAGAAGGGTTCCCCTCTTTTCTTCCATAGCGTAAGCTTGTGGTTAAAACACCTGTAGAGGTCCCTACTATCGCATTTTATACGCATATTATCGAGGTTATAGCCTCAGTAAATATTACTTATGTATGTTTGTATATTTTTTATGTATAAAAAATTGTGTTTGTAAAAAGAAAAAAAATTGAAGAGAAAAAAAAGAAGTATGTAAATGTAAATTACATAATGGAATATAGATGTAAAAAAGAGATGTATGGATAAATGAAGGAGAAATGTTTTTTTTATTTTTATGATAATATGGGTATACACATTTTTATATATTAATTTTTATTCATTTGTAATAATAGTGATATAAATATGTATTTTTATATAGATTCTTGAAAATGACTACAAACAAGGTGGTTGAAACATTGGGTGTTAAAGATGTGAATATGTATTTATGGATTGATAAGAAGAAATAAAGTTTTTAAAAAGAAAAGAAGAAGAATATAGTTTTTAAATTGGATTCAATGAAAAGAACATTATAGTTTATACGACATAATAATTTTTAAAAAAAAAGGAGGTTTCTTATTGCGGTTGTCAAAAAGTTTGTTAACAGCGGTGATAAGTTAAATATATATTTGTCTTTATGTAAACCATGTACTCTTTATGACTCAATAAAGATTATTGATAAAACATAATTTTATAAATGGGGAAATGAATATATATATATTTCATTTTAATCTCTGAATAATGAAGTTTTAAAAAAAAAGAGCCTTTAAATGCAGGTCAAAAATTTCAATCGACTTTTATAAAGGAATATTGTACGAAAAGATATTACTAGTCAAGCTGGCTATTTCCATCTTTATATCCATTTACCAAGGTTATATTCGTCTACCTATTAAATTACTTTTGAAGTTAGCAGAATTTTTAATAAATTTTTTGATTCTAATAAAATTTCCAATTTATATGTATATACTATACATATGCTTTTTTAATTTCTAAAAAAAAAAAACGTAAAATGTTGTCAATTTTTAATAGGATTCCCATCCAAAATAGGTTGATTTTTTTTTTTATATAATTTATTGCGTCTATTTATTTTATTTAACAGTAATATTTCAAATCAGTGTCACTTAATTGCTATTTTATTATTATAAATTGATACTGACCAATAAATTAAATTTGTTTGGCCTGAGATCAGCCTTATACAAATGTGAGTCACTTTTTAATAATACAGTAGGCAGATCTTATAAAATGCATTTAAAATTAGATGAAAGATAATTAAACAAATGTACTGATATAAAACAGAAGTTATACAATTCGATTTAGGTAAAAAAAAAAAAAAGATTAAAAAAAACGACACTGGTCTGACGTCATTTAACAATTAGAGTATATAATAAATGTTCAAATGATTTTTCAAGTTACGCGAATAATTTATTATTCCTAATCAACATTTTATTATTTTCTTTTTGCATTTGCTATAAACTTTACTATTCCATCAACATTTGCTTTAGTGAACTTTAATATAATGGTGAGGGGGGGGTAAATTATTATCTTTTAAATCTTAACAAATTGAAACAAAAAAGATTAAACAATAAAGCTGATATTGAATATAAATGAAAAATTTTGTTTCATATAACTCATTTTAATAGGTTGAGGGGGGGAAAACGCTTAAAATTGATTCTACAACTAAATATTTTTAGTATGCACCTAGATGCCAATATAGTCAGCGTACTACATTCCATTTCTCATTCAGTTTCTCCTTTTAAATATTGCATGGAGCGTTTGAAACATTAACTCAACTTATGTTCTTTTAATTCTGTACTTTGGACATAACACTTATTATTCAATACTTCTGTTAGTTCTTTATTTTCTCTACTTTTAATCTCAAATTTATTTTTAATTTCTCTAATTATATCTTCTTTTAATTCTCTATTAGGAATCTCAAATTTATTATTCATTTCTTCAAATTTATCCATCATCTTTGTAAACACCCCCTGAATAATATCTTTAAAAAAAAGTAAAAGATGGTTGCTGGAGGATTGCATTAGATCCTAAGATCTAAGTGCAGTGCTCTCAGATCCAAGGCTCCTCACTGAAAAATCCACAAGCTAAAAACTAGTCTGGAAATATTGGATGAGCAGGCACTAGACAGGAACTTTATGCACAAATATTCCTACATCCATTGATTATTCTGGCTTGCACTGAGTAGCACTACTGTATGGAAAGTTTTGCCTCTGTGAAAAACAGCTTGTGTAAGCATAAAGAATGGTGATCATGTAATGCTTGATAGTTTAATACTGATCCAGTCCAATAGGATTATGGTAGCTGTGGTTATTAAAGAACCAAAGATATCAAAATGTATGAATGCTGAACTGAATTTAGATCTGTACAACTATACAAGCTAATGAGTTTAGCTTGAAAACAGTATTGTGTTTTTATTTTGGACTCAAAGCTTTATAGTTAGCTAACAAAATAAAAGGTGGCTGCCAGAAGGTTGCATTAGATCCTACAATCTAGGTGCAGTGCTCTCAGATTCAAGGTTCCTCACTGATGAAAGCCACAAGCTAGAAACTAGTCTGAGGATATTGGATGAGTAGGCACTAGATAGGGATTTTATGCACAAACCTTCTTGCATCTATTGATTACTGTGGCTTGCACTGAGTGGCACTACTGTATGGAGAGTTTTGCCTCTGCGAAAAACAGCTTGGGTAAGCATAAAGGGTGATCATGTGATGCTTGATGGTATAATATAAATATCTTATAATAAAATGAAAATAACAACAAAGAATTACATAGATAATCTTTATTATACTAAAAGTCAAATGTTATTTTTATTTATATTTAAATGAAATGATTCATAGATGGATAAAATAATAATCTTAATATGTCCTACAAGTTTACAATATCAATGATATCTAATAAAATATATAACTCAACTGACTTCTAATTGCAACTAAATAAAATAAAAATACTGCTACCCCAACCTTGCTATTACACTAATGTCAATATACTCTTCAATTATAATAAGATTAAATACTTAATAATAATACAAAATCAATTAAATTATCATTTCATTTATACCAACTTAAAACAGGCAAAACTCACTGTATGTATTGCCACACACAGCAAGCTCCTCACTGACAAAGGCCACAAGCCAGAAACTAGTCTGGAGATATTGAATGAGTAGGCACTAGATGGGGATTTTATGCACAAGCCTTCTGGCATCCATTGATTACTCTAGCTTGCTGTGTATGGCAATACATATTGTGAGTTTTGCCTGTTTTAACAACAGTTATACACAAACATAAGAGGAGGTGGTCATGTGATGTTTATTGGCTTAAAACCAATCCTGCCTAATAGGATAGTGGTATCTATGGTTATTAAAGAACCAAAGATACCAAAATGTATGGGTACTGAACTGGGTTCAGACCCAAATGACTATATAAGCTAATGGACTTGGATTGAAAACATTAAGGTGTTTTCAGTTTAAGACTCATAGGTGGTTGCTGAAGGGTTGCATTAGATCTTAAGATCTAGATGCAGTGCTCTGACACCCAAGGCTCCTCACTGATGAAGGGCATAAGCCAGAAACTAGCCTGGGGATATTGAATGAGTAGGCACTAGATGGGGATTTTATGCACAAGCCTTCTGGCATCCATTGATTACTCTAGCTTGCTGTGTGTGGCAATATATATATATAGTGAGTTTTGCCTGTTTTAACAACAGTTATACACAAGCATAAGAGATGGTGGTCATGTGATGTTTATTGGCTTAAAACCAATCCTGCCTAATAGGATAGTGGTGGCTATGGTTATTAAGGAACCAAAGACACCAAAATGTATGGGTACTGAACTGGGTTCAGACCCAAATGACCATATAAGCTAATGGGCTTGGATTGAAAACATTAAGGTGTTTTCAGTTTAAGACTCATAGGTGGTTGCTGGAGGGTTGCACTAGATCCTAAGATCTAGATGCAGTGCTCTCACACCCAAGGCTCCTCACTGATGAAGAGCATAAGCCAGAAACTAGTCTGGGGATATTGGATGAGTAGGCACTAGATGGGGATTTTATGCACAAGCCTTCTGGCATCCATTGATTACTCTAGCTTGCTGTGTGTGGCAATACGTATAGCGAGTTTTGCCTGTTTTAACAACAGTTATATACAAGCATAAGAGGTGGTGATCATGTGATGTTTATTGGCTTTATACCAACTTAATATATTATAAAATAAAATCATCCTATTAAATAACCTTAAGATTTTCAATATTCAGTCATAACAATATATGAAATAAAGGATAGATTCTTATTTGATGATTATTCTAATAATTGACAAATCAGATTCAATTACTCTTCATTTTATTAAATCTAAGCTATTAGAACTTTATAACTGTCAAAACATATGAAGTGTTGTTAGATTTATCATCAAATATTAATATTAAAATTTAAGATTTAAAGTGAATTTACACCTCACCTTAACAATCTTAAAATATAATTAAAGCAACTTACTCTAATTTGTAATAGAATCAAATATATTACTAATATCAGCTCTATAACTGAATAGGATTATGATTTTAATAGATGTATACTGACTTAATATAATATTCCTTTTAACCAATATTGATCTAAAATAAAATATGTGAACATTTCATTGCAACTATCTTTACTCATCTTCAATAATAATCATATTTGTACCCTTATCAATCATCAAATCAATTCATATATATATAATTTTTATTTTAGTATATCTATTACTTGTTACTAACAAAATAATTACAATAAGTTTCCAACTACTTATTACATATTTAAGAATGTCAAATCATTAAATTTATTACTATATAAATTCACTATACTGAAAAGGATATGTAATTACACTTTCTTACCCATCCTATGTTTTTGATTTCCAAATTATTTTATAATTGCTTCTAATAAATTATGTGATATAATCAACTAGTGAATATCATTTCACCCAAATAAGATTTACTAATAAATTTGCATTGCAAAGTTGAATGATAACCAAGCAAGTTTATTTGTTTTAAATTAATTCAAAATTTATTAAAAAATTGATATAAATTAAAATCAAAAAATATATATGACAAATAAACATTTGAAATATATGGATGTAACCTGATTATGCTTTAAGCAATAGTTTTTTTCAATTGACATTAACTTTATATGTAAATAAGTGATTGCATCTCACTGACCACTGATTAGATACTAAATTCAAACACATATGTTTAGGTAATACACAAAAAAGTTGTAGGATCTTTATACTTTCTGAAATATAAGGGAGTTCAAAATATATCTTTTTTTCATAGTTAATCAAAATATATAGATATATGAAAATGAATCTATTTATTTGCTAATCTAAATTTAAGAGAACAAAAAAATAAATACTTACAATATATCTGAAGTTAATTTATAATCAATAGATAAAAAATGAATATTTTAAATTAAAATAATAATTACTGGGCTAATAGATATAAATTCAAACTTAAGTAGACATAACTCTCTTATATCACTACTTAATCTAAAATTATACTAATATTTCTATCAATAAATACTATATATTTTAAATGAAGAGAAAAAATATAACAATAATAGTAATAAATATAAGCAAATGACTTGAGTAATATTCTTTAAATATGGCATTACAAAAATAATATCATAGTTCTAGTGTTTATTGTTTAAATCATAATCCAATATTTTATTATTTCAGAGAATATAGAAATAGTATGAACAGCTATAAAATTGGAAGTACATTTTGATAATTCCAATATTTTTTAAATATCCATATTGTCTTGTCATCCATTTGATCTATATAAAGTTATATGTGTACAAACACTAATTTATATAAATAATGATGCAATATAGATATTCTTTCATTTAGCAAGTAATCAATTCATAAAACATTACAAGTGAACAGACACTAATTTTATTCATTACAATGCAGTGTAAATTGAATCGATTTTTATTCTGTGTATAATTAATATATCAAGCTTATAAAATTATATCAATAGCTGAATATAATCTTTGGGTACATTTCATGTTATTAGCTTTTTAGGCTTCATCACTGAAAAGTAGATAATATCCATTTTTAAAGCAAAGAAACATTCTGATAGGTTTTTTTAAATACTAAGAATTAATTTTCATATTTTAATAAATTGTCACTTACTCTCACACATTCAATGAACCTGGACAGTCAACAGATAAACATTATTTCTTTTTGCCCATCATTCTATCCATTGTGTAAGCTTGTGGTTAAGATCTGTAAAGGTCCCTACCTTCACATTTTCACATGCATATTCTTGAGGTTTATAGCCTTAGTAAATATTAATCATATACTTTAAGAATAAAATTAAAAGAATTATAAGGAATTTAGATTCACTTCTATTGAAGTCAAAGTACAGAGACTTTTTTCTATTGAGAGTAGTTATAGCAATACTTTTTATTCACATTTTGGTCAATTTCAGACAGCTTTACACAAATAAAATCTTATTTCACAAATTATTACATAGAACAATCATTGACATTTCATAATACAAATACCATTCTCTCATTCTAACATAAATTAAGTAATTTACAATACATTCTGACTATATTACATTGGAAATATATTTTCAGATATATTTTCTTGGTACAACACTATACACATAAAAGAAATACATTTAAGACATTTGACATTCAATAGTATTTTTTATAATTTATTATTATTGTGAATGTAGTAACAAAAATACATCTAATAACAAAAGAACAATAATTTCATCCAAATTATATGCATTATTGTTTACATATTCATTTTTAAATGAATAAGGTCAATTCACAATCTTATGAAGTACAATTAACAATAAACAATTTTGTGTCAATATTATAATTTCTACCGCAACACAGTTCAATGCTTCATAGGTTAAGATATCTATCATCAAAATCAAATAAAAAAGAAAAACAAAATTTTATAATTGACATTATATCATATACTGAAACTCATCTCAAGCTTTAGTAGACACAATACATATTAACTTAATGCAGAAATATCTAATGACATATAGAAACTATAAGGGACAAATAGATTTAAAGTAAAATCATACATATTAAGTGCAGTGTGTTTAGAATATAATTTTGGTAAGCAATTTTTTTAAAAATAAAAAAAATTAATCAAAGCAAAAATGCCAAACATTTTTCACTTAAAAATATTTTTATATTTTTAATCATTTAGTGGTTTATTATACCCATATATTATTATGTATACACACTAAAAGTAATATATACATAAGGGTTACACATCTAGTAATATATGAATATATCAAATAGAAGTGTCAAGTCAATTTAAAGTACAACATATTTTTACATTTTTATTTACTGTGTTTATTATACTAAAAAGTTAAAAATAAACAGAGATTAAAAATTGTATATATTAAATAAGTTTGTTTACCATACACAAAAAGTAAAATCAGAAAATTATTTTTCAATCACAAATGAGGTTTTTAGATTTAACCTGAAATAAGATCCTGAGAGGAGGGTTCAGAAAAGAATTAAGTGTGCCCTAACAGAAAAATTGACAATTAATTTCTGCCCCTGCCCTGATGCTTTTATTTTAAGTTAAATCTAAAATCCCAATTGTGGTTGAAGAAAGAATTTGTTTACTTTTTAGTGCACTAGAAATAAAAACATTTAATACATAAAAATTGTTTTATTTCTATTTATTTTGACATCAGTAACTTTAGGTGTAAGATTCAAAAATCTACTTGGCCTGCTTTCCATTTAGATCTTTTGATGTAAATCAGAATGTATTTGGTTTACTATTTATAGCAGTTACATATATTAAAGGGATATATGTATAAGGACTGTGAAATTCCACCTTCAGTATTTTGACTTTTAGCATTTTCTTCTAAATTATAAAGGTTTTGAATACAGGCTTTCAATCTCTTTTTAGCCATCTTCTCTATCTCATACAATTAATACACATGACCATACACATGTGCAAAAGATAAATGATTCCCAATATACATAGTTCATGTTACATCAGCACTCATCAGTTGGTCCATATCATCTCCCACACATATATTCAATGAGTGCTTGGTTTATATTAAGATAGTAAATCTTCAAACCTTAATGGACAATCTTCAGTCTACTTCACCCTCCAACTTTTAAGCCATTTATATAAAACAAGCACTGATTACATATGTGTGTGGAAGATGATCAGGACCAACTGATGATTGATGGTTCAGCACAATATCTGTATATTGGAGATCATTTATCTTTTTCATGTGTGTGGCCATGTGTATGACATATGAGTTAGAGCAGATAACTGAAGGGAACATGAAAGTCTGTGCTTAAGTCCCATAATTTACATATAAAACTCCAAGTATATAATGTATACTTGTATTCAATCAAATACTAAATTTCCTTGTAATTAAAATAAAGTGATTAATTAACTTAATGTGCAATGGTAGAACAATAAACCCTAGAGCTTAAGATTTTGAACCCAACCTGTCTCTGTCATTTATAGTTTTTCAATTTTTTTATGAACTAAGCAATACATAATTTGATTACGTTTTTTTATTTAGATAATTATATGATCAGTTTTTTAAGATTATGTGGAATTCCGTTTTAAAAATAGCAATTTGAGCCTAAACCTTCTGTTCAATTGACATGTATTTTTTTTATTTTATTGAGATAATTAACTCAAAATTTGTGGTATTAACTCCATAGTTTAGCTTTATCTGTCATGATTGTAAATATCTATTTTAAAAGAAATTCATTCTCACACACACGCATTCATTTCCTTCAAGAATTTTCAAGTGGTAGTTCAGTTAAGAGCTATAAGGCAAATAAGAAGAAAGACCATGACGTTTCTTGATCTTAAACTCGGAGATAAAAAAATCAGTAAACTTACAATTCTGGCTAATGTATGTTGGTGAGCAGTCCATCCATTTTTATATACAATATGAAGCATGCAATAATAAGTTACTTTGACAAGAACGCATACAGTAGACATTAAGAAATTGTTCTGCATGATTATTTTAAGGTTTCAAAGAGGAATCATAGGATTTCTTTTCAGTTATTTTGCAAATAACTGACAATAAAGATTTTGCAACGATTTTCAGAATTTTTAATATTATAAAAATATATTTTTTAAAGCAAATCATAAACATCTACTAATAAATCAGCATGGTTGCTTCAACTTCAAAGAAAACAAAACCAAAAGAAAAGAGAGAGTCAAAGATAAAAATTACTCTAGAAATGAATTTTATGGCGATTTATACAAACCAATCTGTGTAATCCAAAAATGTTCACATATAGGACCTGTTGGCCAATTTTTATTCTTTACTAAATTTTTATGATGACTTTTGGTATCTTCAGCAGAAAAATCATCTTTCTGAAATATGTTAACACCATGTCTATTTATAGATTTTTAATGTGTTCTATTCTCTGCCATATCTTTCCAATGGAAACAATTGATATCACTCTTCTTTAGAATAGCTATGAGATAATTTTTATAATGTAGATAAAGGTTCCTGTTCCACAAATACCATGCTCAATTTTTATCATAAAACATTCTTTTATAAAATTTTCGATTATTCATTTATTTTACACATCCAATCTAATAAAGATATGATTTTGCAATAATGGACACTATATTACATCCGGCAAGTTGAAGAATATATTGATTGGTATTATATTCTTGCCATTGTGTTTTTTACATTTTACAGAGTATCCTTAAATGAAACCTTTCTAAGACCTTTATATTGACTGATAGATTGTCCAGGTGACAATAAACAATTAAAATAACAGGTCTATGCCTCTGTATTTTTAAAATTTTATAGAGTATTCCTTAAACAAAACTTTTCTAATACCTTTATATTGCACTGATAGGGTATCCAAGTTTCACTTCCATACAATAAACAATTAAAATAACAGAAAAAAATGCCTCTGTATTTTTAAAATTTTACAAAATATCCTTAAATGAAACCTTTATAAGACCTTTATATTGCGCTGATAGATTGTCCATATTTGACTTCCATACAATAAACAATTAAAATAACAGGTCTATGCCTCTGTATTTTAAAATTTTACAGAGTATCCTTAAATGAAATCTTTCTAATAACTTAATATTGCACTGATAGGATGTCCAGGTTTCACTTCCATACAATAAATCAGTTAAAATAATAATTCTATATGTAAATAATTTAATTGCAGTAGTTGCTGTCCTGTAATAAAATACTCTATCTTTAACCTAAATGCTACATCACACAGGAATCATACCTTAACAGCTAAGTCCACCTTTCTATTCACAAAACAACAATCTATTTTAAACCAATTTATATTCTTATGTTGATAACTATCCAAGTTAAAAGTTACTAAGGATATTTCTTCTTTCACTATCTGATAAAGAACTGGAGTTTTTTTAATAATTAGTTAATAAGTCAAACTTTTATATATTGAATTCAAAACAGGAAAAAACATTCTGTAAATCATTATTTGTACTGCAAAAAAGTCACAATCATCAAATCCAGAATCCAAAAAGATATTTGTGGTTTTGCTTTTAGTAGATCATATTAAAAATTACACTATGCAACCTGTATCACATTTTGATCCCTGTTTGATTAAACTGCCTATCAACTATTTCAATAACAACTGTCATAAAAATTGGAAACAAAGTTGGAGCTTATATAAATATATCACCACTTTTCATTTCAAATGCCTCAGATTTTTCACTTGTAATTGTAACCCTTTCTCTCATTCTATCATGTAGAAGCTATATTAAATGAATAAGTGTTGGTATATAATCAATTAATTTCAAACAGTGCCATATACCTGTCCTATTAACAGAATCAAATGCCTTGACTAAATCAATAAAACAATATGTAAATTATCTCTCATCCCATCATGCAGAAGCTGTATAATATGAATAAATTTTGGTGGACAATCAATTAATTTCAAACAATGCCATAGACCTGTCCTATTAACTGAATCAAATGCCTTGACTAAATCAATAAAACAATATGTAAATTATCTCTCATCCCATCATGCAGAAGCTGTATAATATGAATAAATTTTGGTGGACAATCAATTAATTTCAAACAATGCCATGTACCTGTCATATTAACAGAATCAAATGCTTTGACTAAATCAATAAAAGCATTAAATAAATAACTCTTTAGATCTACACTTTTTTTGCATTGACATATCCATAGGAAATTAAAGTGATCTTTTAAAATTTTAAATCATTAAACTTTTTTTTAAGAAATATAACGGAAGGCAACTTTTGCCTTATATTGGTGAAATTTAAATTTTACTTTTAGAATGTAATTATCTCCAACAACCAGACATTTTTTTAACCTGGATAAATTTTCTCTAAACTTTTATTTGCATTATTTTTTTTTCTTGGAATATCTGAAATTTATAAATGCATCTTTTTTTTTATGTGTCAAAGCATCTGCCGAAAGCGAACCCCAGGACAACTGCTCATAAGGCAGCTGTGCTAACCACTCAGCCACTAATCCTTGACATGCATCCTTTCATTTCAACTGATCATTAGTTCATATAATTGTCAGGATGTTTACAAATGACAAGTGATATTGACATTTGGTTCACTTTAATAACATTTTAAGTTCAGATGACATGCTGTAAATACTGAAATGGCTTTACAATAACAACATATATATATATATATATATATATATATATATATATATATATATATATATATATATATATATATATATAACACCAAAACTACCTAACACTATACTAGTAATAAATACATAACATAAAACAGTATAATACTAGGTAAAATCCAAATTTTCACGACCATGGTTTCATCTACTACATATTGACCTTCTCAAGTGAAAATCAAAGGGAGACTTTGATGATAAAACTTCTTGAATCTGAGGCTATCAATCTTATGAAGACATCTATTGATATTAATGGAAGTTGGTGTTTGAAATGATTAATGGGAAGGTTTGTTTGTTTGTTTGTTTGTATATATATGGTTATTCCTTTAGTTTGATTTTCATTTGAGAAAGTCTATTTGTAGTAGATGAAACCATGGTCGTGTAAGAATTTTGGGAAAACTTTTGGATTTTTATCTAGTATTGTATTGTTTTACGATTTTGTATTATATATATATTAACTCTAATATTCTCATAGATAAATGCATTCATTCGTAATATTATTTACTGAAGCTTCCATGTAATAAAAATATAATAGGCAAACAGCAGATGTTTTCAGTACAATAAAAAGTACTTTTCTTGGCACTTCTTCTTTCTCCCATAAATAATACTATGAATATATACACAATCATTACAACCAGTCAACACTTACATAATCCCAGTATCAATAACAACCAACAATCTCAAACTGCTGTCAAGACAACCTCCTTTTAACAATAAAGATGGTATCTTACCAATAATAATAAAAGTGGAATTTATATATACATAGTAAGATAATCCTGTAAATGATCTAATGATATTATATTTAAAAAAATATTTAAGTATTCTTGAACCATATTTTATGATCTCTTTTATCATGAAGCTGCTATTTCTTAAAATTGAAAACACATTATCTTGTTGTTTTGTGCTTTTTCAGTCAAAATGTTGCAAAATCATATTGAATGAAGATATATAAATGAAAATCACCAGTTCATAACATCGTCTTAACAAGTGATAATGCATTTTGATTAATATGCAAATATCTATACATAGGTCAGTGATAGCTGCTTTATGAGCAGTTGTCCCAGCTTAGCAGCTTCTCTTCCTGGCTGACGCTATGCCACATGAGAAAGAAAAAAAAATCTATACTTATATTACATAGCCCTTTATAAAATGAAAAATGGATTATCAAGTCACATACCAACCCAGAATGGTGTTCAATATTCAGACATCAAAAAGTAACCGGACATGAATTCGAACCCACCATTGCAAAATTGATTTGCACTGAGAGGTACAATGTTAAACGTAAGGTAAAGGAGGCTTACTTCATAGTGGAACACTCCTGCACCATTAATCACAAAGAATCATGTTTTGCTATAACCAAAAGATAGGCTAATTACATCTTTTGCATAAAGTTTGCATATTTTACATACATAATAATTCCTATGAGTTAGTCTTAACAAGCTATGATTATAAAAAATATACTGTCTCAAAAGTGCTAAGCTTTTTTAATTTGTTAATTATCATTTATATAGCTTTATGTTATATGTGTGTTGGCACAATTTTATTAATACAAAATGGATATTATGATTGGGGGGGGAATATGTGTGACTTTTTGATCATATCTTTATATTAAGTGATTAAAAATATGTGTTATGTTCTCAATTCTCCAATCATTTGATGGATGTAACAATTTTGTTTGTTCTAGCCATAAGCAGTAATATGATTTAAAGCTTTCCCCGAAGGTTCAGAAAGCTTGATATAGTCATGCACAACAGTACAAATTTCTTCTTATGATCGTATGTAAAAACCTGCCTAGTAATTCAATATCATAAAGTCGTATAGCTGCTTTAATTACTAATTAATAGTAATAGTACTCATGTTAATAACAGTAGTATATTATTCATAGCTATTTCTTGTAAATAACAATTAAAATATTACATTAATAATATAATACACCATACACACCTCATTGAAAAAATTAAAAGATTGGAGTTGGGCTGGACATATTGCTAGAAGTGATGGTAATAGATGGACAATTGAAATTTTAAACTGGATTCCGATAGATTGTAAAAGACCCAGAAAGAGACCACATGTGAGATGGATGGATGAAATAACAAAGTGTGCAGGGGTGATGTGGAGAAGAGAAGCTAAAGATTGGAGAAGATGGATTGAACTTGGAGAGATCTCCATTCTGCAGTGGATTGATAATGGTTGATGATGATGATACACCTTAATTGACACTCTACAATGCAGTTTAACATATGATTTATTTTATCTCCTCTTGCCTACAGTTTCAAAAATCATATGTTAAACTGTATTGTAGAGTGTCAATTAAGGTGTATATGGTGTATTAAATTATATATAATTCAGCAATGCAAATAAGAAAGAGAAGTGGAAGGAAAATTTTAAATGTTAAATTACTTAATTGATAGCTATTTATAACACAACCCAGGTGACTACTGGCTGTTGGTACAACCAAAGTTACATTGTGCGTGTGTACCCATATGAGTCAGAGTGAATAATTACTTGCTACTGTCAACCAACAAGGGGTGATGAAATAAATATTGTAAGCTAGCTGTGAAAAAATCTCCTTTTATTGGCAATAGTATTATCATGTATCTTCAATTTTATACGTCTTTATTCAAAAAATTTAATTGTAATAATGTTTGTAATTGTTTATACAAATAGAAGCAATGCATACCACTAGATGAAATATATATTGGGAAATATATTGGAAAATACCCCTTAAATATATTATTCCAACCAGACTCCTTTTTTAAGTAAAGAAAGCTTGAACTTTAGCACACGTTTGAAAAGAAAATCCTCTTCAATGTGGAGTGTAAATGAAAAACATATATTAAAATTCAAGCTAATTTAAATAAGAAGTACGAATCTAAAAAAAGCAAATATTTTACATTACATATAGACAAACATGTTTAATTTATTCCCAAACTCAAATAGAAATAAAAACAATGCATACCACTAGTTGAAATGCATCTTGGGGGACATTTGTCTTTTACTGCATCTTTACTTATATGAATTTAAAAAAATACTTGATAACATTGAGATTATTTAATATATTAATATAGTTGATATCTATATAATATATTTGAAACACCCCATTGCTATATTGTTCCAACCTCCCCCCTTTATTTGAGCTTTCTTTATTTAAAAGATAGTGTGAGTGGAGTCCGATAGGCATGGGGCATTTAAATATTTTACATAGATTTCAGCTAGTGGTATGCATTGTTTCTATTTCTTATGTTTGAGATTGGGGAGTAAAATGACTATCCTATAGTCAACATCATCATTAACCATTATCAATCAGCTGAAGGTCTCTCCAAGTTCAATCCATCTTCTCTGATCTTTAGCTTGTCTTCTCCACATCACCCCTGCACACTTTCTTATATCATCTATCCATCTCTCATGTGGCCTCTTTCTGAGTCTTTTACAATCTCTTGAAATCCAGTTTAAGATTTCAATTGTCCATCTATTATCATCTCTTCTTGCAATATGTCCAGCCAAACTCCACTTCAGTCTTTTAATTTTTTTCAATGAGGCAGTAACACCTGTTTGTTCTCTTATCCATATATTGCATTTTCAATCTCTTCTTGTTACTTCTAACATGCATCTTACTTCTTTGAGTGGTCTGAAGTCTCTATATTGCTCTTCTATTAAGTGTCCAAGTCTCAGATCCATAAGTAAGAACTGGTAAAACACATTTATTAAAAATCTTCCTTTTCAAACACATAGGCATATTTCCTTTTAGTATCAAGTTATTTCTACCAAAAGCACTCCAACTAAGTTTAATTAGTATTTCTAAGTATATTTAAAATTAAACATGTTTGTTATTTGCAATGTAAGATCTTTGCTCTTTTAGATTATTTAAATTAGTTTGAAATTTAATATATATTACATTGTGGCACTCAGCATTGGAGAGGATTTCCTTTTCAGTGTTATGCTAAAATTCAACTTTTCTTTATTTAAAGGGGAGGTGGTTGGACCAATATAACTATGGGGTGTTTCAAATATTTTATATAAATTTCAGTTCATGGTAAGCATGGTTTCTATTACTTATATTTGAGTTTAGGGAGTAAAAATGACTATTGTTTTAAAGTAAAATCTTTATTTCTTTAGATTAACACTTTTTAATTAGATTAACTTAAATTTTAATACATATTACATCACTGCACTCAGAATTGAAAGGAGTTTCCTTTTCAATGGAGTGCTAATATTCAAGCTTTCAAGCATTGGTGGTCGAGAGGTCAGCAACAACTGCTTTACAAGCAGTAGACCCGGGTTAGCAGGTTTGCTTCCCGGCTGATGCTATGACACATAAGGAAAAGAAAGAGTGGCTAGAATAATATAGCTATGCATTGTTTTAATGATAATTATATAAGTGCACTTTTATAAAAATTGTTGTTAATAATATATATTTACTCAGACAATATCATTTTCTTAAAAACAAGGAAATGAAAAATTTCTGATTACAGTGGAAAATCCCAGAAAAATGGCAACTGAATTAGTTATGCAAAGAAATAAAGAATAATACTTTGTACCTTTATATAAAAAAAACCACTACAATAAATCCACAAAGACAATATTCACATTTTGAAAACAACCAGACAAAAACAGACAAAAGTGATGAAAATTAATGAATCAGAAATGAGAAATAGTTAAAAATCAGATAACTTATTACAAACCTTTTAGTGACAATTCCTTAATTTAGGAAGGAGTGATAAATGTAGTTGGAAATGGTTGTCTGGAGGCACAAGTATTTTGTGATATTTTTTCTGATCAAAAATTAAACAATATGGCAAATAATTTGCATGACTAGTAACAGAAAATATTAAAACAGGCAAAACTCTCTATATGTATTGCCACTTAGTGCAAAGCAGAGTAATCAATGGATGGCAGAACACCTGTGCATAAATCCCCCATCTACTACCTACTTATTCAATATCACCAGACTAGTTTCTGGCTTGTGGCCTTCATCAGTGAGGAGCCTTGGATCTGAGAGCACTGCACCTAGATCTTAGGATCTAATGCAACTTTCCAGGTGCAGTACTCTCAGATCCAAGGCTCCTCACTGATGAAGGCCACAAGCCAGAAACTAGTCAGTGCAGTGCTCTCAGATCCAAGGCTCCTCACTGATGAAGGCCATAAGCAAGTAACTAGTCTGGGAATATTCCATAAGTAGGCACTAGGTAGGAATTTTATGCATAAACCTTTTTACAACCACTGACTAATAAGGCTTGCACATGGTGGCACTACTGTACAAAGAATTTGCTACTACTGTAAAATATCATGATGTTTTATTTATTAATAATCAAACTAAGGTATAAAATGAAAACACTTTTAGTTGATGTTGCAATTATTTGAATAATTTAAATATCAAACTCTAGAGAGAAAAAATCAGTTAATAACACACATGTATTATACAATACCAATTTTAAATGCAAATTAGATATATTTCAAAATCATTATTTAAAAAAAATATTCTAAACTTATTTTCTATATGTGTACAGTTGAAAAATAAGAATCAAAGTTTTATCTTTTTTCAACATTAGAAAAGATTAAAGAAAAATTGATAGGCAGTTAAAAGACTTTAAGGATCATAAAGCTTTAAAACAGGCAAAACTCACTATATGTATTCCCACACACAGCAAGCTAGAGTAATCAATGGAAGCTTGTTCACTTTTTCCATATCCCATTTCTTTTAATCTTGGAAAAGCTGATTTGTCTTGATATAGAAATTGGATAATTTTCAAAATAATTTTCCTAAATAAAAACATCACATGATCACCATTCTTATGCTTACACAAGCTGCTTATTGGATGAGTAGGTATTAGATAGGGATTTTATGCACAAACCTTTCTGCATCCATTGATTTCTCTAGCTTGCACCAAGTGGCGCTACTGTATGGAAAGTTTTGCCTCTGTAAATAAAAAAAAACAGTTCCAAAAAGTTCTTACTCCAAATTGTGGTTTCCAAAATAACTCTACTAAATAAGGAACAATTCCAAAAAATTGTTATTCCAAAAACATAACTTTATTTGAGTAAAAATATTTGCAAATAAAAGTTTCCAAACAAATATTAATATCTATTCAGAGCTAGTGTAAATGGGCCTGCAAGGCCTGCAATGAAAGTGAGTGCCACTAAAAAGGGGGCACTGCGTTACAAAGTACATATAAATATCAATGTTCATTGACAACTAGGATTTACTTATATAGATCTCTGTAAGTGTAGAAATTATTGACTATGGTTTTAAAGAAAACATTAATAAATAAGTAAGCAAAGTTGAATATAAAACACTCACTATGTTTAACAGCAGATGGGCTCTGCATAGAAATATCACTATTACTAACATTAATAAGTTAGGTGAACCTGACTATGTTTTACCATAGTGGTGACAGGTTTGTGCTTGTCATATAGTGAGTACACTTGCATGCCCTGGCAAATAATTTATTATATTCTAGTATTCAGACTGTATATTCATTAAAAAAGATAAAATAAAAAAGTTGGCATTTAAAAAAGTGAAATAAAATAGAAAAAAAGGTAATTTGTAAATTTTATTATGCATTAAACCAGGGGTGGGCAATTATTTTGGCTTGGGGGCTGCAGATGTTGGCGGAAGGCTGCAGGGAGCCACATTGTGGAAGCAAAGGTTAGTAAAGTGCCACACCTTTTTTTCATGACACAATAACCAGACTGCTTTCTTCTCTGTATTACCAAAGAAATATTTTTTCATCCATTCTTCATTAAACACATAGACATTCATCACTGATTTTACATTTTTTGGAGGGTTCATGGTTTCACTAAAGTTGGAAATGTATATATCTGCTAATGCAAAGACAAAATTGAAATTAACCAGATCAACTGGAAAGGCACTGCACATTGTATCTACAATGTGCATGTGTATTGACATGGCCATCCTAGTGGAAAATATGAGACAAATCTTCAGTTGAGAATGGGAATAAAATCTCAGTTCAAGGCGGGTTTTTCTCATTGTCTTGGTGGGCCACATAAAACCTCTTAATGTGCCACATGTAGCCCTTGGGCTGCTATTTGCCCACTCGTGCCTTAAACTAAACATTGGAAATTTTATTTTATTTACAAGTAAACCACTGGTGCTTTCCACATGATTATGACAAAAAAACTAAGCTAAGTTGATTCATTTCTGTGTATGTGTGTGCTAAGTTTGTCTTTGCAGGTATACAACTATCAGCCTAACACTGGCACTGTATCTATTTATGTAAACTATTATTCTTATATGCAAAGGGCAACAGAACAGCCCACAGATCAAGATGTCAATTTTTCTATCACAATGAAGAGTGTATCGACTCAATCATTGCTTCCAAATGTTACAAGTTATTTACATTAAATGTCGAATGTGAGTGAAATAAAATGTTACAATGAAGTTATATTATTTTATAATTTCTGGAGTTGTCATAATTATATAATCATATATCTATTATTCTAAAAGTCTTGTAAAGAGTTGCAGTCTATTTGTACTAATTTTATCACTTCCTATTCATGTTAATTATGTACCTTTTTTTAAGTCAAAAAGGTTTTTGTGGTCTGCTTGAGATACATTTTTTTGAATAAATTGTTCCTGGTCCAATTGAATTTAACACTTTTTAAATTTCATCACATGATCACCATTTCCTATGCATACACAAGCTGTTAAAGCAATAACAAACTCTCCACTTAGTATTGCAACCAAATGCAAGCCTTAGTAATCATTGGATGCAAGAAGACATGTGCATAAAATCCTATCTAGTGCCTACTCATCCAATATCCCCAGACTAGTTTCTAGCTTGTGGCTCTTTCATCAGTGAGAAGCCTTGGAATAATTAAATTTTAAATGGACACAGAGGATAAACTCTCCATACAGTAGCGCCATTCAGTGCAAGCCTTAGTAATCAATGGATGTCAAAAGATTGACCATAAAATCTCTATCTAGTTTCTACTCATCCAATATTCTCACACTAGGCTTTCATCAGTGAGGAGCCTTGGGTTTGAGAGCACCACATCTGGATCTTAGGATAAAATGCAACCCTCTAACAGCCACCTTTAACATCTTTAGTTATTTATAAAGCTATGAGCCCATGTTGAAAACATCTTTCCAAACCAAACTTATAGGATTATGTTGCCTGTGGTTTTCAACAAATCAAAGACACCAAAATGTATAGTTATGGAACTAGGTTAAGATCTATATGACTATACAAGTGAATGAGATGGAATTGAAATTATTTTCCTGTTTTTTATCTTGCAGTCATAGCTTTTTAGTTAACTAAAAAGTAAAAGGTTGCTGCAGAGTTGCATTAGATCCTAGATGCAGTGCTTTCAGATCCAAGGCTCATCACTGATGAAAGACAAAAGCTAGAAACCAGTCTAGGAGTATTGGATGAGTAGGAAGTAGAGATTTTATGCACAAATATTTTTGTATCCATTAATAACTAAGGCTTGCATTGGTTGGCACTACTGTAAGAAGAGTTTGCTACCTTCTAAGATTCTGAATTTTCTTCATTTACAGTGTCTCTTCAAGGTATTTTTACATATGCTTTTTCATCTTAGGTGTCTATTCAGTGTCCTTGTAATATCTCCCTTGCAATATTTTATGTTTGTTATAATATGTTATCAAATCACATGCATTTTGGATATCTAATTTTCACTTAATAATTGTAATATATAGGGTATATGAGCGGAGACTTTCACATGACCCACCACTCTTCACACTATCTCATAACACTGATGAACTCGAACACATATATGTTGAAAAGATAAATAATCGCCAATATATGTATTTCATGCTAAACCAGAAATCATCAGTTGGTTCAGATTACCATCTCCACACATCTCCACACATATATGCTATAAGTGCTCAGATATATATTAAGATAGTCAATCTTCATACTTTAATGGACAGACTTCAATCTTCTCCAACAGTCCATCCAATTGAAAATCTAATGATGGAATGCTCAAAGGCCACTCTGAGTCCGAGATTCTTGTCACACCCAGACATCTCTACTATGTAATAACTGAAACACACAGGTTTATTATATACCGGTGTCTATATATGTAATTTATAGGGTATATGAGCACAGACTTTCAAACGACCCACCACTCTTCACACTATCTCATAACACTGATACACCCAAACACATATATGTTGAAAAGATAATCACCAATATACGTATTTCATGCTAAACCAGCAATCATCAGTTGGTCCAGATTACCATCTCCTCATAATTGTGTGTAATTTTTTCTCTTGACCGGCGCAATTCAAATTCCATCACAACATGTGATACTTAATGTTTTTATAACTTCACATCTATAAAAACTTCTTCATGTCATATATATATATATGTCGGTTTTGTAATAGCTATATATACTACAGACTTTGTTACGCAAGGTTTTTAATTGTAATAAAGAGTAACTCATTAAAAGATATAATTTTTATAATATGAAGATATCACGCAATCTATATAAATACATTTTAAAATTATTTAAGTTGATGTTATTGGCTGATTTAATGCATACAGATAATTTGTGAATTATATACTACAGTACATTATTAATCGCAGCGTATTAAAAGTGTAGTTTATTCAAATAGCTTTAGGCGCAAAAAAGTCCTTTTTTTTTTTTAGAAAATGTTTTTCAATTTTCAAATCAAACTGTGGCATAAATTAACCCTAATGGCATCACATTAGCAAAAATTCTGACATTACTAATAAAAGCGAACGTAAAAAATGTTTCCCTTTTTAAAACAATCACAAATGCAAATATAAAAGATATCTGGAGAACGCAGCCCGTCGAATAATTTGTAAAGTACTTGTAGAGGAATCAGATCCTATGATAAATCTTTTTACTAAGTGTGGCAGCTGTCCCCTCCTATCAATCTAAAGGGTGAGTCCCAAAGGACCATCTTCTCACTACATAAAACATTCAGTGTTTACGCAAGAATGACTTCAGGCCTTAATGTGATTTAGAATGGTGACAGAGGTCCTACAGAAATTCAATTTTAGCCTTTAGTGGCGAATTAGAGCTATTTATAATTTTTTCCTTATTTACTTTAAGCTAATTTTTTCTATGTTAGATAAAACTTCAAGTGACAGGACCTTCTGTCTGTACCAAAAAAAAAAAACATCAGACAAATAAATAACATAGTGGACTAAATGCCGAATAAAAAACAAAGAGAAATTGCGTTTATGAAGTTAAAGAATTACATTACGAATTTCGATATTTCAATGAATGTGTGTGCGTGTGTCTGTGTAAGTAGGATCTATAATAATGATTGATAGCTTATTTGTTTGTCATTTATTGCTTTAGAATTGTGTATGGTACATAAATAGAAGGGAAAAAATTGTTGATATTAAATATAGAAATAAAATTTTAGCTTAAAATATTCATATTAAGTATTATAAAATTATCCAGTAAATTTCATATATATATGAATCACGTTGTTTGGTGCATTTAGTGACACCATGGCATAAGGTAGAATTGTGTATGGTCTTATAATGTACGAGTATAAACAGTCTTTTGGCATATTAATAACACATTCATCTATCACAACTACAAATTTGATTTGAATGTAAGCCAGATAAAACTTAATAATGTGTTCAGGTTTTAATTAGGCTGAATAATTTTTATTCATATAACTAACATGTGACCAACCTAGATAACTATCTAACATTATTAATATATAGCGTATATGAGCACAGACTTTCACATGACCCCATACTCTCCACACTATCTCATAACACTGATACACCCAAACACATATATGCTGAAAAGATAAATAATCACCAATATTGGTATTTCATGCTAAACCAGCAATCATCAGTTGGTCCAGATTACCATCTCTACACATATATGCCACAAGTGCTCAGATATATATTAAGATAGCCAAACCTCATACTTTAATGGACAGGCTTCAATCTACTCCACACTCCAACTCTTCAACCATCCATCCAATTGAAAATCTGATGATGGAATGCTCAAGGGCCACCCTGGTTGACCTTAAGTCAACATGGTTGTGACAAGAATCTCGGCCTCAGAGTGGCCCTTGAGCCTTCCATCATCAGATTTTCAATTGGATGGATGGTTGAAGAGTTGGAGTGTGGAGTAGATTGAAGCCTGTTCATTAAAGTATGAAATTTGACTATCTTAATACATAATGGCATATATGTGTAGAGATGGTAATCTGGACCAACTGATGATTGCTGGTTTAGCATGAAATATGTATATTGGTGATTATTTATCTTTTCAGCACATATGTGTTTGGGTGCATCAGTGTTATGAGATAGTGTGGAGAGTGGTGGGTCATGTGAAAGTCTGTGCTCATATACCCCATATATTACGTAGACACAGATATATACTAAGCCTGTGTGTTTCCGTTATTACTAATATTATTTAGTAAATAGACATCTAGCCATTCTTAGTTAGAAGATGAAACGAGCATGGATAAAACATTCAAACCCTCACTTTCTAACAAAGGAAAACTTGGTGAGTAATTTCCTTCTTTACTATTTATTTTGTTATGAAGAAGAGGATATTTTATTCGTTCTAACTTTGTGTGTGTAATATATAGTATAGTATATATTTTTATAAGAAAGTTAATTTTTTTAAAATTCATCATCAACTATTATCAATCCACTGCATGATGAAGGTCCTTCCAAGTTCAATTCATCTTCTCCGATCTTTACCTTCTCCACATCATCCCTGCACACTTTCTTATTTTATCCATACATCTCTCATGTGATCACTTTCTGAGTCTCTTACAATCTCTTGGAATCCGATTTAAGATTTTAATTGTCCATCTATTATCATCTCCTCTAGCAATGTGACCAGCCCAACTCCACTTCAGTCTTTTAATTTTTTCAATGAGGTCAGAAACACTTGTTTGTTCTCTTACCCATACATTGCTTTTTCAATCTCTTCTTGTTACTCCCAAAATGCATCTCTCCATACTTCTTTAAGTGGTCTGGAATCTCTGTATTGCTCTTCTATTAAGTGTCCAAGTCTCAGATCCATAAGTAAGAACTGATAAAACACATTTGTTAAAAACCTTCCTTTTCAAACACATAGACATATTCCCTTTTAGTATCAAGTATTTCATCCATTGTTTCCATCTGTATTAATAATCTGACCAAGGTATTTGTAACTGTTAACTTCTTTTAATTCATCATAATAATCAATCTTTATTTTCATATTTTGAGAAAATCTATTAAACATTACTTTATACATTCACTAGTGGGTTAATATACTAAATTTACATGCACTCACCCATCAGTAAGTATCTGGGTAAATTTAATACATTAATCTAATAGGGCATGTGTGAAGATTCATTTCATTTCATAAGAGTTACATATATTTATAAATTACTAAATTATTTATTTACATGTGTTCTGACTAATAAATGAAAAACTTTCTCTTTCCTGTGATGTATAAACTAAATATGTACAATTAATTTATCAGTTAAAATATCAGTCTCATAATAAGATCAAGTCCTGATTTAAGCACAAAAGTGTTGGTTTATAGAAGAATTAGCTTTAAGCATAAGTGACTTGTTGGTTTATAAAAAAAATAAGCTATACGTATAAGTGATTCACTTAAGCTTTTAAAACACTTATTGACAGGTGAGTACATGTAAACTTCATAAATATTACCAAAATCACACTTTTCTTTATTTTTGCCATAATATCCTATAAATACAATTTATCCAAACTGCTTCAAACACTTTTTAGCAAAACTCTTTACTTGTACATGTACATAGACCTACATTTCGACTGACCCGCAGTCTTCTTCAGAGCAAGTTTTTTTTTTTTAGAAGATCAAAATAAACTAGCTTTGAAGAAGACTGCAGGTCAGTCGAAACATAGGTGTATGTATATGTACAAGTAAAGAGTTTTTCTAAAAAGTGTTTGAAGCAGTTTGGATAAATTGTATTTACATGTAAACTTAATATATCAATCCATTAGCACAAGTATGAAGATTCATTACCTTCCACAAGATTTACATATTTATAAATTGCTAAATTATTTATTTACATAAAGTATATATAAATAAAAATGAATTAATAAACAAAAAATTTCCAGCATTTTAATATTATAATGTTTATTCAAATAAGTTCTAGAGAGTTTTTTGTTTATTATAATTATCTTATTTGATTTCATAAATTAATATATATATATATATACATACTGTACTTAATTTTATATAAGTATATATTAAAAAGATCTAATTCTTAGTTTTGAGATTCAATTTTATTTTTTTTTAACTTGAGCATAAAAATACAATTCCTCAGATCCCTCATGGTTTAAACCCCAATTTTCTATAGAGTTATGAATGACTAACCAATTTAGGGCAGTTATACTGGGGACCATCACCCAGGTATGATCCTGTATTTCCCCATAGCATTACAATTGACAACTTAAGTGTGAACATGATGATGATCAGGTTCTGTTGGTCAGTGACAACATCATGTTGTCACTGACCATCAGAACTGGATCATCATCATGCCAAGAGTATAGATGATTGTAATAATTCAATTATAAATTACAAAATAGAAATCTTAATGTTTATTTAAGGAGTTCCTATTTAAAGTTGAACACATAATCAGCCATGATTTTGCAGATTGGATTGAATTTTTGACTGTTGAAATTTATTTAGATGTACTTTCAGTTTGCTGATGGATGGAGTGTTTTGTTGTTGACATGAGTATGCCATGTTTTTTATGCAACTCCATGGCATGTTCTTTCTTAGGCATTGCTCCAACCCTCTTTCTGATTTTCATATTTCTTTATTGTTTATCATGGTCCAGTTAACATAGTCCTGCCATGATCCCCAGCCTCTAAGTTGCCAAGAAAGAGAGCAAGGCATAGTTTATATTTTCCAGCCCCTAAGACTCAAAGGAGCAGGGCATTGCAAAGATTGTTGCACTTTCATTTCATAACAAGGGTTGTAGTAGCTATAGTGTCTAAATTTAGATGGACTTTTGAGTATTCATGCTGCATTTTGTACTTATGGTCCAGTGATTGGATTCTGTATCCATCCCAAAATTGCAAGTCACTATGCATTATTTTGCTGTTAGATTCTCATAAAATCTCTAAAAAATTGGTTTTGATCAATTATTCTTGACATGAACTTGTGTTTGTACATGCCTAAATACTTATAATAAAAATACAATTGAAATGAAAATCAGTCTCACACACATGAACAGGACAGACTTGGAGAATAAAGCTGGGGAAATAAATTAATAAAATAAAACCAGGTATTGAGACAACAAGGTTGAGGGAAAGGCAGATTATATAGTAGTCATGTCAGATAAGGTAAAATATGGTTGCATGGAAGAAAAAATGATGTCAAGTTTATGTTATGATATATTTTTTAAAGTTCACATTTGTAGTTCTTGTGTAAAAATAATTCAATACAGTTTTTTTTTTTTTTGAAGAATAAAAATCTATAATATAAACATATATGCTGACAAGAGAAAAAGTGAAAAAGATGGAAGAATCCAAAAGAAGATAATTAGCAACCAAGGGAAGGAATTCAGGTAAATAGAGGAGGCTTCCATGTTATTCCAATTATTAGAAATGTTTAAAAAAATAGTAAAAAGAGAGACTAACAAAGAGAAGATGACAATAAACAAAGAGAAGAAGAGAATAAAAAGAGTTCAACAAAGAGAAGAAGAGAATAAAAAAGAGAGACTAACAAAGTGAAGAGACTAAAAAGAGACCAACCAGGATAATATTAAGTATCAACAAAGAGAAGCAGAAAATAGAAAAAAAATGTTGAAAGATATAAAAGTAGATATGCTACAGAAGATTGGTGATAACAGTAAAAATATGGCTAAAATAGCAGACTGGATCAAACAGATTAAAGAAAAAGTTCTGAATGAAGTGAGACAAAACAAAGAAGAACAGGATATGAAAATAAAAGATATGCAAGAAGTAATGGATGATAAAATTAGCCAAGTACAGGAGGCAAGTCAGCAAAGGCTGAAATTAGCAGAAGAGCATATAGAGGATCTGACTAATCAAATTAAATTCCTGAAGGTCAGAGATGATGATAGAATTTGAGAAATAGTAAAACAATTGGAGGATGATCATAGACAAGATAGTCAAACCAAATGCAAAACTGCTATGTATACATTAAAAAAAGAAGAAATTGAAAATACAGAGGAAGTAAAGATAGAGTCAATGTACAAACCAATTGACTGGAATTGTAAACCAGTTTCTTAAAATAAGGGCATTTCCAGGAAATGCTGGTGAGACACCTATTGAATTCATCAATAGTATGGAAAGATATTTCAGCATTAATGCCATAACTGAAGAGGCAAAGATAGTGAGAGCTTGTAGCCATCTGGATCCGAAGCATGGTGGAGTGCACAACATTTTTGAGAGGTATTATTATCTTCTTCTTCAGGTGTTGCTGGCCTGACCAGTGTAAGTACTAGCATAGAAATCGAACCTGAACACAGATTCTTAAGTATTGAATTTTAAGGTAACCCTCTAACTAATTGAGCTATCCTGCCAAAGGCAATAGTCAGTAGAAATTTCCTATACTTATCTACAATTACTAATATTGTTTACTAAATAGATATATTTTACACAGAGAGTTATACTTAATTATTATTAACTTTTTTGTATTAATTATTTGTTTATTCTATCAATAAACTAACAATGGTAATATTAGATGTGAATATGTTAGAAAGGAATGTTTCATAAATAGACAGTACATTAAAACCTGTTGGAATTTCTTTCAAACATAGCAAGGTATTGTAATCATGTATAAATTTGCAACTTTAATACCCATCATTTGAGATTGTCTTAAAAAAAAAAAACTAATTTTGTTATTTAAATTATTTAATTGTCTGCACCATTTTTAATTTATTCATCTTATTCCAAATGTGTATATGAACAATACATCATAGAACCTTAGAAGTCATTTTCTGAACTGGGGAAAGTGTTAGGTTACTTTTAAAAAAAATCTGTGATATTATGGAGGGTAATGTATCCATGAAAGTTTTCTTCAAGAAGCCACTGATATTCAAAAATAAGGTTAGCACAATTCAAACTCCAACTCTAAAAAAAATAGATACTCATGGTTGAAAGTTAAGTGTGATCTTCTGAGAGATGATTTCATGTGATAATCAGAAAATATAACATGGGCAACTTATACTAAACAGTTATATGAATAGTATATAGTTTGATTATCTTAATAAGCAAACTTAAAGATCAATTTCTTTTTGAAATGGTATAAATTAATATTATACGAACAACTCATTATATTAATGTAAAAATAATTTAGTTATATGCAAAATACCTTCATTTGTAGGTATATGTTAGTATCATCAAAAGAAACATCATCCATCCATGGTATAATATGTTATATTAAAAATCTTTTCAGACCTGATATCAGTGCTTTTACATACTAACTTCCAAGTAAAAATTATCTATCTGCAATAATTAAATGCTTTTCAAAGTGTTCCCTACAAATGATCACAGGTGTCAAGAATTTTCCCATTCAGTCCTGATGTCCAAGATTTCATTTAATAAAAAAAATCACTTGACTTAAATATGTTTCTACTTTATAGTTTTAATTTTAGTCTTCTATGAATTGTATAACAATGAAACTAAATTTAAATCCACTTTCCATTATTGTATAAAAGGGAAATTAATGTTAGTTTTTCCTGATATATCTAGTGTAATTTTGAAGATTGTGTAATGAGTTTTTTTTTACAATTATATTTTTCCAGTTTCCCTTTACTTAAAGGTAAAGTAAGTTTTAACAGTTAAGTAGCATTTAAAATCCCATTGTAAAGCAAACACCTCTAGCAACTTTCCTGAAAGGAATAACGAGGAGAAAAGCTTTACTCATAAGACTATCCCACTGCAGTTAGGTTTATAAATTAATTATTTGTTTATTCTCTAGCTAAGAATATATAGATATCCATTTATCAATTTATAATTTCATAATGAGTTGAGTTGTCTATGAGAAAGTTCAAAGGTTCACTAAGTAGAAGTGAATTCCAAATCATGGGCGCAACAAATGATTGTGCTAAGCATTAGCCACAAGATTATTCTCTTCCCATAAATGAATATAGATATCTTATACTAACAACAATATCACATGACCTATCATGTGGTTATTTATTTGCTTTCAGGAATAGTCATCTATACACAACTCCAGATCTATCTACTGTCAGTTTGAGGAAACACTGGGTACTAATATAACATATATATTGCTTATAACACTTCTTTCATATACACTTCAATGCAAACCATTTTCTTAAACTTCTTTATTTTCTTTACAGTTTCGACTATCCAGCAGTCTTCATCAGAGATTCTTTTTTACATGAAAAATGGTTGGACAGTCGAAACTGTAAGGAAAATAAAGAAGTTTAAGAAAATGGTTTGCATTGAAGTGTAAATGAAAGAAGTGTTATAAGCAATATATATATGATTATATGAAGATATGCACAGGAAGTGAAAGAGAAAAATAAGAGAGTATACTAATATAACAGCTTTTTGATTTTGTCTTCATCAGTGAAGACTAAGAATTAGCCCTTGTGAATTTTTAATTTCAAGTTATTAATTTGAATAATATCAAGAAGTAAAAAGTGGCTTCTAATAGTATAAGTACAGAAGTTCCAGCTTTGAATACAATCTAAAATGAGCCAAAAGCCAACCAGTCTAGAGATGATATTTCATAGCATTATAACATCTGGTAACCATTAAATGTCCTATAATATAAATATGCACAATATTTGATTTATGTAATTAAAATATAGGTGTATATGTCTCAAACAATCAAATCATAGTATATATATTTAACACGTATGTTTGTAAAAACACTTGATCTTACATGGTTAATATTTTTTTTAAAACTTTATAAAGATATATTATATTCAGTAGCAAACTCTCCATACAGTAGTATCACCCAGTGCAAGCCTTAGTAATCAATGGATGCAAGATTTATTCATATTATTACACATTGATTACTAAGGCTTGCACTGGGTGCCACTACTACATGGAGTTTGCTACTATGTTTGTGCAAGGATTGGAAATGGTGATTAAGTAATGTTTAGATCATTTTATACCATTCATGCCTATGGGATAATGGTGATTGTGGTTTCGCCAAAATAAATATATGCTGAACTAAATTCAGATCTATATGACCATACAGGAATGGGCTTGGATTGAAGACATTAATGTATTTTCATTCTGAGCTGCTAGCTTTATAGTTAATGAAGTAGGCAAAATGTGATTGTCGGAGGGATTGCAGATCCTAAGATCTAGTTGCAGTACTCTCAGATCCAAAGGTCCTCACTGACAAAAGCCACAAGCTAGAATGTAGTCTGGACATATTGAATGAGTAGGCACTAGATGGGGATTTTATGCACAAACCTTTCTGCATCCATTGATTACTAAGGCTGGCACTTAGTGGCACTACTGTATGGAGAGTTTTGCCTTTGTTTTAACAGCCTGAGCAAGCATAAGAAATGGTGATCATGTGATGTTTAGTAGGTTAATACAAATCCTGGCTAATATGATAGGGGTGGCTATGGTTATTAAAGAACCAAAGACACCAAAATGTATGGATACTGAACTGAGTTCAGACCTATATGGCTATGTAAGCTAACGAGCTTCGATTGAAAATATTACTGAGTTTTCAAATTTTAGATTCATGGTTTTGTAGTTAACTAATGAAGTAAAGAGTGGCTTTTGGAGTTGCATTAAATTCCAAAATCTAGGTACTGCGCTGTCAGATCCAATGCTTCTCACTGTCAAAAGCCACAAGCTAGAATCTAGTCTGGGGATATTAAATGAGTAAGCATTAAAAGGGGATTTTATGCACAAACCTTCCTGCATCCATTGATTACTAAGGCTTGCACTGGGTGACACTACTGAATGGAGAGTCCAGTACTGTATTAGCAGTTTGTTGGAGCATAGGAAATGGTGATCATGTGATGTTTTAGTGGTTTTATACATTATAGTCAGTGAAGCAAAGTTGATCTGATAAATATATATATATATATTTTAATGACGCACAAGTAAAAAATGTACAGATTAATGATAAGCAGAAAAATAAGTAGATTACATTGGATAATTTAAATTCAATTATGAAAATGGTACCTAACATAAACTAACTACACTAATTCAAAATTAAATCATTAAAAATCAAATTAAAAAAATTTCTGGTTAATAAACTAGTAATGATTTTTTTAAAATTTGATTTTAGCTAGTAATTTAATTTTTAATCGGTTTATTTAATTTATTATAAGATTAGTTTAGCTTTTGACATTAAAATAGGTTAAAACAATATAAAGTTCTACAATGAAATAGTACAAATAATTTTAATTTTAATGCAATTCATTACCATAATGTAATAATAGCTTAAAATTTTAAATATACACATTAAAAAAATATACATACACACATTTTTATCAACACGTTTTTATATTTTAACTTAAGGTTGTGAAATATAGGCATTAATTTTAAATTGGACAAAATATTGTAAGTACCACAGATGAATACAAAAAAAAAAATAGATAAAAAAAAAATAAAACAAAATAGAAATCAGTTCAAATTCATTTTATAATAATTAAGAGCATCAAATGGGTCCATAACAGGAAGACATGTGATAGTAATCAGAAAAATTTCTAACTGAACATTACAAATAAATCATTGGAATAATAAGATTATTATTATTATTATTAAGCAAATTATACAACAACTCTCATGAGAACTGTAGATGAGTTAAAATTGTAAGTCAATAAAATATTATAAGTTGTTATAAATCACGTGTAAATATTTGAAATACATGCATGCTTCATATACCTGTAGCTTAATTGTAAATATAGGGGATTTGGGCATAGATATTCAAGCACTCTTCAATTATCTATACTATCTCATACAACTGACACATATGACCACATACATGTAGAAAAGATAAATAATCACCAATATATGTATTTCATGCTAAACCAGCACTCATCAGTTGGTCCAGATTATCATCTCCCATATATATATATATATATAATCAGTGCTCACTTTGTATTTAAATAGCAAATCTTCATACTTTATTGAACAGGCTTCAATCCACTCCAACTTCCAACTCTTCAGCCATCCATACCTATGAAAATATGATGATGAAAAGACCAAATCCCATGCTAATGCCAATATTATTACCATGCCCATGTTGACCTCAAGTCACTCTGACCTCTCATGTATAAGATTTTCAATGGTATGGATGGCTGAAGAGTTGGAGGTTGGAGTGGATTGAAGCCTGTCCAATAAAGTATGAAGATAAGCTATCTTAATATAAACTGAGCACTGGTTATATATATATTGTGACAGAATGGGTTCAAACCCAGTCACAAATAATATTATTTAATCAGTAAACATATGTAGATGTAGATATATTTATAATAGTTAATTTTTTTTATTACGTGGTGGTGGTTACAAACACACGAACACGGGGGAGGGACTGTCATTTTTAAATGATATATATGTGCATGTGACAAATGCGTGTATGAATGAATTAAGTAGTGAAAAGAGAGAAACGAGATTTTGTTTCACGCTTTAAAAACTAGAGGTTTCCGGCAGAATGAGATTCTATTTTCTGTTATATTACAATAGAAGCTATGACATGAGTTTTCACATGTCTAACATATCTGGTTAGTCCACATTGAAAATCGGAAGTGAGATAAAAAAGAAGCTTCTAGAACAAATGGAGGGGGCTATAAAAGCGAGCCACCCAAAATGCATTTGGTCTTTTTCCAGCAGAGCTACAATCATGAACACCTAAAAGGTTTTAAATATTTAGCTTATATAATGGTGATTTCAAAAGAAATGTTGGAGTAAGAGAAGGCTGCATCGGATTCAAACCCTAATTACAACCTGCTGCAGATGCCTCAATAAAACCATGATGCCTTGAAACAACACATAATTCCAGCATGGAATCAGGATAAACCTCATCAGCCAATGGACATGAAGATCTCAAATCATTGCCTTGATTGCCTAATTTACCTGTGGAATGAAACTCTTTAATAAATAAATAAACTGCTTCTACTACTTCCCAGGAAGAGTCAGGTAAAGAACTTTAATTAATGATTTTATGTTTCTTTATGAAAAGGAAATTCTTTTGTTTTACTTACTATAATAAGTGGAGGTGACGTATGAACTAAATTTAATAAGATTTCCTTAAAGCCTCATTGCATTACGGACGTAATAAAGTAATTAGTGTCAAAAGTCACATGATACAAACTTTTTCATAGTATCGACCTTCACTACTTGAGATATGTATGTGAGATCTATTGGAAAGAATGACATATGTGTGCGATTTAAAATGACAGAGAAATAAATACATTTTTTTTTATAATATTAAATAAATATACAAAGAAAGTAGAATGTTGAATTAGTTATTTATTTATAGATCCATTTATCTAGTTGTTATTATTTATTTTATGTTTAAAAAAAAGAAAAAGAGAAAGAACTTTTAACCCCATTCATAGCTACTCCCGGTTGTGACGCCACCCAACCATGAGACTGAGCTAGCTGATGGCCAAAATCTCTCACATTACGTAAATAGTATTCTTGTTGGTAATATATCCACTTCGCATAATTCTTATATTCGTATAGGATTGGCACTTGGTGTCCTTCGGATGACCATAAATACACATTGGGGATATATTACAGTTGCGAGAATAAATCCATAAGTTTTGAATAATAATATTTTAGGTCAAAACCACTTAATTAAATAAAAATACATAGGCACGTATGTTGATACATCATATATACATATTCATAGTATACACCTGTCTAGTGAGAGGTAATGGGTTTTGTTATAATGGCGTCCCAACTAAAGGGCTTTGAAGAGAAGTAGAGGGGAATGGAGATAGTTATGAGAGGTCAGAAATATGTTAATAAAGTGAAAAGTTTTATATTTTATTGAAGAAAGGGTTGTTTAGATATATAGTTCAAATGAAGCATTAAATAAATCGAAGGGCGTTAATTTGTTAAATGTATATCTATTAAGAAATAACCAGTTTTGTCAGTTCGTACCTGCACAGTGGGTCAAACATACACAATCTGTTATTTTTAATTTCTTTGTCTAATTCGATGAGGTTTTGAGAGTTAAAGAGGTTAACGGGAAGATAATGCAGTATGTTGTGATGGGGGAGTGGGTCCGAGGCATTAATCAAAGATAAAATAAAAGAAAAGAATTTTATGAAAACAAGGATACGCAAGAATATAAAAAAAGAGGAACAGGAAAATATGTTGGAGTGAATTTTGAAAAAGCTTGAAAGTCTAGAGTTGAGATTCAGAGATATAGAAAAGAGAATGGACAGATTAGAACAGAAAGTGGGAATCAAAGACGAGAATGATTTGGGGGAACAGGAAGGTGAAAAGACAGATATGGAGAGTGGAGATGAACAGAAGCAAGGTGCTCAAGTAAACCCCTTGGAAAACCGGCAGCGGTAATAAGTCACACGATGGTGCAAGGGAGTATGAACCAATTTCTAAAAATTCGTCCATTTGCAGGTAGGATGTGGGAAGCACTGATCGAGCATCTACGTAGCCTAAAAAATATTTCAATATAAATCCCATGGTGGAATAAAGTAAGATAATTATCATGTGTGGCAACCTCAAAGACAATGCCCAGTCATGGTGGGATGCACTTGGTCGACAGCCGGCTACTTTTGAAGAGTATCAAACAGAAGTGAGAGAGGCCTTTTGGTCTGAGGATAGGCAAGAGTTAACGCGCTATCAAATTATGCAAGAAAAGTTTAAAGAAGAGTGCAATGATAGCTATTCACAATTTTTTCATAAACAGGTGGCTAGACTGCGGACATTGGATGCATGCAACATGACAGAAAATCATATACTCCACATTATAAGACACAGTATGCCCATGAGAGTGGAACAGATGATCTTGGGGCAGGGAAAGCATCAATGGGAGAGATTGTGGAGCTGCTCAATGCCATTGACATGAGCTCGTATGACTACGGTGGGCATCGTGAAGCAGTAAAAGAGGATGAAAGAGGGCGGAGAATGGGAGTAGATACCTTTCCAAAATGGAGAGAAACACCGGAAGAGAAGAGACCACCTGAGAAGCCGAACTTCAGACCAGGAAAAGAAGCAGAGGGACATATGAGGTGAAATACATAAGTGTTGTACGAAAAGAGCCATTCAAAATATGCAAATGTATTTGAAGGCTTTTGGAGGAGGGGGTATTGTGACAGAATGGGTTCGAACCCAGTCACAAATGATATTATTTAATCGGTAAACATATGTAGACATAGATATATATATAACATTTAATTTTTTTATTATGTGGTGGTGGTTACAAACACACAAACGCGGGGGGGTGGGACTCTGTCATTTTTAAATGATATATATGTGCATGTGACAAATGTATGTATGAATGAATTAAGTAGTGAAAGAGAGAAACAAGATTTTGTTTCATGCTTTCAAAACTAGAGGTTTCCAGAAGAATGAGATTCTATATTCTGTTATATTACAATAAAAGCTACGACATGAGTTTTCACACGTCTAACAGATCTGGTTAGTCCACATTGAAAATCGGAAGTGAGATAAAAAAGAAGCTTCTAGAACAAATGGAGGGGGCTATAAAAGTGAGCCACCCAGAATGCATTTGATCTTTTTCCAGCAGAGATACAACCGTGAACACCTAAAAGGTTTTAAATATTTAGCTTATATAATGGTGATTTCAAAAGAAATGTCGGGGTAAGCGAAGGCCACATCGGATTCAAACCTCTAATTCCAACCTGCTGCAGCTGCCTCAATAAAACCATGATGCCTCAAAACAACACATAATTCCAGTGTGGAATCAGGATAAACCTCATTGGCCAATGGACATGAACATCTCAAATCGTTGCCTTGAATTGCCTAATTTACCTGTGGAATGGAACTCTTTAATAAATAAATAAACTGCTTCTACTACTTCCCAGGAAGAGTCAGGTAAAGAACTTTAATTAATGATTTTATGTTTCTTTATGAAAAGGAAATTCTTTTGTTTTACTTACTATAATAAGTGGAGGTGACGTATGAACTAATTTAATAAGATTTCCTTAAAGCCTCGTTGCATTACGGACATAATAAAGTAATTAGTGTCAAAAGTCACATGATACAAACTTTTTCATAGTATCGACCTTCACTACTTGAGATATGCATGTGAGATCTATTGGAAAGAATGACATATGTGTGCGATTTAAAATAACAGAGAAATAAATACATTTTTTTTTATAATATTAAATAAATATACAAAGAAAGTAGAATGTTGAATTAGTTATTTATTTATAGATCCATTTATCTAGTTGTTATTATTTATTTTATGTTTATGTTTAAAAAAAAAAGAAAAAGAGAAAGAACTCTTAACCCCATTCGTAGCTACTCCCGGCTGTGACGCCACCCGACCATGAGACTGAGCTAGCTGATGGCCAAAACCTCTCTCACATTACGTAAATAGTATTCTTGTTGGTAATATATCCACTTCGCATAATTCTTATATTCGTATAGGATTGGCGCTTGGTGTCCTTCAGATGACCATAAATACACATTGGGGATATATTACAGTTGCGAGAATAAATCCATAAGTTTTGAATAATAATATTTTAGGTCAAAACCACTTAATTAAATAAAAATACATAGGCACGTATGTTGATACATCATATATACATATTCATAGTATACACCTGTCTAGTGAGAGGTAATGGGTTTTGTTATAATATATATGTGGGACATGATAATCTGGGCCAACTGATGAGTGCTGGTTTAGCACGAAACATGTGTATTGGTGATTATTTACCTTTTCTACATGTATGTAGTCATGTGTATCAGTGGTATGAGATAGTATAGATAGTTGAAGGGTGCTTGAAATTCTGAGTTCAAATCCGTTATATTTATAATCATGTGTGTAAAATATAAATATTTAAAGATTTTGAAATATAAGTAATCAGGAAATTTTACAAGCATATGTTAGGGAATCGACCATTCACACATGACCATACTATAATATTCAATTAGTGATATTAAACATGAATAAACCCTTGATCTAAATTGCAAGATAAAGGCTTTGAGAACATAATAATAGCTATTTTATTTTTTACCTAAATGCAATTGTATAGGCAAATCGTAAACATCTTGGATACAGCATGACTATATTAAAATATTCACTTTACTTACATTTCTTTTTTAAATCCTATTAACACTTGTGAAATAATGAAATTTAATATGTATCAATATTAGACAATGTTATATTTAATGTAAATAAATGAGAAATTTTACTAGCATGGAGTCAAACTGTAATTCTTAGGAGAAAAGAATCAACTCTCCACACATGCACTATACTATAATATTCAATTAGTGGTGTTAAATATGAGTAAACTTTTGATTCAAGTCACAAGATGGCAGTCATTTTTATATTTTTCAAAGTCTTTCTGTTGTTACTTGGATGGAGCATTGACTTGTATTTAGCCTAACTAATTAAATATTATAGTATGATGTATGTGTGGAGGGTTGGTTCCCTTCTATTAAATTTACAGCTTGACACTACATGAGTAAAATTTCTTAATTATTTACATTGAGTAAAACATCATCTAATATTGACATATAGTAAATTTCAATATTTCACAAGTGTTAATAGGATATTAAAAAAATTATGTTTAAGTAAATAATTTTTGTACTCTTCTTCCAAGATGCTTAAGATTTGCCTATATAATTATATTTAGGTACAAAGATAAGATGGCCATGGCAATTCTTATTATTTGAAGATCTTTATTTGTGGTTTGCTTCAAGGGTTTACTTGTATTTAACTTCACTAATTGAATATTATAGTAAAGTGCATGTGTGGAGGGTTGAATCTCTTCCCTTAGATTTTGGAAATAATAAAATCAAAAAGTATTCTAAGTCAGATTCGGGGGGGGGGGGATCTTAGTTTTACAGCATCCTAAAAATTAATATCAATGAATTATTAATATTTATATTAGCTATCATAACTAGACTATAACTACATTATTACATTCAAAGTATTAGTGAATAATATGGTATTTTAATTTAATATTTTAATAAGCTATAGTTGATGAGACATTTTTAATAAACAGGAATTCTGTTTTAATACCTAGTTAAAATTTGCAGCCATAATGTTTCCAAAGAAAAGCCAATTAAAACTAGTTCTGGAAGACTGAAATAATAATGCCACTTAGACAATTTACTGCTATTTTAGCTATGCATATCTGTTTTTTATTGACTGTTGTTTTAAAAACATCATGGCTGATAATTTTAATTAGAGTTTAAAATGAAATTCCCATTCTTAAACTATACTTGTATTTTTTTTTCTCTATATGTCATAGCATCAGCTGGGAGGTAAACTCACAACCGTTTGTAACCAATTACTTGCTTGCAAGGTGGCTGCAATGAACTCTCGGCTAACAATGCTTGATTACTAATATAATCTTATGTTCTCATATGTCATAGCATCGGCCGGGAGGCGAACCCACAACCGTCTGTAACCACCTACTTGCTTGCAAGGTGGCTGCAATGACCTCTCGACTAACAATGCTTGATTACAAATATAATCTCATGTTCTCATATGTCATAGCATCGGCCGGGAGGCAAACCCACAACTGTCTGTAACCAACTACTTGCTTGCAAGGTGACTGCGATGACCTCTCGGCTAACAACGCTTGATTACTAATATAATCTCATGTTTTCATATGTCATAGCATCGGCCAGGAGGCGAACCCACAACTGTCTGTAACCAACTACTTGCTTGCAAGGTGGCTGCGATGACCTCTCGGCTAACAACGCTTGACGAAATTATACTTGTATTTAAATATTAGATTCGGTTCATATGCTGATCATTCCTCTTCTGTATATTTAAGTGGACAAAATCCTTTACATGAGGAATCAGAGTGACTTAAAGTTAATATGGGCATGACAATAATATTGGCATCAACATGATATTTGGGCAATCCATCACCAGATTGTCAAAGGTATAAATGGCTGAAGAGTTAGTTGTAGGATAGTGTAGATTTAAGCCTGTCCATTAAAGTTTGAAGATTTGCTGCCTTAATATAAAGCTGAGTACTGATTGTATATATGTGTAAAGCTGGTAATCTGGACTAACTAATGAGTGCTGGTTTAGCACAAAATACGTCCATTGGTGATTATTTATCTTTTCACTGTGTGTGTGTGATAAGATGGGTTAGCAACATAAGATGGCACTGAGAGTAGTGAATCGAGTGAAAGTCTGTGTTCGAATTCAGTTTGTTTAGTAAAACAGAGAAAGTCCTAATACAAGTTATTTTTAGTTTCAATAAAAGAAAGTTAGGTTTGTGAAATTTCACCAGCATTATAATAAAGTATTTTCTTTCGTAAATACTAACTACACAGACACTAAAAGAGAAAACATTTTCCAATCATGATTCTGGGAACTTACAACTATCATTTCATAGCAAATGAGATGAGAATGATACGATTTAAAAAAAAAAACAATAATTAATAGGAATAGAGCACATTGTGGAGGCTTGTAATCATAAAGATATAACCAAACACATGTGAAAATGATCTAGGATCCATAGAAAACACATTTTGTGCTGAACCAGCTTCATCAGTTGGCCTAGAACACAATCTTGCATACATTTTTATTACTGTTTAGTATATAAATATGGAAAATTACTACAATTTCCACGATAAGTGTCAAACGTGCTGCCTTCATAACCTGGTGGTTAAAAATGGATAGAAATCAGTCCCTACCCTTACACCAGAAAAATATTATTCATTATTGAATAATCTCTAGTCTAGTGAATGACTAATAAAAATAATTAATATACTTTCTATGAATGTTAATATGCTAATACAAAAAAATATTACATTCTGTTAGACAATTACATAAATAATTTGTTGAGCATTGCTTTTGACCCGGGGGGGGGGTCATAATCATAGCACTTCAACAATAGTACTTAATTTAATTATGGGTAAAGGACAGATAACAAGATGGGTAAGAAAGGTAGTATGGCATGAAGAAGATTTGGATAAAGACTTTATGTCAGTATTCAGATGATTATGTTAGGAGGATTGTTAAATGTTATAGTGTCAAAGAATGAGATAGAACAATAGATGCATTAATATAAAATAGGAAGTTGGAGAGATGAAGAACTAGTATGGAGAATATAAAAAGTTTAAATATATATATATAGAAGTACACAGAATATTGGGTGTGAGTTAATTTACGATAATAGCAAGGAAAGTAGTTTACTGTTTAAAGATCGAACAGGATCATTAGCAACAAGAGAATGCACACATAAATGAAGAAATGTGGATGATTTGGTCTGCAAGTATGTAAGGAAGGCATGAAAAATATTAGGCATATGCTAATTGAATGTAAATGGTTACAAGCAGAAAGGGTACAAATAATTAAGTTGTAGGAGAATAAATATAAACAAAGTAATTATATAGAAAGTGGGTTCTTGGTTTTTGTACTGGGTTTGAAAAAAGATCGGGGGGGTTCTAGATATAAAGGCCATATAGTGAACAAAGATGATGTGGAACTATGATGGAGCAGGGTATAGGAGAAAATGAGAAAAACTTAGGGTGGGAAATAAAAAGGAAAGGGAAGGTTGCTAGCAGGTTTCTCCGGGCATAGTGGCTGAGAGATTCCTGACATTGATAAAGGAGAAGCCGTAGCGCATTGCATCGCATCGAATAACAACAAAAAGATCAAGAAAATTTAAAGTGGTCTGGTTTATCGCTAATAACACCCATGCGATAAACAAAAACGACTCCTGCATAGCCTTGTTTCAGAAATGGAATGTGTAAATTACTATTTACATACGTATTTACATATTAACTAGCAAATATCAAAATCATGTTTTTCAATATTAACGCCAATTAGATTGACAAGATGAAGAGCTAACTGTAATTATTTAGTAAATGTTGAAATATTTAACAGAAAACCAGATTTGTTTTATAACAATTGTATTTTAAAGCTACGCGCTTTCAAAATACTGAAAAGTATCACGGGATTTGTAAAGTGCTTAGCTTTAAAATAAAATTCTTTATTATAAAACAAACCTGATCATCTGTTAAATGTTTCAACATTTATTTAGCAACATACATAACTGACATGATGTAAAGTACTTTTAAAGCCTATGATAGTTTTCATTAGAATATCTAATGGCCAAATTAAATATATATATATCTTATTGCAATTTTTTCTTTAAACATTATTTTTAATATATAAATTCTCAACATAATTTTAATTTTATAAACCTTGAATTATTTTATGAAGCATTTCTTTTCCATATTAATTGGAATTAATGTAGCATCTTAGAAAGAAAAAAACGGGATACTTATTGAAGCATTGATTTATTAAATTATTTTTGGTCTGCACACTGAGTCAAAAAATCTTGGATTAACTTTCAGATGAGAAAATTATCTAATCAAATATATTATATATAAAATTAAAAACAAATTTAACAATAATAAAATTAATAAAGGAGTTATGAATTATTATTTAGTGGTTCTTATCATCATCCTCAACCATTATCAATCCACTGCAGGATGAAGGTCTCTCCAAGTTCAATCCCTTTTCTTCGATCTTCAGTTTCTCTTCTCCACATCATTCCCGCAAACGTTTTTATTTCATCCACCTATCTCACATGTGGTCTTTTTCCCGGTCTTTTACAATATCTTGGAATCCAGTTTAAGATTTCAATTGTCCATCTATTATCATCTCTTCTAGCAATATGTCCAGCCCAACTCCACTTCAGTTTGGAGAGATGCATGCTAAAAAGTAACAACAAGAGATTGAAAACAAAATATACAGGTAAGAGAACAAACAGGTGTTACTGACCTCATTGAAAAATTAGTAGTTCTTATAAAAACATAAATAATAATAAATTTGGAGAAATTTTGTCACTTATGAATCAAATTGTAGTAGTATTTATATGTTTATTAACTTATAATGGTATTTATGTAATCTTGTGGAAGGAAATTACTCTTCACACATGCACTATTAAACTGATATTAAATCAACATGCATTCACCTTCCAATAAGTTCAAAGCATAAGTGAACTATCTATCCTTAGAGCTTATTCTTATAAGCACCAACCCTGATTAAATGTGCTTAAATCAGGGCTTGATTTTATTATGAGCCTGATATTTTGATTGACAAATTATTTGCACCTATTTAGTTTATATATCTCAAGGTAGAGAAGGTTTCTCATTTTTAACCACCTGAAACTTTGAATCATATTAGTTTGAATATATGTAATAAATAATTTAGCAATATATATATATATATATTCCACAAGATTATATATATATATATATATATATATATATATATGTAATCTTGTGGAAGGAAATTATTTATCACATATGAGCTATTAAATTGATATTAAATTGGCACACCTACATAAATTATATATGTATTTCTAAATTATTCATTACATATATTCAAATTCACAAGTTGTTAAAAATGAGAAACTTTCTCTTCACTCTGATATATAAATTAAATAGATGCAAGAAATTTGTCAAATGAAATATTAGGCTCATAGTAAGATCAAGCCCTTATTTAAGCATAGTCAATAAGAGTTAGTTTACAGAAGAATGGTCTTCAAGCATAGGTCATTTAAGCATGGTTAATAATGGTTGTTATAATAGGCTCTAAATGTCGATGATTCACTTATGTTTTAAAACACTTATTGACACGTGAGTGTGGATCAATTTAATAACACAGGCCTGAAATGTAATTTCCTTCCACAAGATTACATATAAAAACAGCCAAAACTCACTATATAGTAATGCCACTCAGTGGAAGCCTGAGTAATCAATGAATGCCAGAAGGCTAATGCATAAAATCCCTATCTAGTGCCTTTTCATCCATAATAACAGTTATGAGCAAGCATAAGAAATGGTGATCATGTGAAGATTACATCTATATAAATTGCTAAATTATTTATTACAATTGTATTGTAATTAAAGCACACATTATTTATTAAATTGGAATATGGACCTATAAACAGTATAGTTGCTTTGTTAAAAAAAAATACAACTTTTAGATCGTAAGTGTTATTCTACTATTGATCAGCTGCCATTGTTAATGTAAACAGGAAGCTTTATTAAACAGATGTCATATTATGTGTTAGGTGACATTTGAGTATTAAAATGTCAATCAAAATATAACAGCTTTCCTATTATTTTTTATTTTTACTATCCCAGTAGGTTATTAATTAAGGAGCATTTCGCTTTCTAGTTAACAATTCTAGTGTTATGAATCTTAATTATATAGGAATTATTAATATTGCCCCAAAACTGAGATGTTGCAATTAATTATGTAAAAAGGAGAGGGGACCTCCAGCCTTAGAGTCCACTCCAGTCCTTGAAAGCTCTCAATACAGCCCCTGAGCATATTAACAAAGCATACATAAAATGGCCCTGTATGGAGCTTCTATTTAAACATGTGCATAGTTCAAATATTGAATTAAGAGTTAAGTAGAATAATATATTTATTTTGCCAGAAGTATCCAATCTTTAAGTAGTTCTAGTTTATTCCACCAGGAGGACAATATTCCAACTAATTATCTATATTGTATGATCTATCTGATTACAAATTTAATCTATTATGACTCATTTAATTTTTATAGTGATTTTCATAGACTAACTGGATATTTGCAAAAATAAAATTAGAATTTTACTTTATTGTTATATTGTATTTTTTTAGACAGGGATTTTTAAATGTTTTCTCGTGTGGCATTTATTGGTAAAACTTGTTTGGAGCTATGTTACATTTGTAATACAAGGTTATTAAATTAAGTCACATCATGCTAAGTCTAAAGTAATGTTTAATGGATTTTCTCAAAATATGAAAATAAAGATTGATTATGATGAGTTAAAACAAGTTAACAGCTACAAATACCTTGGTCAGATTATTAATACAGATAGAAACATAATGGATGAAATTAATCATAGAATTACACTTGGTTGGGGTGGTTTTAATAGAAATAACTTGATACTAAAAGGAAATATGTCTATGTGTTTGAAAAGGAAGGTTTTTAATAAATGTGTTTTACCACTTCTTATTTATGTATCTGAGACTTGGACACTTAATAGAAGAGCAGCAATACAGAGACTTCAGACCTCTCAAAGATGTATGGAGAGATGCATGTTGGGAGTAACAAGAGGAAATCGAAAATGCAATATATGGGTAAAAGAACAAACAGTTGCTACTGACCTCATTGAAAAAAATAAAAGACTGAAGTGGAGTTGGGCTGGACATATTGCTAGAATAGATGATAATAGATGAACAATTAAAATCTTAAACTGGATTCCAAGAGATTGTAAAAGACCCAGAAAGAGACCACATGTGAGATGGATGGATGAAATAAGAAAGTGTGCAGGGGCGATGTGGAGAAGAGAAGCTAAGATCAGAAAAGTTGAATTGAACTTGGAGAGATCTTCATCCTGTAATTGGAAAAAACAAGTTTTTATGTGAAACCACTCTTATTTATTTTGAAATCTTTGTTTTTAATTCTAGTTGACTTTAGTATAAAATATTTTTTATGACACTTGTTTCTTTAAAATAATTAAAAGCAAACAAGGTTTAATTAGTGCTCTTATAGATTTTATTAACTAAAAAAAAAAAAATTGAATGTTGATGTATTTTAAAGCTGAGATTTAGTTTTGTATTTTTTTTTATATATAAAAATAATAATCATTTTTGTAAGATTAAGCCCTGTAAGATATTGTTTTTCTAATTAAGATTGCACGGGGGATAACGAAGGACATAAATAGCTGGGTAATTTATTTTTTTGTTTGATTGGAGAGGAGGATTCAAAGAGACTGTTCTGTTCACTCAGTTTTTATTGCTCACCTTCTTCTTATTGAGGATCGATCCAGATTTTAGCTGTTATTGAACTGTTGCATTGTGAAAGTGACTAAATGTTTTTTTTATATTGGTGCCATGGGAATCACCAAGTTGAATTTCCGTTGACCGACAATAACCTATTTGCCGCGATAATAGCAGTCATTCAGATGCCATGCCTGTAATATACGCCACAAAGAATCTCCACAACATGATGGGCTAGCCTTTCCAAAGATAACCGGAGCTCCAAATTGCGACTTTCATCATGACCTAACTGTCAAGTCCAGAGTGGATCCGATAATGCCTCCAGACTTCTGAACCTGTAGTAAATGACATCCTTGTAGAGGGACTCCATAAACCGAGCTTTGTGTGAACAACAGAAATTAATATTATCTCGAGGTGACTTACCTTTCCATGTCAAAATCAGGGCTAAATCTCTAATTAAGTCTCTCACAAATCTCAGCTTAATCTTAAAAGCAAACTATATTTACGATGTGTAATTTATCAATTTAAATATTAATGTATTTTTGTTTATTTTACATTACAATCTTAGTAGCAAGATTTTCAATCTTAAAATGTTGCTTGTTCGAGAGTGTAGGGCGAGTGATATTTTATATGCTTAATAATTTCTCAGTTTTATGATTAACCCTTGTTAAATGCTCAGACCAACCTTAGTAGTTTTCTTTTATTTTTGTTTGTTTGTTTGCTTCGGCGTTAAACTAAATCAAACTTGGCTTTGGCTAGCGATTTCTAGGATATATGATTTATTTATTTTTGGTAGAGATTTATTTGCTGTAATTCAGATTGCGTAATTCATGTTTCTTTCTTGTGTGAGACTAACCTTGACTCATTTTAATGTACTTGTCCATGAGCATTTTGCAGAATTATGACATTCTTGGTTCCAACATTTTTTTCTGGACTAAGAAAGCTCCTGCGCTGTCCCATTATTCTCCACAAACATCCATCTTACTAAATCTCTATAGGAAAAAGGGAATTGGTTGGGTGAACCGCTAGCAAGAAGATATATGCCATTATTGTGTCATAGATAAGAAATGAACGTGTCTGCCTGGGTATTTAACGTAGTTCTGCTCGCATACACTCAATGTTAAGATCTGCTAAGTAAATGTATATCAAGTTTCATGTTTATTTTGTTATTATGTTTAATAAATTTAAAAAGTTCTTATAAGTATTTTGGCTGATGTTTGTCTCAGTGTTTTCTCAATTGTCTGAACCACATTCATTAGCTTTTGCTCTCCCTGGGTTTAGTCCGGCACATTCATGTTTGTATATCCTGCCCACCCTTAAAATAAATGTCTAGTTCCAGTTTTCAGACTAATGGCGCCCTCATGGTCAGGATGTACAAAACAAAATCTTTCGTCCGGCACACTAAAAATCAGAGAAGTTGGATTGAACTTGGAGAGATCTTCATCCTGCAGTGGATGATAATTGTTGATGATGATGATGATGATGATTGTATTTTTATATCTTAAAAAATCAAGTCATACATCATGTGACTTAATTTAATAAGCTTGTATTACAAATGTAATATAATGAGTGTGCTAATAGCTCTAAACACATTTTCCAATAAATGCCACAAGAGAAAGCATTTAAAAATCTCTATCTAGAATTATCCCTATCCCCAAACCAGTTTCAAGCTACTGGCTATCCTCAGTGAGGTGCTAGGTATTCAGACACTAGATCTAAAATATCAACTCAAGCTCAGCATTTATCTAATACTTAACTATTAAGTAAAAAATCTGAAATTTTCAGACATCTACATGTCTTCAAATCCAGCTATCTAACTTAAATAGCTATATGGGCCTGAACAAACTTCAGCTACACCATATATTAATAGTCTTAGCAATATAACATCACAAAAAGCCTTGAAAGCCAAACTATAATAGTAAAAAAAATCCAAGTCATACATCATGTGACTTAATTTAATAAGCTTGTATTACAAATGTAATATAAAGAATGTGCTAATAGCTCTAAACAAGCTTTTCCAATAAATGCCACAAGAGAAAGCATTTAAAAATCTTTATCTAGAATTATCCCTATCCCCAAACCAGTTTCAAGCTACTGGCTATCTTCAGTGAGGCACTAGGATATTTAGATACTAGATTTAAAATACCAGTAGTTTGAAAAAAATTTGGGGATAGGGATAATTCTAGTAGAGATTTTTAAATGCTTTCTCTTGTGGAATTTATTAGAAAAGCTTGTTTAGAGCTATTAGCATACTCTTATATATATATATATATATATATATATATATATATATATATATATATATATATATATATATATATATATATTATTATTATTATTATTATTATTATTAGGATGACTGCACTGAATAAAAAAAAATTGATGTGGAAAATTGTGTATTTCAGTAGAAATTTATCAGTACATATACTTTAATAGAAATTGATTAGTACATATATTTTTTATAGAAATATATAGTAAATCCATGTACCTGATATGTCTGGAAAGTATTTCAGTTAATAAAGAACATAATATTAAGAGGCACTATTTATTAAAATTGCTGGGAAAGAAAGAAATATTAAAATAGAAAACTTGTAATAACGTTTCATCAAGTAGCTGACATGTTTCATAAAAAATCCAACAAGTCAGAAAATTAAGGTAATAAACATCACATGAACACCATTTCTTACAACTGTTATTAAAACAGGCAAAACTCTCCCTACAGTTTGCCAATCAGATCTAGGTGCAGTGCTCTCAGATCCAAGGCTCCTTACTGATGAAGGCCACAAGCCAGAAGCTAGTCTGGGGATATTGGATGAGTAGGCACTAGATGGGGATTTTATGCACAAGCCTTCTGGCATCCATTGATTATTCTGGCTTGCACTGAGTGGAAATACTGTACGGAGAGTTTTGCCTGTTTTAATTAAGTCAGAAAATTCTGTGTTTATTCTTAAAAAAAAAACAAAAAAACATTGAAACCATTTTCTGAAGGAGAATTTATAAATGATTACATTCTAGTTGCAGCACAATTAATCTGTCCAGAATGTAAAAAGAAAGGCAACAATATATACTTGTTATGAAGAATAGTTACAAAACAAATTTAAAAAACTGTCATTAAACATTGGAACAGTCATTAATAATAATGATGTTATTTTATTTTTAATTCATAAAAAAATTATGACCCTCATTTAAAAAGGGTAAGTTAAAATTGGCCTGCCAGGTGAAAAGATTGCCCACCCCTAGTGATTAAGGTAAATTAATTAAATGTTTGATCAAATATAACAAGCTAATTTTTATGTCAATAATTTTGTATGGCCTGTGAAAAATGGTTCCCACTCCTATGTTACGAGAATATGAAGCAATGACAAATCATTTCCGATGATGATTAAGTTTCATTATTACCTTGTTGCTTATTCTAACATTTGCCGAAAAATTTAGCATACATGTCAGCTTTAGAGAACTGAAATATTTTTCAGTAAGCTATATTTTATATGTTTTAATACTTTTTTTATAATCAAAAACAATGAGTTGTATTTTTGTAAACCAGCTACTAAAAAAAAAAAAAACAATTCTATTTTTATGTTATTGATCTACAAAAAGAAAGACATATTGGATGATTTAAGCATTTTTAGAAAAATATATTCAAATATATAAGCATCAAATGATGAAAATTATGGATAAGACCATATATATATACTTTTTTATAATAACTATTTAATATTTAAATACAATTATAGTATGTATACTTATGCTAGTAGTAATTAATGGGGATTTGAACCCAGACATTCAAAAACCTTTTCAGTCATTCACTCCATCTTATACAACCGATACACATGACAACATACATGTGAAAAAGATAAATGAACTCCAATATACGTTTTTTGTGCTGAACCAGCACTTATCAGTTAGTCTGGATCATGAAATTTCCTATAATAACTCTTCAAGAAATGAGTTTAAAAGCTCAGCTTTCATGCAAATATACATATAAATATTCCAAAACACAATTAAAATTAAAAACATATAAATGCTAAAATAATTTAAGTCGTCAATGATGAAATTATATTTTTCTTTAAATATACAATAATTCATTCAATAGGGACTAAAAAGAAAATATAAAAAGAAACATTTAAAACAAGAATAGACAAATAAAAATACTTTACTTTAAAATAAAATACTCAAAATTAGATTTGAAATTAACTAACAGAATAATTCTAAAATGGATCAAATATTCACACATATAAATGACTCTAGTAAAAACCCTTTGTGCCTTATAATTGGAAAGCAGAAAACACTCTCATCTTCAAAGTATATAAAATCCATCATCATAATACTTTGAACAAATGTAATAGTTGTTAAAGAAAAGTATTTATTGTGTGTGCCTTCCCAGACCAAGTTACTGGAGAAACTTATGGTCAATAAACTGAAGCAGGATTTAACTTTGTATCTAATAAAGTTTGATTTTTTAAAATATTTAGATATATATGTCACAATGCATAATTTCCATCATGTCATGGGGGATGGGTGAGAGATGGGTGAAGAAGTTTTTAAACCTGTATGATGGGGATTAATTGCATAATAACAACAAAGAACCTGATCAAACAAATTTAAGATTGTATTTTATGAATTCCATCAAAACTTAAACCTACTTTCAAAAGCAAATTACTGAGGATTCCCAAATAATAAAAGATTTTCTCCACTTTTATAACCACTGGTAATCAAAGTCTTATATGTCATTGCATCCAATCTCTTAATTTTGTTTCTAAAGCTAATAAATTACCTTTTTTATGGATGAAATATCTTATAAATCTATTTTTTATTTGTTGAATAATTTTGTCAAACAGTGCTCTTCATAATGAAGCATTTTAAGTGCTTTTAAAAATAGATATGTAGACTTAACTTTTTAATACATTTATTTAAAAATAATCAAAATTACACCCAATTTACAGCTCAACCAGAGTAGCCAAGAAAATAAACTCTAAAACACTACCTATGGTTTCACTGCTACAAACAGACTTCTCTAGAAAGAACACAAAATAACAACATATTTAAATTGAACATTACCCACAATTCCACTTACCTCCCATACACCCTTAATACTAAAGAACTTTGAAATAAGTTAATTGCTTCAGAATCATGCATTTTTAATAATAAAGATTCTTTAATTCTTTTTTATTTCATTACTTTCAAAGAAGACAACCTTAGTTAGCTTTATCAAAATTAAAAAATAGTAAAAGTGTATTTTTACTATGATTACATGATTTACATCTATCAAATTTAGAAAACAAATAGATATAAAGCATTTTCAATTAAAATAATTGCTTTTTTATAGGTAAAATAATAAATGATTACATTTAAAAACCTTTTTTTTAAAAAAATGGTAATTGTAAGAAATAATGTATTAATAATAAATATTAACTATAATTAAAATTAAAAAGGGGTATTTTCCTATTTTTGTTAAGTGCATCAAAAGGGAAAGAAAAAAAAGCCAACAGAGTTCATTTTAACATGACTGATAGTAAAATGTAGCACTCACAAAAATAAAACTTAAAAATCATGCATGTCAATTATAATGAGAACTAATACTATGAAGGTTTCTTGGACAAATAGCTAATGGGATGAACCCTTTTTTCATTAAGTTATGATTTATTCAATCAATGAGGGGATATACAATGAAGACAGGAATGGCAGACATCTATGCTGCATAAATTTAAATATTAACCTAATTATCAATGGATGTGAATTAGTTTTTTGACCAAATTGGTCCCTGTTGAATTTTTTCATAATTATATGTTAAAATGCATGTAAAACAGTATATTTTATTATATATAATTTTCACTGAAAAATTTGCGCTAAAAAGGTGGAAATTAAATATTCCTAATTTACAATAAACATAAGCCCTGCTCTGACATATTTAGCCATTGTCTGTTGGCAAGGCTGTAAAACATTCAGTGTTTTATGGCATTGTAGTTGCAATGACCCAAAAACATGTTTATTTGTGAATTTATTACGGTTTTAGGTATTTTTTTAAAAATAATTTACACTACATTTATTAGATAATCAAGAAATATAAATTATTAACAACTTATTTTGACTTGAAATATTTTATTTTCAAAAATATAATGTTATATTAGTAGCTAATGTGAATATGGCCTGAAGCAATTTACAAGGTTAGTTTTTCTGTCAGCAATCTACATAAACTTATGAGTATGAAAAATATCACAGTTTTGCAATAAATATCCAAAAAAAATTAAACTTTTAAAGCATAATTCATTAGATATAAAAGAAATAAATAATTATTTATTCAGATGTTTAAAAGTAATAAGAATTAAAAAATATTTCATTGATTTTATAAACTGAAAATAATCTTTCTAGAAACAATGATGTTTAAACTCTTTGTTTTGTTTATGATCTCATTTTTTTAATATTTATAGAAATAAAATATGAACATTTAAAATTTATTTCAGTAGTAAACAAAAATATTTATCAAATGAAGTCAAATTTATTATTTTCAGATAAGTAATAATCATTTAATCATATATTTTACATTGATTTGTGAGACAAAGAAAAATATCAGCAAATGCTGAAATGTGAGTGCATGTCGGAAAGGTTAATTTAGTTCAAATATCTCTATTTCTCAAAATAAAAATATTGTACATACTTTTATCTAAAATTATTCTCCTAAATGCATATACTGTAATAATTTTAGCCATAAACAAATATTTGAAACCCTGACTAATGTTGATGTCAAAACAAAAATAATTTTGAAAGTCTTTATTAAATGGCACAAATCCAATCCTTAGTACTTATAAATTTAATTTCTTTATTTCTTTTTATTTCTAGCACTAAAACATTGTACATATTCTTTTTAAAAAAATATTTTCCTAGATGTGAGCACTGTAATAATTTTAACTATGTGCCATAAAAGTAAAAATCAAAAGCTGTTTAATGTTAAGGTTAAAAGTAAAATAAAATGAAAGTTTAGTAAGAATAGTTAAAAAACAAAATGAAAAAAACTGATAAAAGTGAAGGATATCTAAACAAATTCACTTACTGTTTTAGATCTCTAATGATAAAAATGTATTTATTCCTTTAAAAGTATTCTTCAAGATACATATAAGATAATAATGTTGGCTATTGACCATAAATATAGAATTAGACTTTTTTTTAAAAAAAAAAGTTCAGTAAAATTGTAGAAAATTAAGACCTAAACATAGAAATATTAAATTCATAAATATCATTAACTGAAATAAAAAACTATACATGTTACAGACTGCAATTTTCACTGTTATGTTTTCTGAGTCTATTTACATTTAGTGCTGTTCTACAATTTGTTTAACTTTATTAGTTTTTAGTTTTTAAATTCTTTTCATATAGATACAAGTATTAATTTTAATTAAAAGTTAGAAAAAAAAATCTCAAAAATTAATCAGTAGATGTGAGAAATAAAATTTCTAAAGAGAAAAAAATAAAACAATCAGTGATTTAAATTTGGAATACAATATGATGAAATCAATAATCTATGCTATTTCTTATATGATAATGAGTGCACAGGTAGTATAAAGAATTTTCACATTATCAGTTTACATTAGTAATATTGTGGAAATAATAGGAAATCTTGTTAATTTGAATTAATCAAAAATAAATGACAAGTGATAGTATTAATGAGGCAATCATTTGTTAAAAGGTTAAGCAATTATTTGAAGATTTTTTTGCTATCTCTTAGGGTAACTATGTTTCCATAGAGGAGTTTATTACCAGCAAATAAGGTTGACAGAGCTCAGGTAAAGTAAAGTGTACAGAGTTACAAAGCATAGCCATCATTTTAACGCAACAGAACAATTGTTTTATTTTTCATATGTCATACCCCCGCCGGGGCGTGACCCCCCCCTGTCTCCAACCCCCTCCTCTTTTGTGGTGTCCCCCCCCACAATGTTAACTTTCAAAAAAAGACAAGTTCTGACAATAAGGAACTGTGAACTTTTATGTAGATATGTAAGTTTATAAATAGTATTCCTGTAGTGTAATTTCCACTACACCAATCTCATGCAAGATAGGGATCAGTTTCTCCCAATATTTAGCATCTTGTGTGAGAGTGGTGTAATGAAAATTACACTTCAGAAATATTATTATTAAATGTTAATCTCTAGTCTAATAAATAATTAATAAAAATTATTAATATACTTCCATTAAATGCTTTGTGTCAATGTTGTGAGGGCAATAAGTTTGACACTTATTAATTAAACTGTAGTAATTCACCATATATATATACTGAACAATGAAAAGAGTGTATAAGAGAATGTTTTCTTGAAGGTTTGTGATGATGGTGTTCTAGTTGTATTTTTATATTGGACTATTTCCTCATCTAATATACATATTAAATGTCTTTAGAAAAAATTAACTTTATTTAAATAAAGTTACATTTTTCTAAATACATTCAATTCATAGTCCAATATAAAAATCAATGTATAACAGAATGTATTTGGAATAACTGTTGAGTGCTGATTCAGTATGAAATAAGCATTTTGGGGATCATACACATTTTTCACATCTTTGGTCATATATTTAGAAACCACCATAAGATTTAAAAAAAAAAAAACCAGTCCTTATTGGGCGTGAGAATGGTGTAGTGAAAATCACACTACAGATATATTATTCATTAAATGGATAATCTCCTATCTAATGAATGACTAATAAAAATTATTAATATGTAAGTTTATATTTTAATTTTTCATGCTTTCAAAAAGAAAAAAATAGGTTTCTTCAAAGTGAAACTGTACAGTATGTACAACAATTATATATATATATATATATATATATATATATATATATATATATATACATATAATTAAAAGAGACTTGAACCTAGACTTTAAAGATTCCTAAAGTCATCCACTTTATCCAATATAACCAATACATATGATGACATACATCTGAAAAAGATAAATGATATCCAATATAAGTATTTCTGTACTGAACCAGCATTCATCAATTGGTCCAGATCATCATCTCACACATACATATATAATCAGTGCTTGGTTTTATATTAAGATAGCAAATCTTCAAACTTTAATGGACAGGCTTCAATTCTCTCCACTCTCCAATTCTTCAGCCATCCACATCACTGAAGAATGCTCAAAGCCCTTGATGGTGCCAATATTATAGTCATACACATGTTGATCTTAAGTCAGTCTGACCCTTCATATGTAGGACCTTAATATGTCCATTCAGATTACATTTAAGTTAAATATATACATTATAATTGTGCTTCAATATTATATATATATATTTCATTTATATTTTTGTTTTTCTTGCTTAAATGATTGTTTTGAATGAAAATTTTGATTAGGTTGTGGATGTGGAATAGATTACCTTAAAATATATGAACTGCAATGTCAGTTAAAATGAAGCAATAATTTAATGAAAGGCATTCTAAATCCAATTAATTCAGTAAAAAAGGTTGGGGGGGCGCTGTCTATCAGAATCTTCTGTAAACTTTTATAAGTGGCACTTGTTGATTTAATAATATAACTAAAATGTTTCTAAAATGAATATATAAATTATAAATCAATTGGATATTAACACGATTAATGCATTCATCATCATCATCTTTAACCATTATCAATTCATTTTAGAATGAAGGTCTAAATTTGGGTTTTCCAAACCATATTCTCTTTTCTCCACCTCACATCAATAAACTTTCATATTTCATCCATCCATATCACATGTGATCACTTTTTAGATATTTTACAATTATTTGGATCTAGTTTAAAACCTTTTATTCATGATACTGTATTGGTTGTTTGAGATAGAATTGAAGATGAATATAGACTGAAAATCCTAAATTCAAATCTCACTATTTACTATAGTAATCATGCATTATACTGAATGAATAGGTCAATACATAGTGAATTTAGATAACCATGTATGCTTATTATTATGCTCATGCACAATGAATGTTATAATGTAAAAATATTTTAATTCTTAATAACAACTTCATTAAATTTGCATAACAGTATTACTCTATTTTAACTATATATAAGTATTAAGTGCTATATGTAATACAAAAACTTCAGACCACTCAAAGAAGTATGGAGAGATGCATGTTGGGAGTAACAAGAGATCGAAAATGCAATATATGGGTAAAAGAACAAACATGTGTTACTGACCTCATTGAAAATATTAAAAGACTGGATTTGGGCTGGGAGAAGGGGGGGGGAACCCGGGGGGGGGGAAAGGGGGGGGGGGGGGAAAAAAAGGAAAAGGGAAGGGGGGGGGAAAAGAAAAAAAAAAAAAAAAAAAAAAAAAAAAAAAAAAAAAGAGAACAAACATGTGTTACTGACCTCATTGAAAAAATTAAAAGACTGAAGTAGAGTTGGGCTGGACATATTGCTAGAAGAGATGATAATAGATGGACAATTGAAATCTTAAACTGGATTCCAAGAGATTGTAAAAGACCCAGAAAGAGACCACATGTAAGATGAATAGATGAAATAAGAAGGTGTGTAGGGGTGATGTGGAGAAGAAAAGCTAAAGATCAGAAAAGATGGATTGAGCTTGGAGAGACCTTCAACCTGCAGTGGATTGATAATGGTTGATGATGATGATGATGATTATGACGATCAAATACTTGTATTTATAACCATATGGTTTGTTGACATGCTGTTGTATGATGTTAAAGTAACCAAATGCTAATCACAAAATATAATTAATCAAACTGAGATTTATTATTTATTTTTTCAATTAGCTGATTTGATAAATGAAAATTTAACCCTTGATTGTCATAATCAATCAGGGTCATTATTAATTTGCTTCATTTTCTTATGATGTAGTTCTAAGTGTAACATTCTGGAGTAAATTGTATATAGAGGAGGAGAGGTTAAGAGTGATGATGATCAGTTGTTATCACTCTCTTATAATCCTTTACTAATAGCAGATACATTATTTTGCTTTTTGATAAAATAGATGCGGATGGCAATTAATGTGTTATTGAGAAGAGAAACTTATGCACAGCTAGATTTATATAGGGGCTACAAAAATTAAAGCTCAGGGCTTTTAAAAACACCTCAAATACAATTCTAAGTTATCTTATCTTTATTTATAAAAGAATACAAAATTGTATTTAGCCTAAATTTAAAACTTAAATTCCAATTTCTAACCTGGCTTTGGATAGAAAACATTGTACTTGCGTATAAGTCCGACTGAGAGATTTCACATACGTATTAATCCGGTGATAGATGTTAGAGAAAACAGTATTTTGTAGCTGGAAAAAATTATGCGCTTATATTATAACACGACGCACACCAATATGTAAATAAAGACCGAATTACACACATTTACAATCTTATAAAAACAAAAACAATTTTTTAATGTGAACTTTAGATAATAAAACAACATACAGACTAACAACTTTCTCCTGATTAGCATATTATTTACTATTCACTTAAAAAAATTGTTTTCGTTTATGAAAGATTAATACATTGTACAAGCTTAAACCTGCATTTATATATGCAATATATGCGGGATTCGAACTCAGACTTTCACACGACCCACTATTCTCAGTGCCATCTCATATTGCTGATCCACCTGATCACACACATGTTGAAAAATAAATAATCACCAATATATGTATTTTATACTAAACCAGCAATCATCAGTTGGTCCAGATTACTATCCTCACACATATATACAATCAGTGCTTAGTTTTATATTAAGATAGCTAATCTTCATACTTTAATGGACAGGCTTCAAACTATTTCAACTCCCAACTCTTCAGCTTTATGTATAAGTGGATTATTCTCCTGCACATGAGGGGTCAGAATGACTAATAGGTCAACATGGGTAGGATGATAACCTTGGCACTAACAAGGGCTTTGAACATTTCATCATCAGATTTTCAATGAAATGGAAGGCTGAAGAGTTGGGAGTTGGAATAGTTTGAAGCCTGTCCATTAAAGTATGAATATTGGCTATCTTAATATAAAGCTGAGCACTGATTGTATTTATGAGAGATTGTAAATGTGTTAAATTCTATCTTTATTTACATATTTGTTTGTGCTGGAATTTTTCATCATTGTCGAACTTATACATAGGTTATGAAAAGGCATTTGATTCTATAAACATTTCTTCAATAATTAAAGCATTGGATCATCAAGGTATAGATCCAGGATATTGTCAGATTTTAAAGAATATTTATAAAAATGGAACAGCAACAATTAGATTACATAATGATACTAGAAAACTCAACATTGAGAAGGGTGTAAGATAGGGTGACTCCTTATTTCCAAAACTTATTACAGCAGTGTTGCAAGAAGTATATTGTGGATTAAAATGGAAAGCTAAAGAAATAAAAGTAAATGGAGATTATTTAAGTCATTTAGATTTTGCAGATGATGTAGTTGTTTTTGCAAATAATGATTTAGAGCTGCAGAAAATGTTGCAGGAGCTATCAGATAAAAGTAAGAAAGTAGGACTAAAGATGTATGTTAAAAAGACTAAAGTAATGTTCAATGAATTTTTTTAAAATATGAAAATAAAGATTGATTATGATCAGTTATAAAAAGTTAACAGCTACAAATACCTTGGTCAGATTATTAGTATAGATGTAAACATAATGGATGAAATTAATCATAGAATTAAACTTGGTTGGAGTGCTTTTGGTAGAAATACTGAAATATCTTAATACTAAAAGGAAATATGCCTATGTTTTTGAAAAGGAAGGTTTTTAATTAATGTGTTTTACCATTTCTTACTTAGAGATCTGAGATTTGGACACCCAATAAAAGATTAATATAGAGACTTCAGAACATTCAAAAAAGTATGGAGAGATGCATGTTAGGAGTAACAAGATGAGATCGAAAACACAATATATGCGTAAGAGAACAAACAGGTGTTACTGACCTCATTGAGAAAATTCAAAGACTGAAATGGAGTTGGGATGGACATATTGCTAGAACAGATGATAATAGATGGACAATTAAAATGTTACACTGGATTCCAAGAGATTGTAAACGACCCAGAAAGAGACCACATATGAAATGGATAGATGAAATAAGAAAGTGTGCAGGGATGACGTGGAGAAGAGAAGCTAAAGATTGGAAAAGATGGATTGAACTTGGAGAGACCTTCATCCTGCAGTGTTTTGATAATGGTTGTTGATGATGATGATGACCGAGAAGATATATATACTAACAAACATGTATAAATTTATAACACTACATATATTTATGTGTACAGTAGTCGTCACACACATATATATCATGTACATATATAAAGATGCTGAACTCGTAGAGCGACAGGATTTAAGAACTAAGAGTTTCTATAACTATTGTCACTTGAATAATGTGTATAACTCAGTTTGGTCAATTAAATGAAACTGCTGTATTTAACTTTTATCTTGGTCGCCATACGATCTCTGAATGAAATAAGCATACGATCATTTATTTTATTTTTGTATACGTATGGGGGGGGGGGTAAAATGATTTTACTGTATTTTTATTTCAACATCGTTTTTTTTTTTAGTTATATTTTCAGAATATAAATATTTTGAAATACTCATTCTTTCGAATAGCTAATCATTTGAAAAACGAAGTTAGTTTCAATCATTCCATCTGCGCTGGCTTCTTGTTCACTAACCAACAAGCTGCTACCACACAAGAAGTTTCCTACTCTTACCCATGTTCTGTCACCAATCTATTGTCGCAAAATAGCTTTTCTGAAAGAAAAACTTGTTGACAAATGACTGACAAGAGCAAGACAAATCGCTAGCGAAAGGCCCAGCCCACTAAATAAATTACGTTGCAAATGGTAAATATTTTAAAGATGACAAAGAAAAAAGGCAACTTCAAAATTAAAAAAAAAATTGTACGCACTCATTAATTATTTTCGTAGACGTCACTTATTTTTTTAAAAAGCGCATTCCTAAGAAATAAAAACAAATATTAAAAACAAAACATTTTTAAAATGCTAATTACGATAATAGTTAATTAAATAATGGGGGAAAACATTTTTTCTTTTTTTGGCAATAATTTGCTGTCACAAATAAATAAACATTACGAAAAAACTTCCTAGCTAGCACACACACACAAAATCATGTGCAAAAAAAGTCCCAATAAATAAGCATTAGAAAAACAACTAAACTGATATGAAACCTTAATATTTATTATATTCGTACAAAATATAGATTTTCTCTATTTGTACGTTCTCATCACGCACCGCAAAGTTGCAAATGATGCGAAAGTACAAGAAGATAAAATCAATTACATTATCACCAAAACATCAAATGATCACCATTTCATATGCTTACACAAGTTGCTAAAATAGTAGCAAACTCTCTATAGAGCAGTACCATCTAGTGCAAGCCTTAATAATCAATGGTTGCAATAAAGTTTGTGCATAAAATAACTATCTAATGCTTACTCATCCAATATCTCCAGGCTAATTTCGAGCTAGAGACTTTCATCAGTAAAGAGCCTGGGATCTGAAAACCCTGCACCTAGATCTTAGGATCTAATGCAACCCTCCAATAGCTACCTTTTATCTATTTAGTTAACTGTAAAGCCATGAGCCCAAGATAAAAACCCAATGTGGTTTTAAATTTAAGCTCATCAAGCAAATAAGCTTGGATTGAAAACATTATTGTCTTTTTATCTTGGTATTATAGCTTTATAGCTAATGGTGTACATAAAAGATGGCTTTTGGAGAGTTGCATTAGATCCTAATTCTAGGCCCAGTGCTTTCAGATCCAAACCACCTCATTGATAAAAGCCACAAGCTAGAAGCTAATCTAGGTATATTAATTGTGTAGGCACTAGATAGGAATTTTACACTACAAACATTGAAGGCCTACACTGGGTGGCACTATGGTCTGGAGAATTTGCTACTGTTTGTATTTTATTATCATTGATAAAAAAGAATGCCATATGTTAAAACATTGTGTATAAAATAAAATATATTACGAATCACATTATCACTGAAGTTAGTCTATTGTTTTGATGCATGTTAATAATGTAATAGGCCATTATAATTTATGGGTTATAGATTTTGTTGAGGATGAAATGAGTAATGGCATTTTACAGCACCACAATGAGATTAAGTATATCTTTTGATTGCTTCACTATTTTGCATATTAATGTTTAATATATATACACTCACACCTTTCCAAATATCCATGTGTGTACACTCTTATAGAAAAAGTCAGTTGTCTTAGATTGGACTAAATAATGTCAGATTTTAATAGTTGTCCTATATGGTAATTAATTGAAAAAATCTTTTATGTTATTTATTTGTTCTAGTTATTTATATTTTGAAACCCTAGTTAAGGTCGTATAGATTTCCTTTCCTAATTCAATGACAGTTAACAGTAATCATGTGACATCATCTCAATAGACAAATACTACAATGTAAATTATTTATTATGCATTGTCATGATAATAAATTTTGCATATTGTATTTTTTAAATAGATAAACGCATGCACACAATTTTTGAAACTCTTTAGTTTCTCTTCATAATGTGAGCAGTAATACAACCATTGTCAAATCATACTGTAGTGATAAGTCAATTCTGCTCACTTGAGAAAAACTGTTGCAAGACAATGGGCATAGTACTTTGTTATGTAAGCATAGAATACATCATCATCAGGTGGCCTGTTATGGAAATACCACCATCAGGCTAGCTGTTATGGATACAACAATGCTGCTGTAATGTTAGCCATATCTTAGGCCACTAAAATGGTATATTGATGTGTGTTGGCTGAAAAACAGTGCCATCAAGTGGTGGGGTGCAGTATACATACTATTACCATTTCATAATATATTTTGTTTTATAAATATTGTCTTAATATTTGGTGTTCATTTTTTTATCAGTGAGGAATAAAAACAATGAAATCCATATTATATTCCTGCACTTTAACAGTAAATTTTTTTATAAATATCAATGAGGAAGTTAAACATTTAAGTTTATTTGACAAGAAATAGTGTAATCAATATCTATATATTTTTCATGACAGACAGTATTGTATTTTTGATCATTTTATCCACGATTAAAATATATTTTCAGATTTATGAATTCCTAAAATTTACAGAATATGCTATATTTTTGACATAAATTATTTTTAGTTCTTACTTGACATTTTCAAATTATAACTGTCAAGACAATAAATCCAAGATGATAACAATCAATCCTTAATCTATCAACAATCTCAACTTCTAGTCAAAGCAACCTCTTTTTTATTATTAAAGGAGGTTGCCTTGACTACAGGTTGAGATTTCTGATTGCTTAAGCATTGATTGGAATAAAGCCTATTACTCAAGGCTTTAATAGGTTTATAAATGTAGATCAAAACAATCAATCCTTAAGCTATCAACAATCTCAACTTGTAGTCAAGGCAACCTCCTTTATTGTTAAAGCAGGTTGCCTTGACTACAGGTTGAGATTTATGATTGCTTAAGCATTGATTGAAATGAAATTACTCAAGGCTTTAATAGGTTTATAAATGTAGATGATAACAATCAATATTTAAGCTATCAACAATCTCAACTTGTAGTCAAGGCAACCTCCTTAAACAATAAAGGGGGCTGAGATTGTTGACTCACACTGTTTGGTCAACTTGCAATCCTTAGTGTCTATACAAATATGTCAGACCATAGATAAAGAGGATACCACCTTTATTGTTTATGGAAATTACCTTAACTACAGTTTGAGATTGTTGATAGCTTATGGATTGATTGTTATTATAACTATCAAAAATAATAAAATCTACTTTTTATTGTTTACTTGTACTTTATCAAATAGTATTATTTTCTATTGTGTAATCTGTTATTATTCAAATAGTTATTGATATGGGCTAATATAAAAAAAATGTATATAAAAATTGTCAATATATACTGTAATGATGTATCGATTCAGAAGTATCTTTAGATCAAATCTTATATAAAAATAGATATGGTCATTATTAGTATGCTTTCAAAACCACCTATCATCATCAAGCTTCATAGGTTGTTTATTCAAAATAAATAATATCAATGAAATGTTGATGAATTGGAAACATTTTCCGGACAAAAATCATATTTATTTATTTTAACTGACCTTAAAAGAATTGAAAGTGTTAAAAATTAGCTTTCATTTATTTTCCGAGATATACTTTAACTTAGATGACATTCATCATTTCTCTTTATCACTTTATTTTCTTTTTATTACATCATCATGCCTCTATCATAATATCTATGAGATTTAGAACTAGCTTTTATATACAAGAGGGTACTCAAAAATGACCAGAATCATTTTCTTGTTTGCCCTCCTATTGTAAAATATGCTTCTGCATTTTCATACTTAATTAAAACAGTCAAAACTCTTCATACAGTAGTGTCATTTAGTGCAAGCCATATTAAGCAATGGATGCCAGAAGGCTTGTGCATAAAATCCAGCTTTTGTCAGTGAGGAGCCCTGGATCTGAGGCACTAGATAGGGATTTTATGCACAAGCCTTCTGGCATCCATTGTTTATTCTAGCTTGCAGTAAATGGCACTACTGCATGGAGAGTTTTGCCTGTTTTAATAACAGTTATGAGCAAGCATAAAAAATGGTGATCATGTGATGTTTAGTGGTCTGTTTCATACTTCTTACAGGAATTCTGCATCAATTTTCGAAATGATATCACTGTATAAAATTCATGGCACCATGTAGCATATTTTTTTGTAAAGTGTATGTTGCCTATTTGGTGATTTTTATAATACTGAAAAGTTTGAGCAATGTGAAATTTTGTTTTCATTTACAGAAAATGGCAGGAAAAACAATTGTAGTGCTTGAAACAGATCACAAAAAAGCTGATCTCATAAAAAGACAAGTTTACGAATAGTTTAATTGAAATGTTAAATTTACCACATTCCTCAAAAGCATCGCAAGTGAAGTCCAAAGTCAAAACAAGGCTGATTTTTTTTTGCCCCAAACAACATTTTTTTCTCAGATTTAGTTCATAAATTGTTCGGAATTTTATCTGCAAGTTCTGAAGCAATTATATGATGCAGTAAAATGTAAACATCTCATTTTGTGGCAAAGAAAAGTGTATTTTACCATTACAGTGTCATCTCTCAAAGCCTTGGGTGTGAAACACTTTTTAATAAAATTCAACACTTGGCTTATCTATCATCCATATTTGCTTCATCCCACTTTGTGTATTTTTTTTATTCCTTCGAATAAAAAAATGCCTCATTTTTTTGCGGACTTAGAAATGATAAGAAAAAAATGTCACAGGCACTAAAAGGCATTACTTTGCAGTATTTTCAGACTACTCTGAAAAATAAAAAACACATTTAGACCAGTGCATTGCATACTAAAAGAAAATATGCCTATATGTTTAAAAAGTAAATGTGTTTCACCAGTTTTTACTTATGGATCTGAGCCATAGACAATTAATTGAACAACAATGCAGAGACTTCAGACCACTCAAAGAAGTACCGAGAGATGCAAAACACAATATATGGGTAAGAGAACAAACTGATATTACTGACCTCATTGAAAAAAAAAGAATGAAGTGGAGTTGGGCTGGACATATTGCTAAAAGATATGCAAATAGATGGATAATTGAAATCTTAAACTGGATTCGAAGAAATTGTAAAAGACCCAGAAAGTGACCACATGTGAGATGGATGGATGAAATAAAAAAGTGTGTGATGTGGACAAGAGAAGGTAAATATCGGAGAAGATGGATTGAACTTGGAGAGATCTTCATCCTGCAGTAGATTGATAATGATGATGATTGCATCAAATGGATAGTAATTTGAAAGAGATTTTATTTATAATACTTAAAAATAAATAAACAACTTTCTATTATAAAATTCTGGTTACTTTTGGATAACCCCTCATATGTAATAATTAATAATATAGCGATTGATATATCTGTAATATTGTTCCACCAATTATTGATAAGGAAAGAGGGTGTGTTAGTTCTAGTGCATGTGTGAAGAATAGTTCCTTCCACAATATTACATATATATATATAAATTACCCCAAATTTAGATTTCAACCAGACTACCCAAGATAATAAATTCTAAAACCCTACCAATGGTTTCACTGCCAAAAGCAGACTTCTCAAGTGTAAAGAATTAGAAAATAACATATTTATACAAATATTACCCACGATTCCACTTCCCTTACATACACTCTTAATAGTAAAAGAACTTTTAAATAATTTTTAAAAATTTATGATTCTGAAACAATTAACTTATTTGAAAGTTCTTTTAATATTAAGGGTATATGGGAAGCAAGTGGAATTGTGGGTAATGTTTAGTATTAATACGTTGTTATTTTATAGTTCTTTACAGTTGAAAAGTCTGTTTGCAGCAGTAAAATAATTGGGTAGTATTTTGGAGTTTATTTTCTTGGTTAATCTGTTTGAGTCCTGAATTTGGGTAATTTTGATTATTTATTGACTAGTTTAGCTTTATGTTTTTAATGTTTACATATATAATACAAATAAATTGCCCATTAATTAAAAAATATCATAATAACAATAAAATAATAAATATAATGATAATTAATTATTATATACAGTCCTTCAATCTGAAGAAGTACTTTTGGTTAATTTTTTAACTATTCTCAACTGTCATTAAATTTCATAAAACAAATTGCTGTTTTTTGGAATTTAATGGCAGTTGAGGCGGTTTATGTTTTTGGAATTAAGAAATTAACTGAAAGTATTCTGCATATTGAAAGATTGTATATAATAGTTAATTACTGTTATATTTATTTTTATTGCTACATTATATATATATGATACGTATTATGAAAGAAGATGTCAAGTTCAGACTAGAAAATAATATTGCCCAAATAAGTTGTAATAGCAATAATTTAATAGCTGGTTAAATATCATAATATAAGAAATACAAAAATAAAAAATCACATTAAAAATAGATATTTATAAACAGACTATCATTAACATGTCTCTAACTAAATTAACTAATTAAATAACTGGTTTCAATACCAAGTCAGAACTAAATATCTCAGAGACATCTGCAAACAATCTTATAAAAGTATATATTAATTACAAATCTAAAGTAAATAATAAATCAATAAAATACTTCTGTTAATACAACTTATAAAATATAATATAACAATACGTCAATTACTAAACAGAAAATCATTAACATAAATAAAATAACTATTGCCAAGTGCTTTCAACTCCTATGAGTCCTTATCAAGGCAGTAACAAACTCTTATTTTATCCTAAGTGATAAATTCAACATTTCATGGCATTGGCCAGGAACAACTAATCAGAAAACTGGTTAATTTTGAATTCATAGCACAAAATGAATTTTATATAAGATATGACTCTTTAATCTTGTGTTTTTATCATGTGTTTCATGCATTAATATTGCAAAATCCTTTGGTCTACTATAAGGCCTGTATTCAGCTTTTTATGTTCATCAAAACTGTACTGTCCATATATATATATAGTCCAAAGGATTTTGCAATATGAATGCATAAAACCCACCATAAAAATACAAGATTAGAGAATCATATCTTATACTAAATTCATCTTGTGCTATGAATTCAAAATTAAACAGTTTTCTGATTAGTTGTTTCTGGCCAATGCAATGAAATGTTGAATTTATCACTTAGGAGAAAATGGGAGTTTTTTACTTCCTTGATAAGGACTTGTAGGAGTTGAAAGCACTTGGCAATAGTTATTTTATTTATATTAATGATTCTCTGTTTTAGCAATTGATAAATTGTTATATTGTATTTTATAAATCTAATGTAAAAAATGGATTTATATATAATATGAAATTGAAAAATAAAATATAGAAGATAAAAGGCAGTTGTGAAGTTTTATATAATTTTCTACTTATTCAAAAATAATGTCACATACACACCAAAAATAATAGATACATATTTATTCTAGACCTTTAAAATTCTAATTTATATATATAATTTAAGAATTTGAACAGAGGCTTTCAAGCCTGCAACTTTCTACTCTATCTCATATAGCCACACACATGACCACACATATGTGAAAAAGATAAATAATCTTCAATATACATATTTTGTGCTGAACAACACTCATTTGTTGGTACAGATCATCATCTCTCTCTCTCACACACACATATATATATATATAATCAGTGCTTGGTTTATATTAAGATAGCAAATCTTCAAACCTTAATGGACAAGATTCAATCTACTCCACTGTCCAACCTTTTAGCCACCCATACCATTGAAAATCTGATGATGGTACATGAAATATATATGTTAGAGATCATTTATCTTTTTCACATGTGTGTTATCATGTGTATCAGTTATATGAGACAGAGTGGATAACTGAAGAAAGCTTGAAAGTCTGTATTCAAATCCCCTATATTACATTTAAACTTTAAGTATATGAATTATGTTTGTACACCTGGGTCTCATTTTATGCAGTAGATATGTTCTGCAAAAAACATGCATAAAAGAAATTGCACAAAAATAAATTTAACTTACATTGAAAAATGTGAGATATGTTCCATAATTTTTGAAAATCACATAAAAGCAAAACAACAAGATAAAACTACTTTAAAATTAGCATTAAAAATAAGGAAATAAAGTATGACTAATAAAAAATTGCAAATATTTGAAAAAAAATTAATACAAGACAAACTTTTTTTACTTTTTTTATTAACTATTTAATTTTATTCAAAACAATATATTTTTATGTGTAATTTATTTTATATTTTTTCAAACATATTTTAATCATTATCGCTATTTGACAATAGGCGAATACATTTGAGAACTGATAAGAAATTAGATTCGTCGCATGAGAAAATACAACTAATGCCAACTTCAGTTTCATTCTGTGTTTAATCAGTGCACCAACTAAAAATTTTCATTCATGGCTTCAAGTCACTCTAAAACCGTCATTATCATAGCGAATTTACAGTCTTTTTAAAGCTTAAAACACATTGTAAGGTGATGAATTGTTGCTGCTCATTTTGAACCAAAGAGAGTGCTTAACATTCAAAGTGATAATGTATATTTTAGAGTATTTTTTCTGTATTTTTTTTTACATATTATAAATTATTTTAATAAAATCTGCTGAAAATATAATTATTTTAAAAAAATAATTAAGATTTTACTAAAAATTCTTTACTTTTTCACGAATGTAAATTGAGAATGAAATCAATAATGTATGCAATATTTTCTAATAGGTTATGAACATTCTTTTTAGTTTATCTGCTATATAATATTTTTATAATTATAAATATATATTTATTTTTGAAAAAACTTTTGTTCACTTTCATAATCTGACAAATTATTAATTTGCTTTTTAGAAATGAATCTAATATTAAAACATGAATATATTTTTACTGCTGATTCTGTAATTGAACCAATCAAAAGTTTAAAACTTTAATTCACTCAGCCAATAAAAAAAATTTCAGTCTAAAAGTTAATGGTTCTTTGTCGACAATGTAATCAGTGATTAAGCTTTGGGATGATGATTTTACTAATTGTTTATGAAGCTCACAATATCCAGACATACAACTATTTAGCTCTTGTTGGAATTTAAGAGCTCATTCATAACTTGTGTCTTTAACAAAAAATGATTGTCTAATTGATTAGAAAGTTGAAGACTTCCTTAAATCATTTTTGCTGCAAAATGAACAGGTTCTACTTCTGTTTCATTATCTTTTTCTAAATCTTCTATAGTATCTAAATTTATTGCCAAACCATTTTCCAACAGGTATTTAAAGTATGTAAAATATAATGTGCATATATAAAATGAGGAAATCCCGATTTTAAGTGAAATATGAACTTCTTTATCGCATAAAAGAAAACCATAAAGATATTAAGTAGAAACATGAATTGCATAACTTCAAAATCACATTAAAAAAATCTGGATGAAACGAGACCCAGGTATATTTAAAAAATATTATATATATATAACTTACCAGTTTTAACACGTGAAAGTTTGTGCACATAAATTATTTTTAATGATGTATTAAAATCTGCAGAAAAAAGTCTGTGCAAATAAGTAATTTGCATTTTGTTTTTCTTTTTTTAGCTAAATATCCTTCATTCAACAAATATTGGATAGTTTTAATATTGTTGGTTTTCACAAACTCTTTTATTTATGAATGGATTAATTCTCATCACATAGAACATATATTAGATATAGTAAAATAGACACCTTTGACTTCATGTTCATATTTTTTTAAACAGATAGACTATACAATCCAAATATTGATTTGTTTAACACATTCAGGGTAAAGACATTGAACATAGTAGTAAGTGAAGAGTGTGTATCTACTTACCACTCTCCATGCCAATTTGACTTTCCTATATTGAGAAACTTATCTTCAAACTCCTAGATTGGAAATTTTGCTAAATTACTGGTAACATGCTAAGGCAAGATTTAACATATATTTCTTATGTTGATTTTCAAAACATCATAAAAAAATAGTTATGCATATTAACATTTCTAAACTTACTTACATACCATCACTATCTATTTATTTATTTGGTGTTCATAAGTTACTGATATCTTGTCATCTGTTCAGGCATATTCTCTTGTTGTTATCAAAAACAACTCAATAGTTTTTCCTTTCCTTTTTATTTTTCAAAATCACTTAACTAGAAAATTTATTAAAAATTTAACAAAAAAATAGATCTGTGCATTATACAGTTTTTTGATTAATTAAACTGAAGCTACATTTTTTATATGGATGGCTGAAGATTTGGAGGTTGGAGTAGATTGAAGCCTGTCCATTAGAGTATACAAATTTGCTATCTTAACATAAACTGAGCACTGATTGTATATATGTGTGGGATATGATGATCTGGACCAAATGATGAGTGCTGGTTCAGCATGAATTATGTATATTGGTGATCATTTATTTTTTCTACATGTATGTGGTCATGTGTATCAGTAGTATGAGATGGTGTGGATAGTTGGTAGCTTGAAAGTCTGACTTCAAACCCCTATATTTATATTACTACATTGTAAATATCCGCAGCATGTATTGATGATCAATCATGGGATTATTTATTTCAACTTTCCCATAATGTTGCATCAAACGTAAATTATGTTTTAAACTATTACAAAATATTCTTTCCCAAAACCGTTCTAAAATAATTTTTTAACATGGTTAGATTAAATAATTCCAAATTCCTTCAGAATATTACTCCCATTTGCTATCGCACTGTATATTAATTTAACATATGCACATACAATTCTCTTTTATATAATAGTTTCTCTATTTGAACTATTATATTTTGCAACTTTGTTATAACTAATTTCAACGCAACTACACCCCCCTCTCAAATACAAGCTTAATAGTTTTCTTTTTTGTTCATATGTCAATGCATTGACCGAGAAAATCTTCCATGCACTTTACTACTGTTACACAATGCTTTATTTACTATCTTCTTTTACAGTTTCAATTGCCCCAGAAATCTTCTTCAGAACTTTTATATCTCCTAACTTCAACTGCTAAGTTCTGAAGAAGATTTCTGGAGCAATCGAAACCGTAAACTGTAAAAGTGGGTGGTAAATAAAGCATTGTGTAACAATAGTAAAGTGCATGGATGATTTAGTATTATATGGTATACATTTGGCAATACAATATGAAAGAGTAGTTAAATGAATTATTACTGTTTAAATATAAAATACAAGATTTTCAGCAGTTGTATAATATATTGCATTGTTACTATTTTAAATTTTTTTATTACATAATTTCTTATCTGTCATGCTTACGCCATTCCTTAATTGGTCATCCTCTCTAAACTATCATTTATTTCTAGATCATAATTACTTAAGAAATTGCTTTATATATATACATATTAGAAGGACTTGATTTCAGACTTTGAAGCTCCCTACCACTATGCACTCCATCTCATACAACAGATACACATGACCTCATATATGTAAAAAAGATAAATGATCTCCAATATATATATATATATATATATTAATAATTCAAACAAATATATTTAACACAGTATTGAATACTGTGTTAAATATATTTGTTTGAATTATTATTATATAATTTAAAAATACAGACATTTAATGGTTGTAGTTATATATATATATATTATAACCCTTTGGTTTATTCCATCTAAACCAAATATGATAAACTTAAGTAATGATGGAAAATTTTTTTTTTTAGATAAAGAAAAGTTAAAGTTTTGGCTTGAGAAAGTAATGGCTATATAGATTACAAGTAACAGATATAGAGACAGTTTGTGTGTTTGTCTGCAAGGTATTACTAAAGAGTTGCTGAGAAGTAAGAGTGAATCATTTTGTCAGTAGCTTTAGTTAACAGAGAATAAGTTTACAGTTATAGGAGATTGTGGTAGATATTTATGGTTATGATTATCTAAAAATTATAAATTTATATGCTTGAAATTATAAGCAATTGTGAGAGATATTTTGTTCTCATAATCTAAACAATCAGTTTTATGTTTGATAGTCTGTACAGTGTATGTGTGTGTGTAATGCAGACATATGGGTTGATTTTTTTCTCTTTCCTTTAAAGAAACTGAAATAATTTTTTCTTTAAATTATTAAAAATGTAAATCTAAATAAGAAATTATTTAGATGGAATGACTGTCGTCTTTGTTTGACCAAAACAAGTGTTAGCAAGCTTATGTTTTAATTATACCGTCTTTAAAACTAAATTTCATAAATTGACCAGAGACATGTTAATTAAAAAGATCTGGTTTAAGATCAAAGAGAAACGATTAGGAAGGATAACACCTTGGTGAGAGTAATGGCTCTGAATGGAAATTGTTTTATGACTAGACTTGGGAAGAAATCACTGGGGGAGGGGGTAACAGACTTTCTTTTTTCTTTTAAACTATAAAAACTAAAAGAACAAAGGAGAAAGGGGAGAAAAAAAGAAACTTTTGCTGATTGAAACTAAGCTAGCTAACTATAACTAAAAATTAATATCTAAAAGTATATATTTTGTAAGTTTTTTAAAATTTTCTATACAATTTTAATAATGAAATCAAATTGTATCGTAGACCCAAATATGAAGTTCTAATTCAAAAAAATCATGGTGCATATCTCTGTCTTCTCAAAATTAATCATGAAGAAGTCAACTTTTGATAAGTTATTGTCTGCTCAAATTTTATCCAATCTACTTATAAAATCTCCTATAAGGAGAAAATGGTCAAATTTCTTTTCTCAAATTAAAAGATCAATTCCATTTATCTGGCTATTTAAGATTCGTTTAAAGAATTACAACGATCTTCTATTATAATGTTTTTAAAAAGAAAGTTTATTCATGTTAGTAATCAAAAGCTGCTTATTGCCATAGTTTGAACCTTTAAATATCTACAATCAAAGAAAAGAAGAAAGGAGAACAAAGTGAATCCAATCTCAGGAAGAATCGTCAAGTGGAAGGTAACAGCAGAACTTTTAAATTTATTAACTATACTGTATCTACATTCTGATTTAAATATCTACAAATTTTAAAGTAACTAACTATCTACGTTTTATATCGATCTTAATTCAAATGACTGTCTGTGCGTTTTTAAGTAAAGTTAACTGTCTGAGGTGCAATTGATAGCTATCTCAAGTAAAATGAACCAAATATAGTAATTAATTAATGAACTGTGGAAGAAAAGAGAAATTTAGAGAGACTGTCTGTAATACTGATATTTATTCTTCATTTATTTCATTAATATAATATGTCATTTATTTATTATTATTATTATTATTATTATTATTAGTATTATATGTCATTTTTTTTGTTTATATGCTATGTAACACTCTGATCACTAGATTATTTAATTTAATATTTTGTTTATGTTTAAAATGTGAAGGAAAGAAAAAAAAAAGATTTTGATACCATTTAAATATAGATGCTCACGTAAATTTAGACTTAAAAGTAAAGAGAGAAATGAGATAAATATTTTATTACTCTTAGTAAAATTTTAATCATGCTTAATAGTAAATATGAAGAGTGAGAGGATGGTCATAAAACCCATTATTATGCTGTGAGTGTTGATCTGTTATTGATATAGATATTAGGTATGTTATTGGCTTGACCGGTTAAAATTAAAAGAATTCATCTATGTATTGATTCGAGATCCGGTTGGTCTTGTCATTATCTAGACTAGAATCGATGTATGTGTGGGCAGATTTAGAGTTATAAATGCTTATCATTACTAATGAAAGTAATCCTACCACCCAATGGATGAGAAATGGTTGTCTCCAGATTTATAGATACCATGGCAGTTAGAGGACTAAGTTTCCATTTATTTATTAAGATAGGGAACCAGTAATAAAGTTGCTGTTTAAGTAGAAAATGTTGCAAGCCAATATAGGGAATAAGTGTCTAAGAGAAGCTCTTTACACAATTCTGGATCTTAGGATAGATCTCTCCCTGGCACAAGCACATAGTTTAAGTTTAAAGTCGATACTGTTGTTGTTGTTATATTTCCTTATCGAGTTATAGACGCTGTATGGTAATGTGATATGAAGAGAGTTTTTCTTATCTGAGACATACCAACGTTGCCCGGAAAGGATCGGGATTCATTCAGATATATATGTATGAGGAAGATGACAAGGATTTAGGTAATAGACTAACCGATCCGTATTGATTTTGTTGAATGATGGTAAATTGAGGTCATCAAGCTGGGTGGGCATACTGAACTAGTTAAGATATATACAGTCAAACGTAAAGATCTGACAAGCATGAACGAGAAAGTGTGGGTTTGAATTTAAACCCGTTTGTAAGATTTAGTAGGGTAAATTTTATGACGTATAATCCTTCTTCATTGGAAATGTGAAAATTATTACTTAATAAAATGATTTAAATAATTTAAAATTATTTCACATTGCTGGTTAGAATAATTGAAACGAATATAATATTTTGGAATAGTCCAATAAACAACGTTTACAATAAAAGGAGGGGGAAGTAGAGATTTGTAGGTTTTCTTCTCTCTCAAGCTAAGATTTCTTAAAGCTAAATATACGAAATTCTGTTTCCCGCGTCTGTATTTATGATTGTTATTAATCATTTATAATAAATGAATGGGTCAAAACCGAAAGTGAGTCATCCAAGAAATTAGTTAACTCAAACATAGATCAGAAGCATATATTTGTGGAACGATATTACAATTTAGTGTGTTTTATTTAATTTATATTTATTATTTCATGTAATAAAGTTTTATTATTGTTATAAGATTACATTGTGTTTTGTGTTTTGGTGTTTCAAATATCTCCAGAATCTATATATCCAGCACCTATATTTAAGGTAATATGAGTTATATTTAAATTTAGTTAATTGTTTTATAATGATGCTTTGTTTCCAAAATCGATTGGCCATAGTCATTATTATATTGTTTCCATATTCGATTCACATAGTCAATTTGATATTAATACTTTATTTCTATTATTGATTTACAATAATAATTTAATACTGCCATATTTGAGTAAGATAATTCATTTTATATAAGTCATTTTATGGATTTCATTTTACATAATTTATTGTTACGATTAACTTGCTTAATCTAATTTATGATTATTTCCGTAATTTACTTCCATAAGTAAAAATTTGATTAATTATCTGAGTAATGCCCATGGTTTACTTCCATAGTTTACTTCAGCAAAATAAAATTTATTAAGGTTATCAATTAAAGATAAATTAGAAATAACAGAATAAAATGACAGGGAATAGTTAAATTAAGTTGATCAATTTAAATTTTGATTCATTGTAATGTGGTGAGTACTGGGAGCAGACATAAAATCCCTTTCCTGCTCTCAGGGGCTCAGAGTTATTCCCACTATTGAACTTTTATTAAAATTGATTTAGCATATATGGGATCATATCCATTGCAATGTAATCATCTATATGGGCACCTCTTGATAGATCTAGACCTTGAGAAAGAGCAATTCAATTTTGATCTCAGAGCTAGTTTGGAAGTCAAGTAGCTTGGTATAACAACATTATTATACTATACTAAATTATTCCATTATTAGAAAATAGGGATCATGAATTTATAGTTGATCTAAAAATATATGTGAGAAAGAAATAAGATTAGGAACTCTCTGATTAGAGAACATAACACAGACATTCCGTGTTATATAATTGTAGCTATTGAACATAAATTATGAGTCCTTTGCATTCATTACAGAGTTCTCTCCAGTCAGATATAAATGAGAACTGGTTACCATTTATAGCTGCAATTTGGCGCCCCGGTATACATTTGATCCTAAAATATAAAATTTAACTGACTAGCTACTTGATATAAATGAGAGTTTTATAAAGATTAAATAAGTGTGAGGTTGCTTTATTTAAAATGTTAAAGTTTGGCTGCACCACAGTAGTTAGAGTTTAGTGAAACTAAATAATGTTAAAGATGACATATACAACGTGAAGCTGCCTTTTATAGAACAATTCATGTTAGAATTAGCGCCACAAACGTGAGGCTATAGAGTTTAGCACTACTAAAGTTTGGCAGAACAATTAAGGTTAGAATATATATATATATATATATATATATATATTGTGCTGGATCAACCCTCATCTGTTAGTCCAGATCACCATCTTCCACACATATATACAATCAGTGTTTCAGTTTATATTAAGATAGCAAATCTTCAAACTTTAATGAACAAGCTTCAATCTTCTCCAATCTCCAACTCTTCAATCATCTATATCATTGAAGATCTAATGGTAAAATATTCAAAGCCCTTGTTGATGCCAATATCATTGTCATACCCATTTTGACTTTAAGTCACTCTGACCCTTACGTATAGGACTTTAGTATGTCCATTTAAATACAAGAAAGGGGGAAGGGCAAAATACCGACTGAATATGTAATATTCTAATATAAGTACATTGTCTGTACTAAACTTAGCTGAAGCATTGATTATACATATATATGAGAGAGTGTGATCTGGACCAACTGATGAGTGCTGATTCCGCACGATATATATATATTGGAGTCATTTATTATTTTCGCATGTGGTAGCTATGTGTATCCGTTGTATAAGATGGAATGTATAGTGGTAGGGAGCTTGAAAGTCTAGTTTAAGACCCTTCTAATTACATTAAGTTTAATATAAAAAATACACTTATATTTGAATATTATATATATAGAATTTATATCTTTTTAGTCTATCAATTAAAATATCACATTAAATATATAACTATCATTTGGTTCATATATATCTGACTTCATTCTATAAGTTGTTGTTATAAGTGCCAATCTATTGGATATACATAATCAAATTAATTTTTAATCTTTATTTATTTACTTACTTATAAAAACAAATAGTTTTGTCAGGATATTTTGAGTGTTTCTAAAGTTTTGTTTGACAGAGCAACTGCTTTACTCCTTTTGCACTTGACCCACTTTTGTGAACATTGATTTATTTGCAAAGAAACTATTTTTGAAATACAAGCATAATTCGTATAAAGTTTAAATGCAATATAGGGAATTTTTGAACACAAATTTTCAATCCCCCTTCAGCTATCCACTTTATCTCTTATAACCGATACATATAATCACACACATGTGAAAAAAATAAATGACCTCCAATAAAAGTATTTGGTGCTGAACCAGCACCTACCAGTTGGTCCAAATCATCACCTCTCACACACATATATATAAACGATACATATGATCACACACATGTGAAAAAAATAAATGACCTCCAATAAAAGTATTTGATGCTGAACCAGCACCTACCAGTTGGTCCAAATCATCACCTCTCACACACATATATATATATAATCAGTGCTCAGTTTATATTAAGATAGTAAATGTTCAAACTTTAATGGACAGGCATTAATCTATGTCATCTTCAGCTGACGTGTTGGAGAGTGGAGCAGATTGAAGCCTGTCCAGTAAAGTTTGAAGATTTGCTATCTTAATACAAACTGAACACTGATTATATATATATAGGTGTAGGAGAAGATAATCTAGATCAACTTATGAGTACTAGTTTTACACAAAATATGTATATTGGAGATCTTTTTTTTTGTGTGTGTATGTTGTCATGCGTTTCGGTAGTATAAGATGGAAGGGATAGCAGAAGGGAGCTTGAATATCTGTGTTCAAATCTACTATAATGAAATTATTTATATATTCATTTATTTGCAAATAAAGAATATATACCATTTTTTAATCTTTTGATATAATACAATGCACAGCTCAGACAGCTGGAAAAAAAATCACTCAAATACACTTAGAGGGTAATTAATGGAATTCAATTTTGTATTGATATCTCTTTGTGCACATGTTCATTTGATATCTTTGGATAAGTATATAAATAATTACTACAAATTATAATATTAATTTATTTATCTAAAGTCTGTGTTGCCAAATAATTGCATGAAAAAAGTGTAATTTTTTCCCCCCATGTGTCATAGCATCAGCCGGGAAGCGAACCCACCAATCCGGGACAACTGCTTGTAAAGCAGCTGTCGCTGTTCCCTCGACCACAAATGCTTGACAAAGTGTAAAATTTGTAAATTAAACTTTAGCAAAATACTAAAGACAAATATGAAACAAATATAAGGAGGATATTTGGACTACCTAAAAAGTATGGATTCAGTCAGAAATGCATCTTGGATCAATTAGCTTTTTAAGATTTCTTTATTAATGTGTATAAAATGTTTGTAATAAAATAAAATTAGTAAAGTATATTTAATTTTATCATAAGTGTTTTACCAACTTGTAAAGAAAAGATTATTTTGTTTTAAACTTTCAGTATGTAGTTGACCATACTTACAGTCCATTGGACAAATTCATAGTACTTAAACTCAGTATCTGAAATTTGTGTTGGGCTTAAAATACCAATAAGCAGGCATTATGCAAATTTATAAATTTACATATTTTAATTTTCAGATCCATCATGAATATTAGCCGCTGAGTTTGAGTCTTATGAATTTGATCGGCTACCCTGAAAGCACGCTCAGCTTTATATCGCTTTATATCGAATGTTAAAACAAAATAACCCTTTCTTGTACAAGTGTGTAAAATGCTTAGGATAAAACTACAATTAATAAAAGAAGTAAATAGTTGTAGAAATAAAATATATTTAAGCAGACAGTGTATTAAAATTAAATAAGTGCACTCAGTTAGTCAAGAGCATTATAAACAAGGAATAGCACTTGATCATTGTCTGTAGTAATTTGTTATTGTTTTCCAATTTATTCTCAGAAATTTAAAATGACATCTCTGATTTAGAACTGTATCATAAACTTTAAGGAGCTCCTACCAAAGATAGCTTTGATTTTTTTCCTATTTAATAGTTGTATAAAATTATACCAAACAAATTTAATGCTTGAATATCCTAGCACCTCACTGAGGAAGCAAGTAGCAGAAACCGGTCTGGGATTGGGGATATTCTGCAAAGCTTTTTAATAGCTTATTTGTGAGCTCTCTCTATAAAATTTAATGCTGTCATAAACTTTGAACTCTAGTATCTATTTTACTTTGATAGATTAGATTTTTCAGAAGATTCATAAAATGAAGCTATTTTTGTTTTAAAAGCAATAGTTAGTACTCCAACTACTAATCTAATATTTCACATATAACTCTTATCCATTTCTTCTTTCACCCTCTATATTTTGCTTCTTTTTATATTTCACTATAAACTCATCAACACTCCTTTAACACTTTAAGTGTTAAAGGAGTGTTGATGAGTTTATAGTGAAATACTAATCTAATAATAGAAATACTTATTTTTTCAGAAAAAAAAAATTATAGTACCAAATCGAGGAAAAATGATGTTCCAATACATGATTTTACAACATATAATGGTCAGTACTAAATATTTAATTGACAACTTTATTTAATATAAACCTCTTTGGAATAATAAAGTAAGTATCTAAGTATGCAGTGAATATTGTTTATGATTTGCACTTAAATTTCTAAGTATTAACATTTTTAAAACACTTAAAATATTCAATAAACCACTAAACATCAGATGATCACAATTTCTTATGCTTGCTCATAACTGTTATTAAAACAGGCAAAGCTCTCCATACAGTAGTGCCACTCAGTGCAAGCCAGAGTAATCAATAGATGCTAATATTGGATGAGTAGGCACTAGGTAGGAATTTTATGCACAAGCCTTCTGGCATCCATTGAATACTCTGGCTTGCACTGAATGGTACTACTGGATGGAGAGTTTTTCCTGTTTTACTATTCAATAAACTGACCCGTGGCATATATTTTTTCTTTCTCATGTTAAAATGATTGAAAATACTTAAATTCGATATTCTTTTACAAAAATGTATGTGATTAAAGAGGTTTGAACCTAGACTTTCAAATTCCCTACAGTCACCCACTCTATGCAATATAACTGATACACATGACCACATAATGTGAAAAAGATAATGAGTGCTGGTTTAGCACAAAATATGTATATTGAAAATCAGTTATCTTTTTCACATGTATGTGGTCATGTGCATCAGTTATATTGGAAAGAGTGGATAACTCTAGGGAGCTTGAAAGCCTGGGTTCAAATCCCCATTAATTAGATCTAGTTTAAGTAAATACATTATAATTGTATTTTAATATTAAAAATGCATCTGCTAAAAGAAATTTTGATATAATAAATATGGTCCTTATTATTTATAATTTACTTAATATTTGTCATATGAACAGTTAGTGATGTTCAAGCAACAAAGTGGTTGTCATACATCATAAGTTGATTGATTAAACTGAGATTTCACTCATTAAGAGTTACATGGGAATTTATTTATGAGCTTTTAACTTTACAATCAGTCACTTTGCCTACCGATATGATTTCTTTATTAAAAGAGCAAAATCTTAATACAACCAAATTAATAAAAATGATATGCTCTGACTACTATTTCATTTCTTGAGCAATTACCATAAGATAATAAAAAAAGTCATTTATTTATTTGATATCAATAAAGACTTTTCAGACAATCAAAACCTGCAAAAGATTCTTCTTATCTTCTCTGACTATCCATTTGAACGCAGACTGCTTTCAAAGAATAATTTAAAAAAATATTTAAAAAAAATTACAATGAAAATTCCAGGATATCAACACACTATTAAAACAGGCAAAAACTCTCCATACAGCAGTACCACTCAGTGCAAGACAGAGTAATCAATGGATGCCAGAAGGCTTGTGCATAAAATTCCTATCTAGTGCCTACTCTAGATGCAGTGCTCTCAAATCCAAGGCTCCTCACTGATGAAGGCCACATGTCAGAAACTAGTCTGGGGATATTAAATGAGTAGGCACTAGATAGGGATTTTATGCACAAGCCTTCTAGCATCCATTGATTATTCTGGCTTGCACTGCATGGCATGACTGTATGGAGAGTTTTACCTGTTTTAATAACAGTTATGAGCAAGAATAAGAAATAGTGATTATGTGATGTTTAGTAGTTTAATATCAACACACAATTGACAAAAAATTGTAATTTTTTTCTAGATACTAATGTTTGATGATAAAGCTATTTTATCACTGTAACATTTATTTTAATTTGTTCATTTTGATAAGTGGCCAATTTGTAAATATGCATAATGAATTCTAGATGCAGTGCTCTCAGATCCAAACCTCCTCACTGATGAAGGCCACAAGCCAGAAAATAGTCTGGGAATGTTGGATGAGTAGGCACGAGATATGAATTTTATGCACAAGCCTTCTGGCATCTAGTAATTACTCTGGCTTGCACTGAGTGGCACTACTGTATGGAGATTTTTGCATGTTTTAATAACAGTTATGAGCAAGAATAAGAAATAGTGATTGTGTGATGTTTAATGGTTTGATATCAACACACAATTGAAAAAAATCTCTTCCATGATAATTGACTTTATTTAGGTATGTTACTGTTAGCAGAAAAACTGGTAAATACCAGTAGATATGAATTAATGACATTACATGTCAAATGTAGAACAATTACTACATTTATGTTAAGTTTTAATAGTCACATATTGCAAAAACCATAGCATCCATCCATAATATACAACTATTAACAAATCAACTACAAATGATAATGAAAGTACAGCGGCAAAAGGAAAAAAAAGTACTATACAGAAAATTGAAACAACGTGATCATATAGAGATTAAAAGCAGTCATAAATTGAGTCCTTTTTAGAGTGGTAAAAGTAATTAATAATAAAATCAAAAAGGAAAAAATAAGACATCAGTATTATTTAAAAAATATCTCTGTCAGGAACCCCTACCCCCAAACCCCTGACCATGGTTTCATGCTTTGGCACTCCTCAGAGCACGAAACCATGGTCAGGGGGTTGGGGGGAGGGGTTCCTGACAGAGATATTTTAAATGCTTTCTCTGGCTAACATTTATCATAAAGCTTGTTGAGGAATTGGCAATTCTCATTGTTTATAACTTACCAGCTTAAGAGAATAGGGTCACGTAAACTATGACTCCTATTTTGACTATTTATCAATATTATTTGTTTATAATAAATTTTTAATAATATTAGTTTATTGGATTATCATAATGGAGATTATCCCTAAATTATAAAATAGTTTTATGGGCATTGACTACGCTAATAAATATTCTTAATATTTTGTGAAGATTTTACCCTCCATTATAACAGAGCATGTATATCGAGAATTTTGCCTAAAGATAGGTTAGACCTACGGGATAATAGTTAAATGATGACATTTGATAACCTTTAGTATTGTTTGTTGCCATTACTTGCCATCTTATTAACATAATTTGCTTTAGACTTTAAAATCTAGAGATACGTCATAAAATATTTTTATACTGTTATTAGTCGCATAATCTTTTGTTCGAAAGAGAAAATTATACATATTTATTTTTTAAGAATGTACAGAGAAATGGAATTTTTCAGATATGAAAGAGAGAGATGAAGTTGAACTATTTTATATAATTAGGTTTATAACTAAAACACACAGGCTTATTATATACCTGTGTCTATATATGTAATATATAGGGTATATGAAAGTCTGTGCTCATATACCCTATACATTACATATATAGACAAGGTATATAATAAGCCTGTGTGATTCAGTTATTACATAAGTAGAGATGTCTGCCCATCCCTTGTATATGTATTAAATGGATTGTGTCCTGTACATGAGGGGTCAGATTGACTTTAGGTCAACATGGGTGTGACAAGAATCTCAGCCTCGGGGTGGCCTTTGAGCATTCCATCATCAGATTTTCAAATCTTCATTGAGCAGTTTAGCTTTATAGCAATATATAAACACACACATTTAAAATATATACACATAAGCATCTCATGGTACAGTACTAGCATGTCTGCTTTACACGTACATTACCTAAATCCAGACTGTGCAAAAATTAAAATATTCAGGTTCTAATCAGTTTTGCTTGTACCATAAACAACCCATTTAATCATTCAATTTTGGTCAGGAAATGGGTATCTAAAAGATTAGGACATAAATCTTGGATGGAAAATCACAATGCCTATATTAACCTATTGAGTAATGTCTTCTATTTCACCGTTTATGTATGGAAGCTGTTGAAGAGCTTCTTCCCTAATGTGGGCTCTTGAAAGGTTGTTTTACTCTTAAACAAATATGAATAATAATAAAAGAATAGCAAAAAACTATCATCACTCAGCTATTATTTGTTCGTTTATACATAACGTTAGTCTTATATTTGAAATTACTGAATCATTAAAATACTCAAATACATCGAAATTATAATAAATCCAATTGGACAATCAAACAGCTGTTATTAAGGAGAACGATTTTTCTTTTTAAGAGAAAGTTGAGTTTAAAATGCTATAATATTTATTGTAGCACATGTTTAACTTTAAATCAAGCATGTTAAACAGATATCTACCTAGTCAATAAAAAAATAAAAATAGAGTCATACATATATCACATGACTCCACCTTTTTTAAGCTTGTAGAATATAAACAAAGAGCTTTGCTAATTGCCCAACAAGCTTTGAGATAAATGCTTAGCAAGAAAAAGCATTTAAAATATCTCTATCTGAAAACCATCCCCACCCCCTGACCAATGGTTTCATGCATTTGGCATTTCTCAGAGAGGTGCTAGGAGAGCTCAGACACCAGATATAAAAACACCAATAGTCAACTCTTAGATAAATGCTGGCTTTGGGTTGGTATTTTTAGGTCTAGTGTCTGAGTGACCCCCGGGTCTCTCTGAGGAGCGCCAAAAGCATGAAACCATTGGTCAGGGGATGAGGGTGGTGGTTTTCAGATAGAGTTATTTTAAATGCTTTCTCTTGCTAAGCATTTATCTCAAAGCTTATTGAGCAATTAGCAAAGCTCTTTGTTTTAGATATCTATCTGTTTTAACCAATGATTGCCATACATTTATAGTATTTACAAAGATTACATTAATGGCTTTAACAGTGAAACTGTAAACCAGTTCCTCACAAAATAGTGGAAAACGTATTCAATAACATAACCAGTAATTTGTCATTTTTAGTGAAATTTTTATTTAAAAATTTGATTTTATAACAAGTTGAACCCATACCAAAATCATGCTTTTCTATATTTTCTGTACAACAATTAAAGATGCTTTTAGATGGTGTTTTTAGATAAGCACTCCAATATGCAAAATACACCTTCAATGTTATAAGACCCTGAGGGAACTTAATTACACAGCACTAATGTACCCATTTAAGAATTAACACCATGAAATTAGAAGGGATTTGAACTCAGAACTTTAAGCTCTCTACAGTTATCTATTCTATCTTATAAGACCCATATACATAACCACATACATGTGAAAAAGATAAATGATCTCCAATATAATATATTTCATGATAAACCAGCACTCATTAGTTGGTCTAGATCAGTGGTCCCCAACCTTTTTGCACTTAAGAGCACATTCTATAATACCAGCCAGGTGGTGGGCACAATTTATTTTTTCAATGTAAATTTATCATTGGATGTTGTTAATGATAGACTCTTTTATGCTGTAAAAGTATAGTATGACCTACAATTTGATTATAATATAATACAATAATTTATAAGAAATCTTAAAAATTAAAGTTATTTGTATCAGGTAAATAATTTTTTATAGTGTTTGGGTAGCAGTGGGAACACATAAAATGGTCTATGGGCACCATGGTGCCCATGGGCATAGGGTTGGGGACCCCTGGTCTAGATCATCTCCCACACACACATATATATAATCACTGCCTAATTTATATTAAGATAGCAAATCTTCACACTTTAACGTACAAGCTTCAATCTTCTCCACCCTCCAAGTCTTCAGACATCCATATCATTGAAAATCTTACCTTTTATAGATTAGTCATTTATGTGCATTCCTTCTACTGTATTTATCTACACCCAGTGAATGATCTAGATAAATTCAGGATGATTTGTTTATTATTGCATTATGATATGACAATGAACATATTGCAGATAAAATTATGACTACAGTGACACCCATCTAAGATGAAAATGAATGGCTAGGGATAAAATCAAACATTTGCATTCCCAACTTAAAAATCACTAATACTACTTTTTCTTTAGTGCCAAAAAAAATGAGAATGTTTAGATGATGAAATAAGGTTTCATTAACACAATAATATGACTTTATTGTTCAGGAGTTCATAAGAATTTGAATGCCTGAACTATGGCCACCAGACTCCTGGAACTTCCTGATCCCCAAGTCTGATGCCCTACCAACTATGTCAAAACATGCAGGGCACAATAATAATGACCCATAGTTGTTTCAAGATTTAATGTAAATGTAGTCATTTAATATTTATTTTACCTATCAAGCTTCTAGGTCAACTACCAATATTGCATAAACAAAAATAATTGTCAATATTTATATATGTATGACAGTTTCTTTATTTTGAGCAGGGGTAGTCAATCTTTTTATACCCACTGCTCACTTTTGTATCTATTTTAGTGGTAAAATTTTCTAACTGCCCAATGGTTCCACAATAATGGTGATTTATAAAGTAGGGAAGTAACTTTACTTTATAAAATGTATAAAGCAGAGTTACAGCAAGCTAAAACATATAATAATAATTACTTACCAAATAAACAGGCAAAAACTCTCCATATAGTAGTGCCACCTTGTGCTAACCAGAGTAATCAATGGATGCCAGAAGGCTTATGCATAAAATCCCTATCTAGTGCCTACTCATCCAATATCCCCAGACTAGTCCTAAGATCTAGGTGCAGTGCTCTCAGATACAAGTCTCCTCACTGATGAAGGCCACAGCCAGAAACTAGTCTGGGGATATTGGATGAGTAGGCACTAGATAGGGATTTTATTCACAAGCCTTCTGGCAGCCATTGATTACTCTGGTCAGCACAAGGTGGCACTACTATATGGAGAGTTTTTTCCTGGTTACTAACAGTTATGTGCTAGCATGAGATGGTGATCATGTAATGTTTAGTGGTTTTACTTACCAAATACTTTATGTTGGGCTTTCACTAAGTTTGGCAGAATAAATCTTCATAAAACAATTTACTGTAGTTAAATCTATCTTTTTATATATAGTTTGTATACTTACAAGCATGAAGTCTGATGAAATTACATTTAATTAATTAAATTATTAATGAGATCCCTGAGGCTGATGCTGTGAAACTAAATACTGGATATCTGGCTCAATTTTTGTAAGGAACAAACGAAGATCTCCTCTTTCAGAAATATTCAGATGGTTTCCTTTCTTTGATCATAATATTATTAACAGCCCTAAAGCCTGATTTTACAAGATATGAGGTAGGGAAAGTATCAATAAACTGAATATCTTTTTCCACATATTTGGATATAAGACAGGCATTTTTATATTTTGCCATAGGTTTTGATATCCATCACTATTGAATTTATGTTTACCTTCTTCATCCTATTTAATTTCTAACAGTTCTTCTTGGCATGTTGTAGCAGCCTCTTCAATATTTGTGAAAAATGGATTTTTCATCCAGTCATATATCTTCAATTTCAAAATATCTTCAAATCATAATCTGTCAATATCCTCTGGAGTTACATCATCTTTTATAGATGATAAATCAGGAAATTGATGAAATTCTCTCTTCAACAGATTATAACAAAGTAGTTCAAGTTTGTTAATAAATAATGACACAATACTTTGGCAACCTATAAGAGTTTTATTAGCTCCTTGAAGCTGCAAATTGACATTATTAAATCTCTTGAAAATATCTGCCAAATGAGAGTATCATTCTTTACTATTTTTAACTGTTGATCCAGATTGGTCTCATAATTACTTTCAAAAAATTGTATGAGATTATCATATAATGCTACAAAATGAGCCAACGATGTGTCCTTTGACAGCCACTGAACTTCTGTGGGCAACAGTAATATATTAAAATCTTCATTATTGTCCTGGCAAACCTGTCAAAACATTCTATCATTTTTTGCATTGGATTTGATCTTGTTTACAGCTCAAGTTATTATAGTTAATGATGAATGGAGACTTGTACTTAGATATTTTCCCACAACATGTTGTCTGTGCACCACATAATGAATACATAAAACATTTGTCATTTCTTCTTTCAAACAAGCAACAAATTCATGATAGTGGCCTACTATTGATGGTGCCCCAATAGTAGCATATGCAATAATATTATTCAAAGAAATATTAATTTTAGTAAAGTATGATTTCACAGTATTAAATACAGATAATCCTTTTGTATCTGTAATGAGATTTATTGTGAATAGCATTTCTTCTTGTAATGTATTGTTTTCATCAAAATAATGTACATATGCCATCAATAAATCATTACTATCTGCCATCAATAAAGCATTACTATCTTCAATGGTAGATTCATCCAATTGCATGGAGAATGAAGAGTTTTGGAGAATACTTATAAGTTTTTTTTGAACATTAACTGCCACTTCTTTAATTCATTGCTTTACTGTGCTGTCACTTAGGGGCAACATTTTTAAAATTTCAGGTATATCTTGATGCATTACTGTTGAGGTAAATTATTTTATTGAAGGTATTATTACAGTTTCTCCAATATTATAGCTTTTACCACCTTTTGCAATTAATTATGACATGCGATGAGGCAATTAATCCATCTTCATTCACTGCATGCTGTTTCTTAAATGTTGCAATGTTTGTTGAATGATTTTGAAATTTTTTATATATTTTCTGAAAATATTCAATGGCCTTGTCCTTATCATTTGGATGCTTTGTAGAAAGATGTTATCACAATCGACTTGGCTTCATTGCCTCATTGGATAATGTTTTATGACACAATAAATACTTTGGGGGTTGTTTACTTATAACAGATTCTATGAAACCCATCTTTAGATACTCTGGTAAATAGCCACAAACATATTCTTTTTTGGAGACATGAGCTCACAATATTTCATAATATTTTGTTTGAAGCTGTAGGCACATGCTAACTCTCACAAATCTAACTGTGTACTGACCAATGCGACCACAAACAAAAGAGCCTGCACTGTAAATCATCATCTGCGCATGCTGCTCATGCATTGTGGATTAGGTTGGGAGGGATGCACAAGCTATTCTTGGACAAGGCTCTTTTGTTAGTGGTTGCATCATAGCTCCATTTAGTTTCACTTATGTAACATGAAATAAACTTATGCGCAGGAGATACAAATAGTATATTTTCAGAAATTTAAATTGTCCCGTGGAATTTTATGAAAACCCAATGAAAATGTTTTTAAATAATGCTATAATTTTTTTTTAAAAAGTCAATTAAATTAAAAAAAAAAGAAACAGTTTCAATATCGGACAAAACCGCTACAACCCACCATGAAGGCTGGAATGCCTACTAGTGGGCGGTAGGGACCAGTTGACTACCACTGATTTAGAGTAATGTGAACAACATATATTTGTATGTAGTGAATCAACATTATTATAAAGATATCAGATTAACATTTCTTTATATTATCATATCTTACCATTTCCACCTTCTTATACACTTAACAATACTATTTTTACACCAAAACTTTCCTTACAGTTTCGACTGTCCTGCAGTCATCATCAGAGCTACAATATCCAAATAATATATTGTATAATTATATATTTAATATAATATATTTAGGTTGTGTTTTAATATTATTTTTATGCTGGTCTGGTTTAATTTTTAGATTTGGGGTAGTTTTAATTATATATTTGGATATTGTAGATCTGATGATGACTGCAGGACAATCGAAACTGTAAGTAAAGTTTTGGTGTATAAAAATAGTATTGTTTAGTGTATACGAAGGTGGAAATGGTATGATATGTAAATATAGAAATCAATACATAAAAAAAAAGTAGGAACAAGAAAATTGTATTTCTTTATATTTCAGATAAGATTAACTAGATACCAATAGTTATTAACTATTCTAGATTTATTTAATTTAAACTCGAGTAGTCACCAGACTGGTTGATATACTGCTATAAAATCTCCACCTCAAGCCTACAATAGATGACACTACAGTTGGGTGAAGATAATTTGCTCTTGGTAGCATATAAGAAAACACATGAAAGTATCATGCAACGTTGGAAATAATCAAACATCCAATTTCTATCCAATAATTGGACAAATATCTAGTAGGTTACTGGGGTAATTAATTAGTTTTGGGATAATTAATTAGTTATGAGCCAATGTTCTGAAAACAATCTTAAACTTAGAGATCTTCAAACTATTTGAAAACAATGACTATCTATATATGAATCTCAGTCAAGGATATATCATCTTAAAAAACTAGTTAGTATTGTATATAGTTTATATAATAACATATATTCGTATTGCAATAACAACATGCTTTAAAAGACGAATAATAGTATAAGAGTTACGAGGATAATAGAGAATAGCAACATGATTACAATAGAAATGCAGGGAGGGGTGTCGGATATTAAATAGAATACTACTAAATTAGAGATTAATAATGCTTTGAAAAATAATATATAAATACAAACATACATATACAATGATTTTAAAATCAATTTTTGCGGTACTCACACATATATAAACATATTTTTCATGAATGCATTTAGAATAACAACATAAATATATACTATTAAAATACAAAATTAAAAACGATTAAGAAATAAACAAGTTGGAAAGATTTAATAAGAAAAAAAAGCAGCAAAAACCTCTTATTGAGGCTTACCTTTATAAGTGTTGCCTTATCCATTTCCTTAATGTATGTTTTTTCGTGATTTTTCTCTTCTGTGGACCTCATATTTTAAAAGCCGACGAAGAGTCACCTACAAAAGGAATCCAATTAAAAATAGTGAAATCCAGCAGTTTTACGAATATAACTTCAGATAATAACACATTTTTTTTAAAAGCGAGAGTATAACAATATTATAATTATTCCTAATTTATTATGACTTAATGGAGCAGGGGAATTTATTCCTACTGGTAGAGAAGTTAAAAAGAGAGTAAAAAAAAAGAATAACACTCTCAATTGTAAATGAAATTGTTTTGGTCCTGAGTTGAGTTTCACTCTGTTCTAACTTTAAAATACCAACAGCAAAAATGCGCTTCCTTAACGCTGATCTTTCTTAGCAGCGGGTTGCTTTGAAGGCTGCCAATGTATCAAATTCTTCAGCAACCTTTGATCCGATCCTCAATTACTCAATCAGTTACACACTCTCGCTACTGGGACCTAGAAATGGAGACACTCATCTCACTTTTATTTCCATGGTTACACTGCCATTTTCCTAAGCTACGGTTTTAAAATGTGTGTTTCTATTTTAGATATATGAAATGGCAACAAATAAAAAATCCAGATTAAGTGTTATGATAAAAAAAAAATTGATAAAAAAATGAGAGAAAAACAACTATTTGTATAAAAACATAATAGATGGATAATGAAGAGAAAAGATGAAAAAAATCCTTGTGATAAAAATAGAACGGTAATAACTTGGGGGGAAAAGTTTTACAGAAAATTTAAAATAATATACATAATGTCAACATTTACAAGTGAAAAGTGAGGCGAAATAACAAATTTTGTGTTATATTTATCTAATGATGGAGTTTGTTTAAAAACAATTGTAACTTAATAATATATATTGTTTTCATTGTTTTTTTATTTATTAAAATATTTCACCTTAAGAAATTGAAAGTATATTTATTATTTGTACATAAAATCTTTTTTATAACATTGAAAAATCTTTTATAATAGTAAGGAAAATGGGGTTTAACTATATATATGCTTTCTTCAACTTATCTTCTCTCTGTCGTGTTTAATGTTAAGTGCGGAAGGCAAAACAACCCTTAAATAGCCCAATGCCAGACGAAAGTCTCTTCAAACCTCTTTCAAATGAATAGTGAAGGAATATCATTACCTATTAGACTTGGAAATGGTCGGGAGATAAAAATTAAGCATGTTCCCCATCATTTTTTAATCCTATATACATTTTTCAAAGAATTGAAAGTTAGTAAACTCCTAAATCTAAATAAAATGTGAACAAAATGTTGAAGACCTATCATCTATGTTCTTTATTACTTTTTACAATGGTTTTTTACAACCCACTATTGATAGTTTCAATTGTTCCAGTAATCTTCTTTAGAACTTCTACTTAGAAGTTCTGAAGAAGATAGCCGAGGCAATCGAAACCATCAACCATCAATAATGGGTTAAGTAGAAGTTCTGAAGAAGACTGCTGGTGCAATCAAAACTATCAATAGCAAGTTGTAAATAAGCATTTTAAAAAGTAATGGGTAGAAGTTCTGAAGAAGATTGCTGGGGCAATCGAAACTGTCAATAGTGAGTTGTAAAAAAGCATTGTAAAAAGTAATAAAGAACATAGATGATATTAATATTATATGGACTTGGCAGAGCAATAAGAAAGACAAAGTTTGAAGACCTCTGGATTAGAAGCCAAGTTCTAGGCATGATAGGCATGCATGGTTAAAAAGATTTCTGAAATGGAGGCAGCAGTCTGAACACAGTTGTTATTTTGTTAACATAACAGAGAATGTTCATATAATATGTACAACTATATTCAATTTACACTAAATAAAACTTTTTTTTTCAAATTGTAACCAGATTTAGGATTTTTATCCATGTAGCTGGTCCATCATCATCATCAACCATTATCAATCCACTGCAGGATGAAGGTCTCTCCAAGTTCAATCCATCTTTTCCTATCTTTAGCTTCTCTTCTCCACATCACCCCTGCACACTTTCTTATTTCATCCATCCATCTCACATGTGGTCTCTTTCTGGGTCTTTTACAATCTCTTGGAATCCAGTTTAAAATTTCAATTGGCCATCTATTATTTTCTCTTCTAACAATATGTGCAGCCCAACTCCACTTCAGTCTTTTAATTTTTTCAATGAGCTGGTCCATAGATAACCCTTTTAACCATACAATTTTGCTCTCTAAGTAGGTATCCAGCCACCTTTTAGTTAGAATTATAAAATGAAGATGCAAAAACACTCAAACTCTCACTATTCTTCATCTATAAAGGATTTCTGGAAAGCTTGCAGTGAAGTTATATTTAAGGAATGTTATATCTCTCATATTATATAAGGCAAAATAACATCACAAATAAAAATTAATAAAATCCATTAAGCTGTTCTTTCATATAAATTAAATAATAAAAATCATATACACAGGTAAAACTGCAATATAGAGAGCATACCAATAGCTGAAACAAAATAAGTGTAGTAAGAGAAAATATTCAAAATCTCTACCTGCAATATTCTTATACCCAGACAAATTGGTTTCAAGCTTATGGCTCATCTCAGTGAGGAGGTAGAACATTCAGACACTAGATCTAAAATATCAACTGAAAACTCAGCACTTATTTCATATGTAATATTTAAGTAGAAACTCTAAAGTTTTCAGACATGAAAATGTCTTTTCTCCAGCTATCTAACTTAACTAGCTATATGGGACTGAACCAAATTCAGATCTACCATATATTAATAGCCCTAGCATCACCAAAGCATTAAAGGTAAAATTATAATAATCAATAAAGCTATTTGAGATAGATAACTGAAGTTAAAGACTTTTTTTATGTCTGAAAATTTCAGAGTTTCTTCTCAATAGTTATGTTTTAAATAAGTTCTGGGTTGAGTTGATATTTTATATCTAGTGTCTGAATATTCTAGCTCCTCACTGAAGAGAGTCATAAGCTTGAAACCAATTAATCTGGGGATAAGAATAGTCCAGATAAAGATTTTAAATATTTTCTCTTACTGCTCTTATTAATAAGAGCTTGTTTGAGCTATTGGTACGCCCTCTATATCGCATTTTTGTAAATACAAGCTTTTTATAAAGCAATGTTATGCTATATATGACTTGCTTTATTGGTTATTACACGTAAATATATATATTATATTTAAATATATGTACATTATCTATTCTAAACTTAATGTAATTAGTCAAGCATTGGTGGTCGAGAGGTCAGCGACAGCTGCTTTACAAGCAGTTGTCCCGTGTTAGCAGGTTCACTTCCCGGCTGATGCTATGACACATGAGGAAAAAAAACAATGTAATTATAAGAAACATGAACTCAAACTTTCAAGCTCCCTACATCTATCCAATCTATCTTATACAACTGATATACATGACCACATACATGTGAAAAATATCAATGATCTGAGATATATGCATTTCGTGCTGAACAAGCACTCATCAGTTGATCCAGATTAAGATCTCCCACACCTATATGCAATAACTGTTCAGTTTATTTTAAGATGGCAAATCTTCAAACTTTAATAAACAAACTTCAATCTTCTCCACTCTCAAACTCTTCAGCAATCCAATCTGACCCCTCAAGCATAGGACTTTATTATGTCCATTTAATTATACAGAAGAGGGAATTTTCAATGAAATGGATGGCTGAAGAGTTGGAGTTTGGAGAAAATTGAAGTTTGCCCATGTGCTATCTTAATATAAACTGAACACTTACTGTATGTATGTGTGGGACCAACTTATGAGTGCTGTTTCAGCATAAAATATGTATATTGGAGATCATTTACATTTTTCACTTGCACGTGGTCATGTGTATCAGTTGCATAAGATAGATTGGATAGACGTAGGGAGCTTGAAAAGTTCGAATTTAGTTATATACATTAACAATAATTACACATAAAGCCTTATTTGACACATCATGTCTTGCCATTGTTTATGTGTTGACTATTTTTTATGTATTTACATCTGTAAACCAACAAGCCTTGATCATCATTAATTTTATTGCCTAAGTAATACATAGTTTCAGTGGAATTTGAAGATTATAATTGACTATTTGTTAATCTGCTTTCAGAACAGGATATATTTGCCTGTTTATTAATGAAGTTTATAAATATTTGAAAACCAGGCACTCTTCACAAACTTGGAGCTTAATTGTAAACATAGGGGACTTGAACTCAGACTTTCAAGCACCCTTCAACTATCCACACTATCTCATAGAATGACCACACACATATAGAAAGGATAAATAATCGCCAATATCCGTATTTCATGCTAAACCAGCACTCATCTGTTGGTCCAGATTATCATCTCCCACACACATATATATATAAGCAGTGCTCAGTTTACATTAAGATAGCAAATCTTCACACTTTAATAATGAACAGGCTTCAATCTACTCCAATCCCCAACTTTTCTGCCACCTATATCACTGAAAATCTGATGATGAAAAGCTCAAATCCCATTCTGATGCCAATATTATTGCCATGTCCATGTTTTTTAATAAGGTTGACTTAAACTTATTTAAATTAATAATCTTATTGTCTTTAGTCAAGTTGCAATCTTTTGTATCTATATAAACATATTGAACCGTAGATAAAGGTGAGTTACCAGCATTATTGTAAAAAGGAGGTTGCCTTGACAACAGAATGATATTGTTGATTGTTATTGATATTGTTTAAGTGTTGACTGCTTTCATATATATATATATATATATACATTTATAAACCTCTCTAGCCTTGAGCATTATTAGCTCTATGATCTAAGTAATAGATAGTTTCCATGGAATTTGAAGATTATAATTAACTATTTATTAGTCTACTTTCACAACAGGGTATATTTGCCTGTAATGAGGTTTATTTAAATTTCTTTGAAATTATAATCTTATTCTCTTTAGTCAAATTGCAAACTTTGGTATCTAGATAAAAAGTAGGCTTATGACTTTATTGTTTGGGGATTCATAAGAAGTTGAAGCACCAAAGCTGAGAGCATCAGAATGAATTCTGGCATCTCCTGATTCCAAGGTGAATGATCTACCAACTGAACCAAACTTCATAGGGTAAAAGACATATGGCTTTATTGCTTGCGAGTTTATAAAAAGTTCAAACACCAAAACTGCATGCACCAGAATCGATCCTGGGATCTCATCTTGTAATGTTGGATGTTCTATCTTATTGGACCATAGATAAAGATATGTATCGATGTTTATTATAAAAAGGAGGTTGTCTTGAAAACAGATTGAGGATTGATGATTGGCACTGATATTGGTATTGTTTATGTGTTGACTACTTTCATGTATTTATATAGCTGTTAAAACAAGCAAAATTCACTATACATATTGCCACACACAGCAAGCTGGAGTAATCAGTAGATGCCAGAAGGCTTGTTCATTAAATCCCAATCTAATGCCTACTCTACCAATATCCCCAGACTAGTTTCTGGCTTGTGGCCTTCATCAGTGAGAAACCTTGGATCTGAAAGCACTGCACATATATAGTGCCTACTCATCCAATATCCCCAGACTAGTTTCTGGCTTGTGGCCTTTGTCAGTGAGGAGCCTTGGATCTGAGAGCACTGCACATAGATCTTAAGTGCTCTCAGATCCAAGGCTCCTCAGTGGCGAAGGACACAAGCCAGAAACTAGTCTGGGGATATTGAATGAGTAGGTACTAGATGGGGATTTTATGCACAAGCCTTCTGGCATCCATTGATTACTCTATCTTGCTGTGGGTGGCAATATGTATAGTGAGTTTTGCCTGTTTTAACAACAGTTACACACAAGCATAAGAAGTGGTCATGTGATGTGTTATTTATATAGTTGTTGTATATGATTTTTATTATTTATTACAAAGCAAAATAAGGACAATTTTCTTGCATATTTGCATTTCACAGTAACATCATATCAGTAGTAGCAACTACTTGCAAGCAAATATGACCATTCCATGTTCAAGAGAGAGAAAAAAGATAAGCCTCCAAATAGAAATACTATTACCCTAGGGATGAATTTTGTGATAGCAATAGTAAATAATTTTTAAAGCACAAATAAGAGTACATTTTGTGATATTTATTAATTTCTTCTGAAGCTAACTTTTTTTTGTAAAATATGTTAACACTGCATATAAATGCAGTTCTTCAATATATTCTATTCACTGCCATATCTTTCCAAAGAAAACAACCAGCATTGCACATCACATGATCACCATTTTCTATTCTTATACAAGCTGTTATAGCAATAGCAATACTATTTATACAGTAGTGCCACCCAGTGCAGGCCATAGATTACTAGTCAATAGATGCTAGAAGGTTTGTGCATCAATTCACCTAATATCTACTCATCTGATATCACCAGTCTAGTTTCTAGCTGTGTGGACTTCATCAGTGAGGAGCTAGTTTCTATTTGCTTTTAATATTTTATGGAGGGGTGTAATCATAAGCACAAGATCAAAAACATGAAAAAATACATGATCCCCAAGATGCACATTTCATGCTGAACCAGCACTCATCAGTTGGCCCAGATCATATTCTCTTACATATATTGTTATCATTGCTCAGTATATGTAGATAATAATAAGAAAAAATATAACGATAGCCTGTAAGGCTGAAACCTTTGACAGATGCACCTTAAAAATGCTTAAATGACAGCCAATCAGATAGTAATAATGACTGCACAAGGAACTCTCAATTCAAAAGACAAGTCAGAGATTTTATGAGAAAAAAATGGAATGCAAGATGGAACCCACTCTCTTCTCTACTTAAATTTAGATATAAATAGAAAAGAGGGTGGGTTCTATCTTGGGTTCCATATTTTTCTTGTAAAATCTCTGACTTGTGTTTTGAATTGAGAGTTCCTTGTGCAGTCATTATTACTATCTGATTGGCTGTCATTTAAGCATTTTTAAGGCACATCTATCAAAGGTTTCAGCCTTTCACATTATTATTATGTCACCTTCTCGTGCTTAATAAATTTAATATATATGCATGATTTATAAATTTTTAAATAACTGTAATTAATACCAGTGTTTCATGACATTTTATAAAAGTAATATATTAATTTAATATTTCTGAGGATTATAATTTTTTTTCTTAAGAAAGGCTTTCTAGAAACCATTTTAATAAACTTTCAAAAAATTCCATGATCTTATATGATAGTAAATTAGTTATTTATACATCATAAAAATGAAATATTATTTTAATGCTGATCTAACCAGAGATCTGATTCTATTTGAGATTTCACATGATCAGCATCTCATGCTAGCATATAACTGTTAGTAAACAGGCAAAAACTCTCCATATAGTAGTGCCACCTTGTGCTAACCAGAGTAATCAATGGATGCCAGAAGGCTTGTGCATAAAATCTCTATCTAGTGTCTACTCAACCAATATCCCCAGACTAGTTTCTGGCTTGTGGAGGGTTGTATTAGATCCTAAGATCTAGGTGCAGTGCTCTCAGATCCAAGGCTCCTCACTGATGAAGGCCACAAGCCAGAAACTAGTCTTGGGATATTGGATGAGTAGGCACTAGATGGGATTTTATGCACATCCCTTCTGGCATCCATTGATTACCCTGGCTTGCATTGATTAGTAATACTGTATGGAGTGTTTTGCCTGTTTTAATTTGTTTGTATTTGAGAAGTTTAAATAAAGTTTAAAATGAACATTTAATGATAGATTATGAAAATAGTCCAAATTATTATCACATCTAACATATTGTAATGAATGGGATACTATGGTTATATAGACACAACTTTTTAATAAGAGATGTAGAATGTTTTAAATTATAATATTTCAAATGAATAATAAAAATGATTTTGTCATTTTTAATGGATTTCTAGTCATACCATTTATAATATATTTACTGATATCATATGGTTAAATATCATAAATATCTTTCAGACTAATCATCATCATCATCAACCATTATCAATCCACTGCAGGATAAAGGTCCCTCCAAGTTTTATCCATCTCCGATCTTTAGCTTCTCTTCTCCACATCACCCCTGCACACTTTCTTATTTCATCCATCCATCTCACATGTGATCTCTTTCTGGGTCTTTTACAATCTCCTGAAATCCCATTTAAGATTTCAATTGTCCATCTATTATCATATCTTCTAGCAATATGTCCAACCCAACTCCACATCAATCTTTTAATTTTTTCAATGAGGTCAGTAACACCGGTTTTTCTCCTACCATACATTGCGTTTTTGATCTCTTCTTGTTACTCCCAACATGCATCTCTCCATACTTCTTTGAGTGGTCTGGAGTCTCTGTATTGCTCTTCTATTAGTGTCCAAGTCTCAAAGCCATAAGTAAGAACTGGTAAAACACATTTGTTAAAAACCTCTATATCAGTTACAAGCTTAAGCTAATAATAAAAACTACACGGCTGTTATTACTGACAGAGACAATAATATTTTATAATATTAACAAACAAATAGCACTTTCGACCCAAGTCGTGATCAAAGCAATAAATTGCAGAGAAAACTAATCAATAAACCGCAAAATAGCTATTAAATAGACGAGGATGAACTAATAGGAAAAGTAGTCAATCTAGAATTTATTGCATAAAGATAATTTTTGTTTACATACGATTCTTTTCATTTTACACTTTTTATCATGCGTTTCATGTATTAATATCTCAAAAGATTGTGGCTGAAAAATAAGCCTGGTGGAAAATTGATAAATATAAAAAATAGAATAAACCGAATCATCTTGTAATGCTTTATTATAAATTTGATTATGTTGCTTAAGATATACAAATTAAAAAGCGTATGAAACACTTGAACGAGAAGCTATAACGATTCCAAAAATTATTATACGCTAAGCGCTTTCGAGGCCATTTGCCTCATATTCATAGCGGTAATGCAAGATGCAGAATGAGGAAATAGGGCAAGGAAACAAAGCGGTATGCAAAACGTATGCAAATGAGCTAGATAGTCCAACGTTTGGAGATTTCAAAGCAGCTATCCCGTCTATTGATAGCGCTATTATTGCAATTAATGAAGTATGCTTCTCTGATTTTCCGCTTGATGTCATTGCCAACTATTTTGGGGTTGGAGGGTTCAAACACATAGTATTTCATATTCCCTAATATATGCAGTACAATAACCACAATCTTTTAATATATTAATATATGAAACACAGAGATAAAAACATAAAAGTAAAGAATCATATGTAAGCAAAAATATTCCTTATACTGTAAATTCTAAATTGCTAGTTACTCCTAGGGCGGTAAATTCTAAATTGACTAGTTTTGCTATTAGTTAATCCTAGTAGACATAATATCCATTTTAACATTTATTGAGTAATCTTATATATAGTTTATTGCCTTGTTACAGATTTGGATCAAAAGCGCTAGACATTTATTTATTTGTTAATATTATATTATTGTTTCTATCAGTAACAACAGCCGTATTGTCTTGCATTGGTGGTCGAGAGGTCAGCGCGACTGACTTGCACTTGCAGGCAGTTGCCCGGGTTGCGGGTTCGCGTCCCGGCCGATGCTATGACACTTTAAAAAAAAAAAAACAACAACAACAGCCGTATTGTTTTTATCATGATTTTAAGTCTAGACAGAGGTATTTGTCTATTATAAAGATTAAATTAGAGAAATGAACTGGTGTGACTATATTATTTTAATCTATTTGCTTATTAGTTTAAAATTATAGCTATTATTGTTATTTATAAACAATCACCAAAGAATCCATTTCCTTATTGTGATCTGTACTTAAATATGAAAGAGCCTTCAGAATAATTCAATTACTATCATCAATAGCAACATCTCCGTCGGATTCTGCTCATTTGATTACAACTTAATTATCAAAGTTCTCATAATCAATATGAGTAATATGGGTTACAAATAAAATGTCCCTTGAATATGAGTCTAAACATGGTCACAGCTTTGAATTCACATCCACCAGTATTATTTGCTCCAAACAAAATGGTTCCAAATGCAAAGTTAGAGGCCTGGCACATTGGCAACAATGTACATACACTCAACAAGAAAGGATATTCCCCTATCAAAAAAGTGGCTTATTTAAATAAATTCATTTACATCTTATAATGAAATTTTATATAAATCACCACTTTTGTGATTCTTCTATAAATCTTGCAATCTTCTTGGATAACTACAGTTACAAGTAGTCAAAAGCATGCATAACATACTATGTTGATATATTTAACAGTTTTATGGGAAAGTATTAAACAATCTTTCTTAGTATATATAAGCGTATATTTTTTTGAATAATCTACATTCAATAAACGTGATATAAACTCTTCCAATATAATGCAAATGTAGTATCTTATCTGCAGACAGTTGATTTTAAGCATTCATCATCATCATCATCATCATCAACCATTATCAGTCCACTTCAGGATGAAGATCTCCCCAGGTTCAATCCATCTTTTGTTATCTTTAGCTTTTCTTCGCCACATCACCCCTGCACACTTTCTTATTTCATCCATCCATCTCACATGTGGTCTCTTTCTAGGTCTTTTAAAATCTCTTGGAACCCAGTTTAAAATTTCAATTGTCCATCTATCATCATCTCTTCTAACAATATGTCCAGCCCAACTTCAGTCTTTTAATTTTTTCAATGAGGTCAGTAACACCTGTTTGTTCTCTTACCCATTTATCATGGTAACCATAAAAATAATGTTAAAACTGAAATTGATATGTATTTGCATGAATAATTTCCATTTCCATCCAAACAAAGTCATACATACAAATTTCTTCCTCTTCCTCCTTTCCTTATATATTGATTTCTATATTTACATATCATACCATTTCCAACCTTCTTATTCACTTAACAATATTATTTTTTTACACCAAAACTCTACTCTTGCAGTTTTTACTGTCCTGTAGTCATACATACAAACTTGTATATTGTTGACCATAATGTTTTTTTGGTATTTATTGTTAATAAAGATTTATAATTTTACCTATAAATACTTTTTAAAATAGGCTATAGCTTGTAACAAATGTGCCTTGAAATTTAATAGTCAAGCAATATCTTTATTTTGCCAATAGAGGGACCTCTCAAACCACGACACAAGATAGCGACTTTTCTAAAGGTAAGAGTGGCTGTCTCATCTTTAACCTAACTTTTCACTTATATAGGCCAATCTGAAGCATCTTGATTTGAAAGTGTTAAACTGTTGTTTTCTCCACTGTTTAAGTCCATTATTTCTTATACAAATTAACATTCATAAAAATAGTGGACATAAATAGTGGAGAGAACAACAGCTTCACACTCCCAAATCAAGATGCTTCAGATTGATTTATATAAGTGGAAAGTTAGGTTAAAAATAAGATGGCTACTCTTATCTTTATAAAACTCGTTATCTTGTGTCGTGGTTTGAGAGATCCCTCTATTGGCAAAATAAAGATATTACTTGTCTATTAAATTTCAAGGTACATAGTCTGTCTTAAAAAGTATTTACATATACTTTCTGTGCACTTAATAAATAATTATAACTCTACAATTTTATCTATAGTGCTTTTATATTAATACTAAACACAACATAATTGACAAAATCAAAAAAAAAAAAAAAATAGAATTTATACATTATTATTTATTGCTGAAGCTTAAGTTTCTATAATTTAATAATTTTAACTTAAATTATTGGATTATATACCATTAATCTAAGATCAAACTATAGTGTATTTGGTTTGAAATCTTAAGAAATTGGTTAGTATTGTAAATAGTTGTTTTAATTTGATGGCAGGTTTTGTATCTTTGAATTATTATGTTCTTCCTCTCATCTTATATATTATTTATCTATTGCCAAAATTATAGAGCAATTAAATATATCTACCTTTCATTTACTATAGTAATACTTATTTTATTTTTGTCTCAACAATCTAACCATTTTGACTGACTAGCGATCTTTCTCAGAGTTAATATATATATATATATTAAAAAACAGTTAACATTTAGACAATCCCAATATCAATAACAATCAATAATTTCTAACTGTTGTCAAGGTAACTACTTTTAATAATATATATATATATATAATACACTAGAATAACTACAAAATTAAAAATGCCTATATAAAATTACAAAAATAATTTCTGTGTTATAGCCAGCTTATGGAGTCTTCCGCTATCATGTGTATCTTCTTAAACTCACACAATGGTAACGTTCTCACGTAAATGGCCAATTTTTCATAAATTGTGAATGCTAACAAAATTGTATTGATTAGTCAACACACACAATGGTAACGTTCTCACGTAAATGGCCAATTTTTCATAAATTGTGAATGCTAACAAAATTGTACTGATTAGTCAACACACACAATGGTAACGTTCTCACGTAAATGGCCAATTTTTCATAAATTGTGAATGCTAACAAAATTGTACTGATTAGTCAACACACACAATGGTAACGTTCTCACGTAAATGGCCAATTTTTCATAAATTGTGAATGCTAACAGAATTGTACTGATTAGTCAACACATTATTTGTACTATTTATAAAATATGCCTTATTAATTTTTCTCTTTTTCAAATCATTTTTTCCATGCAAAACAAAAACATTATCAAAGCAAAAATCTCCACTACAAATCATTGCATGTTCTGCAAAAACATATTTATACCTAAGCACAGAATAACATAATTTAGAAGTATGTACTCTTATTCTTCTCCTTTACTTTCTTTGCATTTCTTCATATATATTGCTTATAATAACTTCTTTCATATACACTTTAATGCAAAAAAAATTTTTTATAATAAAACTTCTTTATTTTCCTGATAGTTTTGACTATCCAGCCGTCTTCATCAGAGCTTTCTGAACCGTCCTCTACTTTTTTATTATAATTTTTTTTTTGCATTAAAGTGTATATTAAAGAAGTTATTATAAGCAATATATATAAATAACATAATTTATTATATAATACTTCATGCTTCTGGACTTTCTTTTTTAATGCACATTTAGTCTCACTGATATACCTATATCCACATTAACATACACTTTATATATAACATAACATTTATTGACTTTATCAATACAATCTTTTCCAGTAATAATTAACTTTTAGTATCTGAACCAACCTTAAATGCAATATTAAAATCAGCAGCTATCAATGATGTATCATTTATATAAGGCAATGTTATCCACCTTTTCTTTTCTATTTCAACTCTTTTCCATCTATTTCTAAACCTATACAGTGCAGATAAAATATTTTTCCTATCCCACCTCCAATAAATTATTAACATATCTTTCAACATTAAGAATTTTATCATTCTGAAATTTACGCAAAAGATCATTTCTAAAAAGAAATGTCCTAAAACCAGTTCATTTATAGATAAGTGGAACATTTGTATTTGGATCCTCTAATTCAGGGGTCCCCAACCCTTTTGCACTTAAGAGCACATTCTATAATACCGTTCAGGTGGTGGGCACCATTTATTTTTTCAATGTAAATTTATAGTTGGATATTGTTAATAATACACATAATGTACAAAAAAATATTTATTTCAAAAATAAAATTTTAACATAGAATTAATGTTTCTATTTTTGCACTGTAAAAGTATAGTATGTCCTACAATTTGATTACAGTATAGTACAATAATTTATAAGAAATTTAAGAAAATAAATTTATTTGTATCAGATAAATAATTTTTTAATCGTGTTCGGATAGCAGCGAGCACATGTAAAATGATCTGTGGGTGCCATGGTGCCCATGGGTATAGGGTTGGGGACCCCTGCTCTAATTGATAATGGTTTCAATACCATTTTATTATTAATTTTAATACCTTTCATAAAATTAAATTCAAATATTTTGTCCGATTCTCACTATCTTCACAATTAATAGTCCACATCAATTCATCAATATCATTTAATTTAATAAATAGTTTTTGCACTATCATATTTGCTCCAATAATAAACTACATCATCTATATACCTAAAATAACTTCTAACACCGATCAAGACATATTCTTTTAAAATATTCTCTTCATAATATAATACTACTTAACTATATATAATTGCAGAAAGAGGTGAACCCATAGGTCATAGGATAGGTATAAATCTGTTACATGCAATGATTTGTAGCAGAGATTTCTGCTTTGGTAGTGTTTTTGTTTTGCATGCGGAAAATGATTTCAGAAAGAAAAAAATTAAGGAGACACATTTTATAAATAATATGAATAATGTCTTGAATAAGCAGTGTAATTGTGTTAGCATTCGCAATTTATGGAAAGTTGGCCATTCACATGAGAACATTACTAGATGTATATTCTTATTTTTCTCCTTTTACTTTCTATGTATTTTTTTATATATTCATATATATTGCTTATAATAACTCTCCTCATATACCCTTTAATGCAAACTTTTTTTATTGCTTTATTTATTTTCCTGACAGTTTCAACTGTATATATAATTTTATATGTATATGAAATAATGGTTATATGTTTATATCATTCAATATTGTAGCTCTGATGAAGACTGCAGGACAGTCAAAACTGTCAGGAAAATAAAGAAATCATTAAAAAAAATTTGCTTAAAGTGTAGATGAGGGGAGTTATTATAAACAATATATAAGAACATTACTATTGAGTGAGTTTAAGGAGATTTAAATGTTAATTGTTTATTGCTACTGAAGATGGCAGAAGAGGTCATAGCTAGCTATCTGGGCATAATTGCTGAGATATTCTTGACTTCGTTTAAGGAGAAGTCAAATACATCTCATCGCATCACATCACATAGCAAAGAAATTATTTTTGTAATTTTATACAGGCATTTTTAATTTTGTAGAGTTATTCTAGTGTATTTTGATTATTATATTTATATTACTTGATATTATATATATATATATAGTTTATCTAATCAATAACATTATATTCAATTATAAACTGAATTCTTTTTTATAACTTATTATATAAATTATATATCTTCAAGGTCTGCATTACATTTTTATCTTAATAAAGTTAGACAGTAAGTCTTTACCATTTTATATCATTTATTTATTATATTTTTTCTAATATTAATTAATATTATCATACTTATAAAAATATAGCTAACTTAAAAAAACTTCCAATCTTTAATCATTTATTAACACTTTTTTAATGTTTATTTCAATTTCACTTATTAAATATCTATTATTAATCTAAATTTAATAAGTAAATTAAAAACTGTTAATAAATTATATAAGATTGTTAAATTTTTTAAATTAGCTATATATTTATAATTACAAAAATATTAATTACTATGGATAAAAATATAATAAAGAAAATTACATAAAATGGTAAATATTTACTACTTTTAAACTTATTATTATACAAATGTAATATAGATTTTAAGATCATATATTTAAGACATTGTACAGGCTTACCTGCATTTATATATGTAATATATGCAGGATTCGAACTCAGACTTTTACACAATCCACTACTCTCAGTGCCATCTCATATTGCTGACCCACCTGATCACACACATGTTGAAAAGATAAATAATCACCAATATATGTATTTCATGCTAAACCAGCAATCATCAGTTGATACAGATTACTATCCTTACACAGATATATAATCAGTGCTCAGCTTTATATTAAGATAGCCAATCTTCATACTTTAATGAACAGGCTTCAAACTATTCCACTCACAACTCTTCAGCTTTCCATTTCATTGAAAATCTGATGGTGGAACATTCAAAGCCTTTGTTAGTACCAAAGTTGTCATCCTACACATGTTGACATATTAGTCATTCTGACCCCTCATGTACAGGAGAATAATCCATTTATACGTACATATGTGAGGGATGGGCAGACCTTTTACACACTATTTATATAAATTAATACATTGTACAGGCTTAAACCTGCATTTATATATGTAATATATGCGGCGGTTGAACTCAGACTTTCACATGACCCACCACTCTCAGTGCCATCTCATATTGCTGACCCACCTGATCACACACATGTTGAAAAGATAAATAATTACAAATATACGTATTTCATGCTAAACCAGCAGTCATTAGTTGGTCTAGATTACTATCCTCACACATATATATTGTAACGGTATATAAATATGCCGTTACATTAATTTAAAATAAAATCTTAAAGGTTCGCAAATAAAAATAAAATCTATTAAAAAAAAAAAACTAAATGCTAAAATTAAAATGTTTTTTTAAACGTATATATTCGCACAGATTCAAAACTTTAAAAATATTTTATAAATAAAAAAAAAGTATTTGAATGTATATTTTTATAAAAAAATACAAGATTTAAAGATAAAAATATTTTAATAAATAAATAACGTAATTAAAAATAAAAAAACAGGTATTAATTAATTCCTGTAATCTGTGAATGGAAATGATTGTTTGTTAATTGAAAAGCAAGCTAGCCTTGGGCTCTTGTGCAATTAAAAAGTCAGATGAAAATTAGATAAGAGAATAAAGAGAAATTAGTTTGACCAATGGAAGCACCAAGCCTCAGCCCAGACCTGAATGAAAAGGATGGATTAGTGACGTTTTGTTGGTTGAATCTGTGTGGATACTATAAAAAGAGAAATACAGTTTTCCTGACTGTTTTCTGGCTTTGTTTTTGAGGGTCGTGATAGGACGCACATATCACACACTCTCTCTCTATTTTAAAAATGAACTGACTGTGATACCGAAATGAACCAGCTAATGCTACCTCCAGAACATCTGACCAGGTTTTCAAATAAAGACTCTGTGGAAATTTACATCAAGAGCAGTGATTCTTCTACTGTAAGCTATTGACATGAACTCTAAAATTTAAAAATAATTAAGAACTTTCGTTCAAGCTTATGAACTTCTATCTGACTTTTAAGTTTAAAATCAATTGATAATGTTTAATTTTATATGTTTTGCTTTTGATAAAAATCATTTCCATTTATTATTTTATTTGTATTAATATTTATTGTTTAAATTTTAAAATGAGGAAATTTAAGTTGGGTATAGACGTTGCATAGATTCGTTAGCAGTTAATTATGTTGCTGTTTCATAGTCGATTGGAATATATAAGTCATCAATGTCACTGCAGCATCTTATGATGAATGCTAGTGGGTTTTTTGTATTCCCTATGCAATTGACGTTATCGATGATTTTGTATTTTGATCGGTTGTGTTTATTTTGGAACGTTTTAACCGTGGAATCTATGCAGCCGATCTATACTCGACATTATAAAACAAATTGTATAAAATTCATCTGTGCGAACGTAATTAAATGTTAAATTTAAGTCGGGCATGAATGGCTGTATAGATTTGTAAAGTTATATATATAGTTTAAGGGAGGGTAATCTTAGGTTATTCGTTTCGTAGTTGAATTAGCTCAATGGATTGGATATATTTGTGTAATTAGTAGATGTAGTATGAGATCTGCTATGGGCAGGATTGCATATATACGCCACACACCTTCTGTTTGCCTATGGATGGGTTTGTAAGTCGGCAAAGGACCGCAGTCCATTCCTATGGAGTTTTTTGTTTATTGTTCTACTCGCCAACAGATGTAGCATTCCTGTTGGTGGAGAGACAATGTCTTCTCTAACTCTACTTACTGTTCAGATGTACATTCCTGACAGTATAGTATTTTGTGTTGTCGTATTTTCATGCTACATTGAATACATAAATGTATCAGATGGATTGGCGCTGGTTTGACTGTGAACTTTTGGCCTAAGGTTAAATAAGGGAAAGAATATTTTCTTGTCAAATGCAGATCTATGTAGTCTATTCATACTCGACTCACTAAATAAATATTAAACTCATAATTGCAATCTATTTAAATGTAAAATTAAAGATTAATATAAAAATCTAAAATGTTAAACTTATTCCTCAAATTAGAATGATTTTATATGTGCGTAAATAAATATTTTTATGTGTTAATTTCTGGCAGTGGCTTTTATTTTTTTATATTTAAGATATAAAGTTATATTTTATAATCTCTGCTGTTCCACTGAGCTAGTGACTTGAGCTAACAATCTGAATATTTAAATAAAGTGGAATCTTAACAGCATGTATCTGCCTACTTTATAAATTTTTCTAGGCTCAAATGCCTAGATGGCGCCCTGGTAGTGCAGATATCATAGATTGCAGTTGGATTCGATCTCCACTTTCTTTTCGATTGTTACAATATATTATCAGTGCTCAGCTTTATATTAAGATAGCCAATCTTCATACTTTAATGGACAGGCTTCAAACTATTCTAACTCACAACTCTTCAGCCTTCCATTTCATTGAAAATCTGATGATGAAATGTTCAAAGCCCTTGTTAGTGCCAAGGTTGTCATCCTACCCATGTTGACATATTAGTCATTCTGACCCCTCATGTACAGGAGAATAATCCATTTCTGATGATTGCTGGTTTAGCATGAAATACATATACTAGTCACATGTGTGATCAGGTGAATCAGCAATATGAGATGGCACTGAGAGTAGTGTGTCATGTGAAAGTCCGAGATCATATATTTAGTAAATATATATTACAAGGAGGTTGTCTTAACAACAGATTGAGATTGTTATTGATATTGGTATGGTTTGAGTGTTGACTGCTTTCACTGAATTTACATTTATTGACCTATCTTGCTTTGAGCACAATTAGATTATATATATAAAATTAAGAGCGTGCTAATAGCTCTAAACAAGCTTTTTTTTTATTTATGATAAATGCTTGTTATTATATATATATATATAATCATTAGAAACCAGTCAATACTTAGACAATCCCAATATAGATAACAATCAAGAATTTCAAAATGTTGTCAAGGCAACCTCCTTTTAGCAATAGGGTGAGGTTAAACCATGTATGATTTTCTATTATTTCCCAATGTTGTAATAAAATAACACCATTTTCAAGATCAAGTTTTTAAAGAAAAGCAATTAGATCTCAAGTAGTAACTAGAGTGAATGTGAGGTAAAAAATGAGATTGAGCATGAAGTAGTTGAGTGTTCAGAAAACATGGATTAACAAAATGTTTATATTCTTAAATTTCACCATTAATTGATTTAATGTTTACATTAGAAGAAAGAGATGAAGTAAGTGGTCTCCACAAGGTGGAATATGCTGTGCTTCATCAGATTTATTTAAACCAGTCAGTCTTTTTAATATTTTAATAGACTCCCACATCATTCTCACATCGTATTTTTCTAAATTAGCAAGTATTTTAGTATTATCAAAATCAAGTTTGTGACCAATTTTAAAAAAATGTAATGTAATTGAAGGTATATATAGCGATATAATTAGAGGGAGTTTGAACTCAGACTTTCAAGCTCCCATTAGTCATCCATTCCAACTTATGCAACCAACACACATGACCACATACATAAAAAAGATCTCCACTAAATATTGAGCCGGTAAAAATATGTTTATCCATCTAACATGAGCTGGAACTCACAAAATGTACTTCAAACCCAGTCAAGCCCAAGATTTAGGTCAGGAACCAGCTTGGATTCGAACCCACTCTCTAAGTCCCAAATCGAACACCTAATGAATAACATAATAGTTATGGCTCATGAGAATTAATCTTAATTCGGCCGACTAGCAAAGCTGAGAAGACAATGAGACATCTATTAATTATGATTATATTAAAATATACATAAGTATGGCTGTAATATATGTGGAAGAAGTGGAGGAAAAGGAATTCGAACTACTCAAATAAGTTAAACAATAAAAGATAGTTTAATATAATGAAAATTTAGTTATATACATTTATAAATTAAGTACATTAGTATGTGCGTGAATGAGCAAGCGGTAGATGATTATATAGTGTCATTCACGCTAGTTTCTAATATGCTCTTTATTAGCTAAATATATATTACAAATAAACACACATCTTTGGTGGGTCTAGTATTAAAATGCCAATCAGATTAGAAAGAAGTTACACAAAATTAATATTAACGCTTTGATTTATGGTTCAGAAACGTGGTGACTAACATATATTAGGGGAGCGTTCTGAGATTCATTATACATATAAATACATTTGAAAACATTTGAATCCATGACAAGATATTTAATGAAAAATTATTTTAACAATAATAATAAGACGAACGCTTTATTTTCCCCAAGGCACATAGATACTCTTAAATAGATATATAAATTATGAAGGTAGGATTGTATATGACTGAAATAAATTAATACAATAGAAATGGCAATTATATATATATATTTTAAGCAAAGCTAATTTTAATATTAGAGCATTAAAACAGGGTCATGAAGCAAAAGGAATACTAAATATGAAGAAGTTTGCGGTGCTGACATAGTAGCCTAGAATAACTAAAAGGAAAAGGTCGTGCTTCTGGATGAAAACGAAATCCCACACTCCCATTTTGGGTAGTGCTTAGAGAAAAGTAGATAAGCATAACGTGACCCAGACTTTTGCTGGTATTACCGACGTGAGAGGCTTTTTGTCTACGAAGTGAATATGCATAGCATGTGCCAGACTTTGGGAATCACAGCCAGAGGCATTTTATACGAAATAAATGGTCCTGGGTAGCTTGCTTCAACTATCCTCAGGACAAGACTTGAGAAGAAATCTATGGGTTCGAATTTGTCGTAACCCCCAGATTAAGAAGCACATATATATAAAAACACGAAGATAGGCTAAATGACAGAAACGCAATGAATGATATCACTAAAAAAAAACATTGAATACATTTTACAGCTTCAAAATAAATGACCCTTTATTTAAATACTTTAACATGCAATGCAATTATAATATATATATATATAGGGAATATTTAGATTTAATAAAATATACGTTAAAATTTGACTTAGCAAAAGAAACATAAAAGATTCACCCCCATCCCTTTTCTGATATTTAAAATAAATAAATCCCACTTTCGTGATTTTTATAATAACTGAAATATATAAATACGGTAGTTGATATTTTAAGCATACATTTTAAGAGTATATATAAAAAACTAGCAGTTATATATATATAAAACAATTAAGTCACCTTATTTTAGAATTAAATAAATAATATTTTATAAGATTTCAAAGCGTTAATTTGTTTTAACTTTGAATTTACACCGGTAGAAAATTCAGAGTTAAACAAATATATATTATATTAGAACATAAATAAAATGTTGGTACGTAAAACAATCTGGCGATTGTATAAATTAATAATGCATTGTTTTAAATGGACGTTAATAACTTGCTTTGTGAATTTTACTTAAAAATGACAAAAGATTTTTATAAATAAAAAAAATCGCCAGTTTGTTTGAGATTAGCAAATTAATAAAAAAACATACATATATAATCAAGTAATAAATAATTACAAATAATTGACCCACTAACGTTAAAGAGCATATAAGAGAGAATTAAATTTATATAAATTATTGAAGAGCAAATTACAGTTTATTGATATATATAAAAAAAAGGCAAAGTTAAAAGAAATACATGAGAAGAGATCTTGAAAGATTATTTAGACTAAATTTAGTTTCAATGGTGGCGGTTTGAAATAATTTACCTTGCAGTTTAAGAGTTCAATTTAAAAGATTGCCAGTTTTCCCATGGCAGCAAGTTTCTATTAAATGTATTTTAAAAGTTCTCCATCGGGCCTTTACTTCACTTGAAGGTAGCAGAATATTATGGCCGCGGAAGATGACCCACCAGGGTCAGCAAGAGGGTGGATTGACTGCTACATCATTTGTTTAGATTTACCGCGATATTAACCATCATCTATACTAGCGTAGCTAATCTTCTTTCAATAGTAACTGATAACTAACAACTCAACTAATAACTAATAACTAATTAATGTGATTCAAAATTTAGTCATTTTATACTTTTTCTCTTATCAGTTGTTTTTGAAGATGCAATTGTTAGATAACGCCAAAAATAAATTCAAATCTATTTCTAGATTAGAAATAGATTTAACAACATGTTTTTAACACAAGTAAATCTTTAATCTAATTAATCCCATTTATCTTAAGTAAAATTTTAATTAAAAAATACCTTTCCCAGATTAGACTACCAACCCCTAATTATTTTTAGACAATTAAACAACACCTGCATCTTCCATATTGTATTTTATATAAAAAAATGTATAATTTATAGAAAAACAAGCAATTTGAAAAGAAAAAGCCAAAAATGACATATAATAAAATATTTACAAAAACATCAATATTTTGTTAGTAAGTTTTGCTCCTATGTATATGTTTGAGTCGCATCTATAATTTTAATAAGAAGAACTAATAATTACTAAAAAAAATCAATAATAATAAATATTGAAAGTTAAATTATAAATTTAGGTGCACATCTCAAATATATACATAAAAAATATACATACTGACAAAAGGAGCAGGATGGGATATAGGGGTTTGAACACAGGTTAGTAAGTAGAAACATGAAGCACAATCTTAAGCTAAGATTACTGCTTCAATATATATACATCATTGCTGAATCAGCACTCATCAGTTGGTCAATCATCATATCCTACATATATATATATTATCAGTGTTCCATTTATATTAAGATGGCAAATCTTCAAATTTTAATGAATGGGTTTCAATCTTCTCCACTCTCCCACTGTTCAGCCATTCATGTCATTGAAAATCTCATGATGTCGTGTTCAAAACCTTTGTTTGCAAATTTTGTTGTCATACTCATGTTAACTGTAAGTCATTCTTACCCCTCATATACAAGACCTTAAGACCATTTACATACATAGAAGAAGGATAGAAAGAATACAGGCTGAATATTATATACAAGTGTATTATATATTGAGATGGTATTTTCTACAATTTCATGTATATACATATATTTAGTTTAGTAAAAATGTCTGTAGTTTATAATAAGAATTTTAAAAATAATATATTATCTTCAGTAAATCAAGTAAAGTTTTATTATGAAGAAATCATAATTTCTTCATGTGGTTTTCTTTCAAAGTATCTAAATAAATTATAACTCAAGATAAATTAAGTGTCTTGAAATATAAGTGTTTTTTTCTTAAAAGTTTTTTGCATGTTTCTTGGGAAAATGTAGGTTGGGGGGAATTAGAGAAGTTAGCAATTAACTCTATTGTTGAAACTCAACTTACAAAATGTATTTGTAATTAAAAATATTAAAAAAACAAAAAAATACTTATATATTCACAAAATAGTTTAATATTTCAACCAGAGGACTGGTTTTCATCAGAAGTAAATATATACAGTAAAATGGCAATATTCAAAAATTACAATCTACCAGTTGTATATTGCACTAATTATCCAAGAACTTTTTTAATTAAACATTCCTCAAAAATAAAAAGATGAAAATTGTAAGTGACAAAATTTGGCTAAAAATAAACCAAAAAGGTATGAATCCTGATCACAGAAAAACATATAATTTGTGGAGTTTTCTTTTGTTCAGGTATTATTAAGAACTTTCTCATTAAAAGTTAATATACATTGCTATGACAATGTTCCCCAACTAATTAACATCAGGGACTACCCCCCCCCCCAGTGAAAGCTGTCTCCCAGCTGCACATGAAGCTGCCCATGTGATTTCAAGCTATGGAAAGGATGAAGCCAACCAGCTAGCCATGAATGTATTCTGAAGCCAGAGAACTGAAAAGAATCACAACTGAAGCTAAGAACTAATATCACACATGGATTGTACCTTCATGATAAAAAAAATTAACAGCTGATCAACTAGGGTAATTATAAACTGTTACTTAAATGAACTTTTATTCTATAATTAGCATGATATTAACCTAGACTGTAACTGATGTGTTTCAGGAATAGAGTGTAGGGTTTTTTACAGGTGAATTATCATGTTGTTTTGAGTGCATTAAAAGTGTGTGGAGGGTATGCTTCTGTATTGTTTTGTTTTATTTATTTTCTTTTATTATTTTTATGTATCTTTGTTGTACCCAAATGTTTGTATAGATCAGCTTAACCAAATGTTAACTATTTGATCTTGAAAGACAATAAGCAGGGGAGGGGATAAAGTCAGTTAAAATTTTGGCCATAAACAAACACCTGAAAACTTATGCTGGAAAAGAGAGTATGACTAAGTAAAAATTGATGGTTACAAGCAAACACCTGGAAACTTATGCTGTCATTTAATGATAACTAAAATTATTTAACATGAGTGAAGGTATTAAAGTCAGAATAAATTTCAATACAGATCACTCTAATATTAAATCACCTTAATGTTCACCCCTATTTGAATAGGGTCTCCATAATAAATTTTGGGTCATTGTTGTTCATAGGGTTGTGATGATGCATTTTTTGAAAAATGGTATAAAAATGTTAAATAATTGTACCATTATAAAAACTGGTAATTGTTGGAGTTAATTTTTGAGTGTATTTTGCTTTGGAAATAGATTCAGTCAGTTTGGAGTGTTCTGACAGGAGGATTGGAAATGAGATAGGAATAAAAATATGGGATAATAAAGATTATTAAAGCCATACTTGAAAGTTTCTGTTAAAACAGGCAAAACTCACTATACGTATTGCCACACACAGCAATCTAGAGTAATCAATGGATGCTAGAAGGCCTGTGCATAAAATCCCCATCTAGTGCATACTCATCCAATATCCCCAGACTAGTTTCTAGCTTGTGGCCTTCATCAGTGAGTGAGCAAGAATAAGAAATGGTGATCATGTGATGTTTATTGAATTAAAGTCTCTGTTATTAATTTAATTATAGAATTAGCAGTTATTTATTTATGTCCTCTAGGGAGAAGATAAATCATAATCATTAGAATCCACATAAGATTACACTATAAAATATTATGTGGCTGTGTTACATAAATAATCTCTACAATCATTGAAGAATCTTCTCAATCTAGTGCTAAGCTATACACCTAGTGGTGCCCTCATACCAGCTACCATAATATGGGTAATCTTCATAGCTTTGCAGAGCTAATGATGTTTTGTACTGTCACAATATATTATTTATATTTTTCTTATATATGTGGTCATATGTGTTGATTGTATAAGATGGAGTGGCTGACTAAAGAGAGCTTGGAAATCTGGGTTCAAATTCCTTCTAATTACATATAATTTAAAAGTATATATAATATACTTGTATTTAAATATTTATATATATATATATATTGTAAGGGTAGCTTACAATCCAATTGTGTCCAGCCTTTGTTTACTCATGCCACCATATCAAACTCATTTAAAATATAAGATTATCTAATAGGTGGTTCAGCATGCATTATCGTTTTATAGAGTAAACATACACACACACATATATATATATATGCAACAAACGTTTATTTTTTTATTACTGTATTAAATAAATGTCACAATAGATTAACTTCTCTTATCTAATAAAAGGATAACAAAAAAAACAGTTAAAGAAATTATACAAATATATATATGTATGCCAAAATGATTATAAGGCAATTATTATTGTTCCTATTATATTTTGATGATTCATGCTAATCATTTTTATGTCTTAGCATATCTATTCCCATCAAATGTAGGTGCTACTTATTAAGTTCAAGAATTACTTATTTTGCATTGCTTTATCTTTAAATTGCAAATGTATTATCATGTAATTTTTGTATAAAGCCATGTGTGATGAATATCAAATTTCTATTCAGTGCACTCTTTAATAGTTTGAGTGTAAATTGTTAATTATTCTTGATATGTATGTCTATTTGCTGTGCTTTGCCAATATTATATGACATAAAACTGATAAACATTTATTTTAGAAATTAAAATTGTAATTTTAGGCCCCAATAAGTGATGTACACTTTCTTCAATATTTATTTCATCACTAGATTGGTAAGTCCTATTTAAGATTTAAATATACTCATTTGGGGGATAACAGAATTGTATGATTGAATGTAAGAGTGGAGAACATCTAGCTATAATGTTAATATTGAGAAAGGTTTTTATTAATAAGACAAGAATAGTAATTTTCATTATTATTTAATCTATCATATTTAATTTATTTTATCTGTAAACATTACAAATTATAATTCTTCTCTGCATTGAATTGTGCAGTAGATTTCCAAAGTCCTTATCTGTTCAATGTCTTTATTGTTAAAAGTTAAAATAAATATTGTTTTATTGTTAATTTTGATTTTATAGTTTTTCTGTCATCATCTACACATATTGTCCACAAATCTTAGCACTATAAAACCTATTTTGGAGTTATCTTTTATATCTAATATTAAGAGTACATGAACATATAAAATTTAATATAATAATCAGTTTGTTCAAATTTACATGTAGATGTTAAGAGAACTTCTAAGGAATAAATTATTAATTTTTTTTAATTACCAAATGATCACTTTAACTGATTGTATTCTTTAAAAAAAGACTGCTTTTGTGATAAATTTTTATTTTATTCAGAAATTGATTTTTGATTATGCATCATAAGTGTAAGTAATGAAATTATTTATCTCAAATCTATAAGAAATCTTAATATTATCCTGGTAAGAGTTTTTCATGTATTTATTTTAAGTAAAATATTTTCTTTAAAATTTATTATTATTATTGTAATAATCAGCCATTAAGCTAATGCACATGAGCTTTGTGGATTTTTAACTATAAATGAATACTCTCACTTCCAAACACAAGATAAAGTGTTTTGTGAAAAGATAGAATAAATCCATCTATCTTTTTGCCCCAAATGTTTATGTATGGGCAAATCTTAAGCATTTGAAAATGAGAGTTTGAAGATGTTAAGCAATCACTTTAAATTATTTTTACTATGCCTGAATGAATTATGCTTGCGAAATTTTCTAGAATTTATGATACATCATTCTTATTTGAAATTAAACACATGTAAATGAGATATTTAGAGTTAAAAATCCACAAACTGCATGTGCATTAGCTTAATGGCTAATTATTACTATTACAGTTTATAAAACATAGCACTATATAAAATAAATATTTCATTTGCATATGTTTAATTTCAAATAAGAATGACATATCGTAAATTGTAGAAAATTTCACACATGTCATTCATTTAGGCATAGTAAAAGTAATTTAAAGTGATTGCTTAACATCTTCATGCTCTCATTTCTAAATGCTTAAGATTCACCCATACATAAATGCTTGGATCAAAAAGATAGATGGATTCATTTTATCTATTCACAAAGACTTTATCTTGTGTTTGGAAGTGAGAATATTCATTTATAGTTAAAAATCCACAAAGCACATGTGCATTAGCTAAATGACTGATTATTACTATTACAGTTTATAAAACATTCTGCTATATAAAATAAATATCACTATTACATACTATTATTATTGTAATTTAGGTAGACATTATCATATGGATAACAGTATGTGTCCTCATATTATAACTATGATATCCATTCATTTCCTAATAATCCTTAATAAAAAGAAAAGAGTAATTTTTACTATTATAAAATTTTAATTACAAAATCCTGAAATTTGAATTTACAGAAATGACTATTAAAGAAATTTTTTAGCAAAAGAAAATTAATTTTATGAGGTAATGTGGCACAAATATAAGAAATCTATTGTTATTTGTCAAAAGAGATAAATGTGGATCTGTTCATGACAATGAGATGCTGATGATTATTATTAGAAGTTTTGTAAAGGAAAGAGATGTTAGAAAGAAAAGAATTTAATATAACTTAACCATGCTATAATCTATGCTTCCAATATTAACTTTCCCTGTAATGTGTACAAGTCAGTTGAGAGTTCTCTTAAAATTTGCTAAATGTTGTGCATTATATTTATAAAGCTTATTAATTGCTATTATAAGCCTTGTAGCCTCTTTTTTGTAACAAATAGCATTTAGTAATTCTTCTGAGCTTAGCCCATACTGTTATTACTTTTGCATTATATATAGTGATAGGTTGGTTGGTCTGTGTTATCATCAATGATCTGAATATCTCACTTGATTGATCATACATTTATTTTAAGTAATATGTATATATTAGTAGTACAATATTTTAATGAATCTTTTAGATGGAAATATTTAATGTATGAATTTATTCATTTATAATTATCATAATTAGAAAGCACTTAATCTAAAACAGTAGCTAATAAAAACCAAGTGCCCCAGGCCAAGGATTAAAGTAAAACTGATAGGCTGATAGCATTCAAAAGGAGGATCCTTCTTTAAAAGTCACTCTAGATCTAATATAGAGAACAATTGAATGCAATTACCTTAACCTTGGCCTGGAGCAGTTGGTTTCATTAGCTACTATTCTAGGTTAATTGCTTTCTAATTGAGTTAATTATGAATGAATAACTTCATACACTAAATATCTCCATATATATGTAAATATCCTTTTAGATGTATCAGTCTACCAGTTTACTTTGACTTTTGGTCCGGGAATTTGTTCTAAGTTAAGTGCTTTCTAATTAAGTTGAGTTAAATGGATTACCTAATTCATTCAAGATATCCATCTAAACATTCATTAAAATATTGTATTACATATATATATATACCGTAACATGCCGAAAGGGAAACACCCAATTAAGATAAGCAGCACTACTGCCAAGTGGATAAAAACAATAATCAAATAATAATAGTAGTTGTCAAGCGTTGTTAGCCGAGAGGTCATCGCACTCGCCTTACAAGCAAGTAATTGGTTGCAGACAGGTGTCGGTTCGCGTCCCGGACGATGCTATGACATATGAAAAAAAAATAATAATAATAGTAACCACTGATTTCAGAACTGCTTTAACAAATAAGTAATTAATAATTATCTAGCTAAGAATAATAATATAATAATGATAATAAATTTAATCATGAGACTGTTTTCACATGCTAAGATGTACAGACTGCCTTAAAGTCAAATAAGTATCAAAGACACATACTTAACTGCATAGAAATACCATTAAATTCCGACCCTTTAAGAATTACAATCATATTTCTATGACTAACAATAATAATGCTATTTAAATAAAGCTAAAATTATATTTCAACTAATATTTACAAATAATAGTAAAATTTACTATAAGAATAAAATAAGATTTTTAATTTTAATTTGAAGTAAATCGCGATCTAACTTTTTATTATGTTTTAGTCTTTACCTCAGGGATATCATATTACAGGAAGAACAAAGCATAGGATATTGGATAACAAAGAACACTTTTTATGGAAATCCAATAACCCAGATAAATCTAGGAAAATATAAAATAATAATATTATTAAACAAACTATAATAACTTTACTCTGCAATATGATAATTAAATTGTAAAATTTATTACTTTAGGTCTAATAGAGTTTTAAAGAAAGATCCCAATTTAAAAAATATAATAAAACATAATTTGGATTATTAAAATACTAAGAAATCATCTTTTCTGATGACCATTAATAATAATAACAATAACTTTTAATACTATAAATATAATATCACTATTCTTATAATGCAAATATTTAAATAAAATTTATTATTTTCTTTAATAAAATAATTGGCATATGGATATTCAAATATAGCTCTGCTTACACATCTTAAAATAATAAGTTTTGTATTCGAATGCAAAAATAAGTTAAATCATAATATTATTGATTGTTACCAATGTTAAATACACAAAAGAAGTATTGCATTTGTGGTCGAGAGGTCAGCGCGACTGCCTTGCACTTGCAGGCAGTTGCCCGGGTTGCGGGTTCGCGTCCCGGCCGATGCTATGACACTTAAAAAAAAAAAATACACAAAAGAAATTTCTTAAATCCACTATGAAATAAACATATGTCATGATTAAACACGACATTTTTGTACATAATCTAATAAATTTTGATTTCTTCAACAGTTTTTTTATTTTTTTTATGAAGCAATTATAACTCACAAACCAATTATCATATACACTTTTAAATAAAATCATTATCTTCATAAGTCATTTTCATTAATATAATAAATATTCCCAAATAAAATAATTTATTGGATCTGTGGTGATGACAAAGAGAAATAGAACACATAAATAAGAGCAAACATCAAACTTTAAATTTCATAAAAAAAAAAACTATTTATTATAAAGTCAAATTTTCATAATTTACAAAAAACACTATTTAAGTTTTATTTACATCATATGAAACGTAAAACGTTTCCAGTGAGACAACTGTTTATAAATTTCACTAGTACACATTTAAAGTTACATTTTTTTATACCATTGACAAAAAATTAGACCATTAATCAAATAATTTTAATAATTAAGCTTTTTTATCTCTTCTCAAATAAACAATACAAATATTTTTCCATACAATTATATTTTTAAGTGAGTAAATATTTTTTTGGACTAAGGCTGGCATAATTATGTTACACTTTACTTTAGTTATACTAATATAAGCAATATAAAATATTACTATAACAGTAAGTACTTAGAAATAATCATTCACATTGGTTAAAAACAGATTTTATTTTTTTAAAGCAAATACACAATTCTTCCACTTAATTAATAAGCCTTTCGTTAGAGCATTACCTTAAAAATTCAATATTCAAGAATCTAAGGGTCCAGGTTCGAATCTCATGCTAGTACTGAGACTGGTCAGACCAGCAACACCTGAAGAAGAGAGGAGAATAATACCTCTCAAAACATTGTGCATATACTAACCTGTTTGATGTGCTATTACTAACAGTTGAATGTATTTGGAATATTTAAATAAAGTTATTTTTTTCTAAAGACATTCAATATGCATATTAGATGATGGAAATAATCCAATATAAACATACAACTAGAACACGATCATCTCAAACCTTCAGGAAAACAATATTAAGCATATACTTTGTTTTAACTAACTCTTAACTATTTGATAATAATTAAGCTTTTCAGAAATATAATTTCTGAAAGAATATTCAATACATTTATGAATAAATTACAATATTTTGGAATAAATAATAACTTAAGTCATACTTAAAGTAGTTTTAAATTTAAAACTAATGCATATTAATTATTCCTCTTGTGTTTTTTTAATAGTAATTATGATCTATCTTCTAATTACCAATTTAAGTAGTTATGTACTCGGTGTGATGTGGCCACTTGATGGTGCTGTTGCTTGCAAAAATAATAAAATGTAACGTTACCGGGCCAATAATTTTTTGCTTTCTGCTCTCTGCCAATTTTTCAAAGAATTTTTTAAAAATTTCTGAACAAATATTATTTATAAATTCCATTTTTTAATCATGGTGTACATTTCAGCGTGTAGCACTGGTGTGTTGGGGGGGGGGATCTGATGGTTTTGATGATCCAAAGGATTGTCCAATACATGCGCTAGTCTGAGAAAAGAATGCTGTCAGCATGTAGCATAGAAATTTGTGAGGGGAGCCTTCCAATGGTTTTGATGATCTGAAGGATTGGCCAATACATGCTCTAGTCTGAACAAACAAGGATTATGCTTTGAAAAACAATGGACCATGGCAGCCATTCCATTACTCTTGTACCTGTTCTCCCACAAACATGACTTTTCACGTGACTTATGTGAAATGCTTCAACAACCTACTCTTTTGAAAATTTTTCTCCTTCCAAGAAGTGTAGGGAAATGTGGTGACAGACTTATAATGATTACTATATAATAGTATGTCAGGTAAGGTATAAGATCCTTAATTTGAATGAACATAAAAACACTTATGGCTTGTTGAATTCCATAACCCTCACATCCAACAGTAACAATCTATGAACTGTGCACTACTTCCATAGGGATGTGAAGCACAGTGTGCAATGCCATCTCTGCATGATAATGACTAATATGAACAGAATTGTTTTAGTGGTTATAAGTTGGGCCATGTAAATGGCATATTTCTGTACTTTTGCTAAGCAACAGTGCCATCAAGTGGCCACATTACACGGAGCACATAACTACCCTAATTTATAAATTAATTGATGGTCTCTACTACTATCATGATTATTTGGAAAAATCATTATTATTTCAATTTTTATATTTAAATTATCATTAAAGTCGCTTATATGTAATGCTAAGAAACACTCATAGTATTACTAACCCTACACACACACACACAGAGGGTATAAGTCATAGATTTTGCAACTATGTACAAATACACAAATTTATGTGGATAGAATAACCTTCATAAAGATTTTAACATATAATTGCTATATTATGTGCGATATCTGTAATTGGGTTTTTCTCATAAAGACATTTGAATAACTGGAAATAGGATGCTTATGGGAATTACATCATAATAGCCAAATCTGCACACACAGCTAGAAGACCTATGTTTACTCTATTACTTATTCTATGCTTTACAGGAATAAAACATAAAAAAACAACTGAACACCCATATCTACCTACAATTACATTTTGACAAGAAATCCTCAAGTTTAAAACACTATAAGTCCCTACCTTCGTATTTTTCAGACGCTTATTTCTAAGGTTACAGCCTTAATAAATTATTACTATAAGCATACCTAAGCAATAAACTACAAGTATAATATTAGGTATCTTTTTAAACAACAGCTGAGATGTAACTTGGAAACAACATATAAAATTTCACCACAAAAAAATAAAGATGCTTAATAGCAGGACTATAGTCACTCTAACATAATTATAATTCACTAATATGGTCCAATGATAACAATAGCATATACATACAATCATGACCACACCAATAATCAGCCCTAAGAAACATCATTCATTCCAATGCAAATATGCTTTATAAATTTCAAATGGCAAATAGCATGATATGAGAAATAATTTTCCAGAATAAAATATTCTAAATTGTTTTACCTTTAAGGTCTGAAATAAAACTAACTGACTTAAGCATAAATATACCATTCTAAATAAATAATTAAATTATCAAAATATTATTATTTAATAATATTCATTAAAACAGGCAAAATTCATTATACGTATTGCCACACACAGCAAGCTAGAGTAATCAATGGATGCCAGAAGGCTCATGCATAAAATCCCCATCTAGTGCCTACTCATCCAATATCCCCAGACTAGTTTCTGGCTTGTGGCCTTCGTCAGTGAGAAGCCTTGATTACTCTAGCTTGTTGGGTGTGGCAATATATATAGTGAGTTTTGCCTGTTTTAACAACAGTTATACACAAGCATAAGAGGTGGTGGTCATGTGATGTTTATTGGCTTAAAACCAATCTTGCCTAATAGAATAGTGGTGGCTATGATTATTAAAGAACCAAATACACCAAAATGTATGGGTGCTGAATTGAGTTCAGAACCATATGACTATATAAGCGAATGGACTTGGATTGAAAACATTAAGGTGTTTTGGGTTTAAGACTCATAGTTTTGTAGTTAAGGAGAGATAAAAGGTGGTTGCTGGAGGGTTGCATTAGAGCCCAAGATCTAGGTGCAGTGCTCTCAGATACAAGGCTCCTCACTGATGAAGGCCACAAGCCAGAAACCAGTCTGGGGATATTGCATGAGTAAGCACTAGATGGGGATTTTATGCACAAGCCTTCTGGCATCCATTGATTACTCTAGCTTGCTGTGTGTGGCAATATGTATAGGGAGTTTTGCCTGTTTCAACAACAGTCATACACAAGCATATGAGGTGGTGGTCATGTGATGTTTATTGGCTTTATAATATTCATCATGACGTTCCATTGAAATGTCAAAATAAATTTATTATTACCACACAATAAATATACATATTATATTATTTCATACCCACATATAACACATTCTAAAATTCAACATGACAAATATTAAACATAATATTTTTCTTAAAGCATACCAATTCAAAATTAAAAGTAGAAAATGAAAATAAGATAAAAAGTTAATTTTCGGTTTACCAATGTACCTCTGATAATAAATTTAAAAGTCGCTTGCAATTAAATCTTTTTTTCTCTTTTCTCTTCATTCATAGTTCTGAAAATAAACTTTAAAATAATAACAGATGAATCCCAATAATGAATTCAGCAAAAGTCTATTCTCAAGAGTTTTGTTCTTACATTTATAGATGATTCTAATTTAGAAGAAATCATTTTTTTCTTTTTTCTTCTCTTTTTAGATACAGTTTCCAGATAAAACATATTCTTGTTAAAACACAAATTCACTGCAGCAGCTAGGTTAATTTATAAAATATTTCATTTGTACACTTATTTGACTTAATATTAGTTTCCAGATTTTTTTTTCTTTTATTTCTGAAAGCACGACTATAGACTCTCATAATATATGTCTCATTAAAATTTATATTTCGTTCATTCCATCATAGGTATTTATAATATATCCTACGTATAAGTCGTAGCTTTAACTTCAACATTTTTTTCTTTTTTAAAAAGAACAGACTGATACATCGTTATAATAAATATTAATTGAAATATAATTTATATTTTAGCCATTCCATTATAAATCTCATAGCATATTATATGCATAGATTAATAATATAAGTTTTAATATTTCTCATATTGTAAGTTATTAAAACATTATGATAGTAACAGGAATAAATAATTATAATAACAACAGTTATGTATTAAAATGCTAAGTAGAAGATTAAATAGTTCAGGATAATTAATACTAGGTTATTTTAAAATCATTTAAAAGTCTATAAGCAAACAGAGAATGATTTATATAATATAATGAACAAATTCTTATGTAATAAGCAACTCTATCAGATATGAGCAAGAATTCCAGTGATAAGTAGGTATTTTTCATTTTATCTAATTATTATTATAAGCAATATCAATGTGAACCCTTTTCTTTGAGAGTAGACTGCTTAATTTTTATTCCATATTAACATTCATTTAAACAAAGATAAAATTTTAAACACATTTTTAAAAATAATATTAACTGTTTCTTTAAGCAAAATTTTTTTAAAAATTGTTTAGTACTTTCTTAAAAATTTTTCACACACACACACACACCTATTCCTTCTCTCTTTTATAGCCAATTCAATTAATCAGATTATCTATACTAAAATCAATCCTCCAATAAAATCGATTTTCAGTTGCTAACTTTTAACTTCTGTTTTTAGACTTAATCAAAAGACAGAAAGAAAAAAATATTTTAAAAATAATAGTTTTAATATTTTAACTTTTAATAAAATATTTTTTTTATAATTATTTAATAAACTAAATACTATTAAACTAGCATTACATAACAAATTATTTCTCATATTTATTTATTTAAGTATTAAATACAAATCAATTCTCTAATACTTTTAGTTAAAGTAATTATGATTATTAGCAAATTAATTATTGTAACATAACATACATGCAAGCACACAGACCTACACATTTATAATTAAAAATGCTTCCATTGGACATTGCTTTTCCTTACTTAATATTCCCTAATGATTAATTTAAAATACTTTAAGTTAACTAATTTTATAGATTTAATTTATCATTATTAAAATTAAGCTAACTCAATAATATAAACTATATTATTTTAACAAACATTAATATAATCTTTGTACTTTAAATGATATTATTATTAAAACCTACATTTATAACAGATTATTAATATCCATTTTAAATGCTATTTAATACATTGATGTAATTATATAAGATTAATTTAAGTGTAATTACTTTAATTTTAATCTCAAATGATCATAAATAATATTACTCACCTAAATTTAATTTTTTTATCATTTTGTGCATCTAATTATTTTAATTAGGACACAAGGCTCAATTAAAATGGGTACAAAATATATATATATTTAATGTTTTTATTGTTATACTATATAAATAAATAATCTTGACAATGGCGGATGCTATTTCATCACATTGTTTGGAATTAATCAAAACTAACATGTGGTTTAGCACAAAATCTATTTTATTTACACACACACTTATATATAAGTTTAACACTAGATTATAAATTATACATTTTAGGTCCTTAGTTATGTGCTAACTGTAATCATCTTTGACTACTTGAAAAAAAGTTATAAACTATGTAGGGTGTTACATGAGTCTCTCGGTTTACTTTCAAAATCCACATTAAGAGCCATAATTCATTTTATTATTCTTATGTAAATGAAGGTATCAAGAGTAAGCCGAGTCAGTTGATACTGTGTTTAATGTATTAAGGTATATTAAAGTATTAATAAGACTTTGCAAATTTTTAAGATTTCACATGACGTAACCCTATGATATTTTCAACAATATTTTGTTTTCATTTATTTTATATCGAATAAAGAAACATAATAATTGATGATAAGGTTAAATCTGATGATATGTTTAAGCTTGAATAGAATTTAATACATACAATAATTAATACACATTGTAATTGTAAATCGTGCTGAGTAAATGATGTAAAATAGACTGGATGAGCATTAAGAGTGACATTTATAAAAAAAATTATAAGTGAAAAGTATCTAAAATGTTATTTAAAAGAGAAGTAAATTTTCAAATAAAATGATATGCATTTGGCAATGATCTGACTAATGGCCTGGGGGGTCAGATTCCTAATATTAATAATGGGAAGATCTCCTCTCCATTAGTTCCAAATGCTTCAGATTGGCCCATACATATAGATTGGGTGAAAAAGATATAGTGATCCATTCTATCTTTTAAAAAGACTTTATCTTGTGTTTGGAAAGAAGAGTATTCATTATAAATAATGTTCCATCTGTAGAGCGCATGTACCATGGTGTAAACTATGTTAGTATTATAACTTATAAAAACATCATACTATATAAATAAAAATATTTACATATGTTTAAGTTTTCATCTAATAATGACGTATTCGTAAATTGTGAAGCGTCATAAACAAAAATCATATGATAAGTAATTTAAAGTGATTAATTAAATCTTCACACTCTCAGTTCCAAATGCTTCAGATTGGTCCATACATATAAATTAGGTGAAAAAGATAGTGTGATCCATTCTACCTTTTAAAAAGATTTTATCTTGTGTTTGGAAAGAAGTGTATTCATTATAAATAGCACTCCATCTGTAAAATGCATGTGCTGTGATGTAAGCTATGTTATTATTACTATAAAAGATCATAATTAAAAAGACAACTTTTGATTATCTATTTATCAAATATTGAGAGTGATATCTGGCAATGAAAAGCTTTTTTTAGTAATTTACCAGAAAAATTATATACGTGGTGATAATTTCCATATTAAAAAGAGGCTGTTAATTGGATAAGAACGCATTGAGGAAAAACCATGAATCAATTTAGAAAATTAAAAAGATTAATACATGATTTTAATTTTATATCATTAAATAAAAGCTACTGCAATCTGCTTATAATTAACTCTATTGAGTCATTAGAATATTTAAAAATTAACTCAATAGCTATTTTATCTAAATCACGTGCATTTATAGAAAATAACCTTTCTCTGATAAAAAGCTCAAAATCTGAAAATATTTAATTTTTCATATTTTAAGTGTGAAATAAGAATAACGACTATATATCTATATATTTGTTTCCAAATTGTATTTTCCCAACTTATAATTTATGTTCTTATACAATGACGTATATATTCTCATATCTTTAATGTTTCTTTTCTATATATATTTAAAATTTTGAAAGTATATTTAAATTTTCGTCTGAAGATGTATATTCATTAAATATATATTTCAAATTGTTATATCTCTGTTTAAACAAAAAAAACACTTTTTAAATTAAATATGTAGCTTAATATATAGCAAGGGGAAAGAAAAACGACCTGTGTAACCATAAACAAATATTAACACATTTTAAAGTGTTACATGCACACACACACACACCATTAACATTAAACTTATGTTTCAACCCTGGGAATTCTCAGTTCAGATGTACCCAGTATTTATAAAGCTTGGGAGGGGGGCAGGGAAATATAGTTTCTTTTTAATTATAACACATTTTTAAGTGTTACATGCACACACACACACACACACCATTAACATTAAACTTATGTTTCAACCCTGGGAATTCTCAGTTCAGATGTACCCAGTATTTATAAAGCTTGAGGGGGGGGGGATATAGTTTTTTTTTAATTATTATTTTTGATACAAAAAGATCACTTAGCATATACCAATGAGTGACTCATTATGCATCAAAAAGTCAACGATGATTCAAAACCTTATTGGACACTCCTAATATATATATATATGAAATAATCCCAGTGCATACCACTAGCTGAAATTCAAATATAAAAATAACAACTCATCTATACATTTTAAGTGTAGGTGATTTGTCAGTTTTATATATATATATATAAAAGCTTCTTTTATATAGGTGATTTGTCAGTTTTATATATATATATATAAAAGAAGCAAAACTCTCCACTCAGTACAACTACCAGTGCAAGCCAGAGTAATTAATGAATGTAAGGTTTTTGTATCAAATCCCTTATCTAGAGCCTACTCATCCAACATCCCCAGACTAGTCTCTAGCTTGTGCCTTTCATGTGAGGAGCCTTAGATTTGAGAGACACGCACATACATCTCAGAAATAATGCAACCATCCAGCACACACCTTTTACATTATTAATTAACTATAAAACTATGAATTTAAAATGAAAACACAAAATAGTTTTCAATCCAAGCTCATTAACTTGTTTAGTCATCCGATTTCATCCCAGTTATTGATTAAATCCACAAGCTAAAAACTAGATGAAGATGTTGGATGAGCAGGCATTAGATTGGGAATTTTATGCAAAAACCTTCTTGGATTTCATTGATTACTCTGACTTGTACTGGATAGCCCTTCCCTATGAAGAGTTTTACTTCTGTTTTAACAGATTGTGTAAGCAGAGGAGATGGTGATCATGTGATGTTTAGTGATTTATATATAATTATGTTGGTTTTAGTTTTGAGGTTTATTAAACATTTTTAATTCGTTCACAACATCTCATGTTAAAAGTTCTAATCTGTTTGGGACAATATGTTGCTCATTTAATTTTATAAACAGCTTTTTAATTGGAAAGAAAAATGATTTTTGTTATACATAATGAAAAATGGCAAATTATTATCAATGGTGATTGTATGATATATTTTTTTCTCGTTCATAATTATTCTGCCTACAGACATACAAGTGTTTGAATTCAACATAGTATATGAGCGATATTTTCTATACAGTATTTAATACTTGATGAATGTCTAATTTATTTATAAAGTCCTGTGATTCTGTTTTCTACCTGTACTTTAGTACAGTGATAAAGTGATAGACAAGTATAAAAGTTATTGATTCAAAGCTCAAAGGGCCACTTCTGGTATTCAGATGTTACATGACCTTCTGAATAATTAAATTTTTACCAGTATTATTTGAACCTGATATATTTTAATGTAGTTTTAAATCATATAAGATTTGAATTACCAGGCGCTCTTATACCTGGATCCCAATTGTAAATATAGATTTGAACTCAGACTTTCAAGCCCGTTCACTATTCACACTATCTCATACAACTGATACACATGACCACACACGTGCAAAAAAGATAAATAATCACCAATATACATATTTTGTGCTGAACCAGCACTCATCAGTTGGTCCAGATTGCCATCTCCCATAATATATATATATTCTAACCTCCCCCCGCGCGTTCTCACCCCAAAAATATTGTTTATTACGAATATTCCGGGTTCTAGCTCAGTTAACAAATAAATAAATGAAATATTCAGCATTAATTAAAATGATTACTAGCTCTAATTTTTTATAAATATAAATACGGTTCAATTTTTAAAATGAATTAATAAATATTTACTATTTTCATGAGACATGGAGTGACAATACGGGGAACGAGATAGACTACATTGAGACATTATCCACACGATACTACCTCAATGGCATAAGAACACTATCCCCCTTTTTACTATACCAAATAACTAACTCATAGTATTCTTACGACTTTCTAAGCTCTATTCACTACGATTAAAATAATAATCATATCTTAATCTTCTTTATAACAAGAATCTAGCTTAATTAAATAAAATGAAGTAAAATAAAATAAAATAAAAATCTCAGGTTCATAAATTGTATTCTAACTGATTTAAAATTACGGTAGTAAAATATGAAAAGGGAAATTTTATGTCATAATCTACTACACATCAACTAACAATAATAAAATAATAATAACAATAATAATATAATATAATCTTATTTCTTCCTAAATGCAATAAATAAATACGTACGTGGTAGTATTTTAATAATCTGACAACAGAATACATGTGGCAACATTAGCATATAATTTAATGTAATATTGTGGCAACCGACTTATGACCAATAAATAATATAAAATTATGATCTTTTAATTTTAACATACCAATAAATTCTTAAAATTCTTATAACACTTTTATGTTTACCTTTTGTGCAAAACCTATATGTCTGTTTCAATTATAAATGTATCGTGATTTCATGCATCCATGTGGAGAAATAACAACGCGGGCACACAACTTTAAAATAAATTTTAAAACAAAGTTTATTAACAACATAAATAAATTAACAATATTTTTTACACTATATACATTGGATATCCCTTACTTTCATATCTCAACTTAATTTATTAGTTTATAAAATGAAATCAAAATAATATTTACTTTTCCTAGTTAAATCTTATTTTTTTAACACTTAAGAAAATACAGTATTTTTACTTGATTTATTATTATGGTTAGCTTATTACAAAATGCATTTCTTATATGCTTATCACAAACACTTTTCATCCCTAATATTATTAAAATTATATTTTTTTACAAAATTTACATTCGTAGTAAAATTCTACAAAATAATAAATTTTAGTTTTATATTGGTTGTATGGAATCTTACAAAGTCAAAACATTGTTCTACATTCGGTATTAGGTTTTTATTGTTCATTATCCGATGTTTATTAATCCTAATATTCTCATTCAAGCCTTACTTCGGATGATATAATTACAACTATTAATATACCATGCATAAGTATATGTTTATTACACATTATTGAACTATTTTCTTAATAAATATGCAATACTTATTTTCTAAATATTATTAAAAAAAATTCAAATTTTATTATCACTTTTTAAAATACTTAGTTTAGATTTCTTTTCAAAATCTTATATTCATTTCTGAATTAAATTTACGATGTATTATATGATTCTTTCTCTCTTTATGATATTTTGGACTTTCAATTTTAAAGTTACACAATTTTATACATTCCAGCAAATAAACTATTCTTACACAAACGATAACATATCTTCAGTTCTATTTTATTCATTATTTCTTTGAAAATATCTTTCTGACCGATGCAGATTAACAAAATAAGGATAGCGAAGATAGATGCATAGGATCAAAATATAACTAGAATATTACTCGTCATAAACCTTGACAATCATGGCACAGTGAATTAAAAGACACTATAGAGGAGTGACCTTTACCTGTCTACCAACCTCTATTATAGGAACGATGCTAAAGCTATTTCTTCAGCTTTATTATAACATCAAAAAGTTTAAAATATGCAAAACACTGTCCAAACCATATGTGTTCAGTTATAGGGCTTAGTTAACTATACTGAAATCACACAAAACTAAATATGATCCAAATCCTTTATTTTCCTATTTTTTAAAAAAAAATATCATCTTGGTTTCCTCTCCACTAGTACTTCCAAGTCACTATCGATCTTATTTCTCAAGATTTTTCTATACTGTACATCGACAAATACATATCTGCATTACTAACAATAATAAAATTCATTTATTTTAACTATTCCACTGTTCTATAAGAAAATCTTTTTACTACTTTCCTCCGTATATTTAATCATATACAACTATTTAAATATCTGAATACTTTATCACATGAAAGTTCAAAAGAATCACACAATTGCTCTGTTAAATTATATTATTAATATACTTTAAATAAATTATTGCATGCATATTCCGAATTACTCCTATCTCATTATATGTTAAAAATGTTGTATAAAATGTGTACATATAATTTAAACTTTCACACTTCATTCTTAATCAATAGATGATCTAAAAAAAATACATTATGCATTATAAATAAATATCAATATTACCAAACGATCTTTATCTTCTCGATCGCGTTCGTAGGCTTCACCATCCATTTGATTCTTGTAGATATAAGACTCACATACATACACTTTATTTTTAAACAATATTTCTAATAATTTTATCAAGCTATTATATTTAAATCTCAATATTACTAAATTTATGTTTATATGTTTTCCCTAATCTCACATAGCATTTTATATTCTAAAATAAATTAGTAAAATATTTAAACTATATTTACTGTACTTCTTTATCAAACTTTCTTGAAAACCGTTCATATTAAAGCTAAAAAAAAATGTTTATTATTTCTTCTTCAGTCACTTAATGTTCTATTTTAAGGCAAAACAATTATTGCTCTGTTTAATAAATATTCATAGACGACAATCCTTGGTTTTTCATAATATTTAATACAATTATTAATTATGATATTAGTTAATCCCGTAAAGAAAACGTCTACATATTCTCTTCTAATATTTTCTGCTAAGATTTTCCCACGCGACTTTTATGATGCATCTTCTAGGTACTTTGCTTTAAATATTCAGTAAATTTTTCGGTTTCCATGGATCCATTTTCATTAATTAATTTAAATTTATATTTTCTAAATCAAGCATTTCTCCAATGAACACTTTATAACATTTTTAATTTTTCTTAGAGAAAGTTTTTCTGTTCTTTTTTTTTTTAAAAAAAAAAAACACAATAGCTCTTTCATATCATTCTTCGGTAATTTTTCCTTTCTTTTAAAGTTCTGGTACTATATACTTTGTAATATTTCCTTTAAAAAGGACAAACATTTTTTTCTCATTATAACTTTTACATAATTCTTTATAATATACAGCATCTTAATTTTCCCATAGAGAAGAATAAAATAACTTCAGAGTAGCCTTATAAAATTTGTGCGTCATAATTTTCCTGACGGCAAGTAACTTCTCTTTTAAGTTTTCGTATAGCGTCCAAATTATATTCCTCTGAGTTACAATAATAAGTTTCTGGTTGAGCATAAGTAAAGCTGTATCGAGGCACTTTACAAATATTTTTCCTTTAGCAATATTTTTAGGTATTTTTTCCTTTAGTACTTCCATTTTTACTGCAAGGTTTTGGCTAAACTTGAATAAAATCACTGGTAAGAAAACTTTTAAAAATTAGCCCTCCATGTAAAGGCAGTTCAAAATATTATATGTTAAAAAAACTTTTAAAACAAATACAAAATTTTAAAAATTGTATCACTTTTCTAGCTTACGGTCTTATCCAGCTAAAAAAAATGTTACTCCCTCCTTCATTTACACATTACTTTCTCCCGCTTCGTCTAATTCTTTTATTTTGTCTGCTAAAATTACCTCCGTTGATTGGTTAATGACTTTTTTAGCGCGAACAAATTTATACTTTTTTTAGTTTTATAATAGACTAGACCTTTTAAAATAAAGAATTTATGATGTCATGTCTTAAATATTACTTAGAATAGTATTTTTAAATTCAATTATAGTTTTATCAGAATCATTTAACTTCAAAACAATTATTAAAACAATATTTAATATCTATTTTAATATTAATATTTAATTTATCTTGTTTTTATTTAAATAAAATATTTAATTTTTTTTTTATTAACTGTATTCAACTTTTAAACACTACTTAAATATTACATCATTTAAACATTTAAAATAACTATTTAATATTTCAACATTCACTTTAAGGATCGATAGCAATTACATTTAGTTTTATAATTCACAAACTTTATTATTATTCTAACAAGCGTGTGTGTGAAGGTATATAATATACAGTCACATGATTACTAACTTTAACAGATGATTTTTAATTTACGTCTCGGTCTAAATTACCAAAACTGATATATTTTATAAAAAGTTTGGAAAATAATTTAAAAATGTAGAACCAAATATAATTCTCACCATCCTAAAGTTTATCTTAAAATATATTAGATTAAATTTGAATATTAATTATAATTATAACATTACATATAGCGTTTATCAAATTTATTAGTTTTTAAAATATTACAATTGGATTGTTAATATACTTTTAACTATTTATAGCTGTATTATTTTATATAGCCAGCTTTTACAACCATAAGCAAGAATATAATTATGCTTTATTTAACTGTTCTCTTTTAAAATAATCCATTACACTTTTATATACCAGGTATTTTCAGCCTTAAATTGTACTATAAGATCTAATCGATCCTACTATTATTCATATATTACACAAACGTTGAAACGGTTACACCTGTTTCACCTATTATCTTTGATAATAGTATATATTTGTTGTACTCAGATGGCGTGTATTTCTTAAATTTTAAAAACTTTGCTTATTGCTTATAATATTGCGAGTATGTGCGTATATAATCGTCCTTAAAATTTATTAATATAAAATTACAATCTCAAATATTTATATACGAGCATAGTCTGTTCGATTTGTTAAAACTGAATAAACATAACTATAATTAAAATTTATTTATATCATAGTATAATAAGTTTAAATTTATAATATTATTTATTTTTCAAAATTCTTTCTAAATAATTATTTAAGCCAGTATTCATTTTGAATATTTTCCAAGTTAGATAATTTTCAATTCTTTTGTTTGCTTAAAATTACAAGCAGAAAGTTTTATCAGTTTTAACACTTCGTTCCAAAAATAAATCTTTCTGGCCAAAATTTGACCTATTTAAAAAGTATAACCAATTATAATATTCAGTCAGGCATAAATCTATACAAATTGCTTGTGACCATTTATCTTGGAAGTATATCTTTTAAAACCGAAGTCAATTAAAACAATAGAGTCTTTCCAAGTCCAGATTTAGCTATATTTAATATTTTACTAAACTGGATATTTGGTTAAGGGCTAATTCGAACTAGTCATCTCGTGATGTGGCAGACTCAGAAGTAGGAGGTTACTTCTGTCAAAAATACAGCATAAAAAGGGGTCCAAAATAGCAACAAGTCTCTAACCTAGCCTCTTCCATCATCTATCATCATCCGTGTAAATTTTTTTTGTTGCTGAGAAATTTGTGCTTGCTGCCAAATTTTATTTCCGAAGACCCGAGTTAACTAAGAAAACTGTTCCTGCCGTTTAGACTGCTAAATCAAAAAAAACCATCATCCAAGCTGCTATAAAATGACCGTTGGCTAGAAGACACAGAGACAGCTGTTTGCTCTTCCACGAGCGGCTACCGATGACAGAAAACTTCCACCATGCTCATCACTGTAAGAAAGATGTACCCGAGAGACCAGATAGTTCCTGATCAGAGAAATGGAGAAAGCTGCCACAGATAAATTCACGAAGTTACATCCAGACTAAAACCTAAGAGAAGCCCAGCCTGACTGAATATAAAGAGAAGCGCAATGAACAAGGCCTTAAAGACTTTCCGGTAAATCCTTTCTACAAAATATTACATTCCCTAACTAAAACGTATACTAAATGAAAGCTAGCTAAATAAATCACATAATTTATAATATTTCTAAATGTTCCACTAAAATGTTTATCGTAAAATGGTTTAAATCTTAGAACACCCTCAATTCTTGCTTGATCATTAATAACTTTAAGTAGCCGTTGATCATTAATAATTTAAATAATCACACACATCTAGTTTCTATAAAACCATACTATAAATTTTTATGTCTAAATTATTATCTTATCGATCATTTTATGCAATTCTTATATTTTAATTTCATGTTTATTGATTTATGCTGTGTTTTTATCAGAATGGAGTCTGGTGTGTTAATAAATTATTGGGGGGAGGGGAGTGAGCAATTACTTTTATTATATCAATATTGCGATATAAAGAATATAGCTAAGACTCTTTTCTGAATTATATGTAATAGAGTGAATCGATATTTATAATGCCCAAACAAGTTATTTAAAATGTTTTGCTAAAGTTATTTAAAAATGTATATTTGCGTATATTATTTAAAACGCTTTTCTCCAGTTAATTGAAAATGAAAAGGTTTTGCTAAAGTTATTTAAAAGGTATATTTAGCGTCTATTATTTAAAACGCATCTTTTCTAAAGTTATATAAAGTGTTGCTAAAGTTAGTTAAAACGTATATATTGCGTATGCTATTTAAAACGCAGATTTTACCCAAGTTATTTAAGAATTATATTTGCGTAAATGATTTAAAATATGTATTTTGCCAGTTATCTGAAAAAGTATATTTTACACAAGCTATTTAAAATATAGATTTGCATTCGTTAGTTAAAACCCATTTTTCATTATTAGTAAGGTCTATTTTGACGAATTATTTAAGATGTGTAATTTTATTTAAACATCAAAATTTGCGTGAGCTATTTTATAACTCACATTTTATTATTTAACAATCCGTTTGATATTAGATCTAGTTATACTATATAACTAATGTCCCCAGTTCTATAAGTAGCTATGCAGAAAACCCTTAAATCAGATTCTCATTATCGCCATCATTTTATCATTTAATAATCTCATTTATGAACTGACCGGTGGTAGTAGCACTGAAGAAGCTAAGATTTTGGCGTAATTAAATTTATTAATTTAGCGTTGCGAATGTATTGCTAATTTGCATAAACATGCATATCTACTTGCTATGTCTATAATGGCCTATCTCAAGATTGTTCCACGTCCAGGCACGCCTCGAAAGTTTAGGCCACTGCGACAGTTCTTCGTATTTCGTCAAGTCACGCCTCGAAAGTTTAGGCACATGTGACATTTATTCTTGTATAACGAAACCAAAGCGTTTCCAAAGGGCTCATAAGCCAATCTTCTGTTCTTAATAAAAAGGCCACTTCCATTGTAGCAAGCAGATCGGTTAGGGAACCGTTTACTAGGTAATAAACCCCATTAAGAATGCATTCGAGCCGCACTTATCTGATAGTATAGTTTCTAACGCACTAGAATCTGACGTTCCCTTGCCACCACATCTCAGTTCAGTTTCCCTAGAAAGTGACTTCGGCTTTGATCCGACCTAGAATCTGAGTTAATGCGTTTATCTGTATAACAATATTATATCACGCAAATATCTATAATATGATTTTGAATATATTTATAATATAATCTTAAACTTAGTCATTATAATATTTTAAACTTAGCAACAATGATATAATCTTCAACGTATTAGTAATATCTAGCATTTATCCATCAACTCGATTACTCTAGCTCACTATAACCGATTTCAAACATATAAAACATGGCATGAATTACAACATGAAAGGTGACATAAGCTTACTAAGAGTCTATTGGTTTGTAATATCATTTTATACCCTGAGAAAACATACTAAATGCTTTGTAATAATATTGTTTTATAACTCAGAGCATGCATTCATTGCATTGTATTATTATTTATAACCCTGAGAATCCACTCACCTGCGTGTGAGCTAGCTGTACACAACCTACTATGCTTGAGTATTTATTGTTATATTAAATTTATGAAATATAAATTTGTCTCAGTCTCATTGCTTGCTCATTATCTTATGAATCACTAGTTAAGGTATATAATGGAATATGTAATAAGGGGGGAATGTCTCATGTTTTACTGCTTTGCTATTGCTGGAACGCGATCAAAGAGATATCGAGTGTAACCTCAGGCATGTCATTTGCAATGGGTTGACTTGGAAGCACGAGTGAGAGGATTGAGGTATGATCAGACGTAGGATATTACTATCCCGACTTGGTCAGCTTTCGGTTCTCTGGCTTGGACTCTCAGTCTGTTGAGCAAATGTACAAACCTGACCGTTACAACGTATTTTAAAATTTAAAATTTTTTTAGCAATTGACCATTCTACCTTATTATGACCTATAGATAAGGGCACAATATATATATAATCAGTGCTCAATTTATATTAAGAAGGCAAATGCTTATACTTTAATGGACAGGCTTCAACTTATTCCAACCTCTAGCTCTTCAGCCATCCATACCATTGACAATCTGATGATAGAATTCCCAAATCTCATACTGATGCCAATATTGTTGTCATGCCCATGTTGACCTCAAGTCACTCTGACCCCTCATATACAGGATAGTATCCATTTAAATACCTAGAAGAGGGATGGGCAGAGTACAGAATTAATGTGTAAGATTTGAAATACCAGGCACTCTTATAACTGGAACCTAATTGTAAATATAGAGAATTTGAACTTAAACTGAGTTCAAATCCCCTATATTTTAGATATATAAAAATATTTCATATGATTTTGAATTCAACAATGTATGTATAGTTGACTACCATTGAAATAATTTTTTATCATAAGTGAATTCACAGAAACAACATTTCATATTTTACTTCTACATAGGAGTAGTACTAAAAATAAGGGTAATTTGAAAGCAACAGTATTAGTTATGTAGAATAGTTAAAAGGAATGTGGAAAAAGAAACTCATATTGTATATTCTTGTTGTTATTATTATTAATGGTCATCAGAAGAGATGATTTCTTAGTATTTTAATAATCCAAATTGTTTTATTATATTTTTTAAATTGAGATCTTTCTTAAATTAATTAAACATAGCTCAATGTATATGTAAACACTAAGCTAGAAACTAGTCTGGGGATATTGGATAAGTAGGCACTAGATATGTATTTTATGCACAAACCTTTCTACATCCATTGATTACTCCAGTTTACACTCAGTGGCACTACTGTAAAGAGAGTTTTTCCCAATTTGTAATTTGATACCTTAGAATATACCTAGCATTTCTCAGTTAAAATAGTAAAAGTTTCATTTATAACCTTATTCTTAGAGTAATCTTATCCTGCACTTCAACATTTGTTCACTATAAATTATATCTGATATACAATAAAAGATGCTTTAGATTTATACTAACACAATATATTTAAATTTAAAAAACAAATAAGAAAGATAATAATATTTCTGTAGTGGAATTTTTACTACACGAATCTCATGCAAGATAGGGTCTGGGTGCTATCCACTTTTAAGACCTTGAGGACAGATGTAATTATAAACACATGATTAAAGACATGTGAAAAAAATGTATGAACATCAAGATGCACATTTTATGCTGTACCATCTAGACCACAGTTACTTGCACACATTTTTATATCAATGTTCAGTATATATTGATAGCAAATTACTACACTTTAATATCTATATATTCTGAACAATGATATAAATATAAGTGCAATTGATTCTGCTCTGGTCCAACTGATGAGTGCTAGTTAAGCATGAAATGTGCATCTTGGAGATCATCTCTTTCACATGTCTTTGGTCATATGTTTATGATTACATTGCTCTACTAGGTGTTAAAAGCAGATAGAAATCAAGCCTACCTAGCATAAGAATGGTGTAGAGAAATTACATCAGAGAAATATTATTTATTATTGTATAATCTCTAACCTAATCAAAGGCTAATAAAAATTATTAAATAAGAAACATATCATTTTGAGGTATAAATGTATTTTTAACTATATCAATATTACAATAACCATAAGTTGAACTAAATTTAATTAAAAATGTTGCAGCAATTTCGACTAATAATTTTCTGTGATTTTATAAAAGTATTTTTTTTTATATAAAAACCATAAGAATAGACTAAAATCACTTAAAAAATTCTGCCAGTTTGGTTTCTGTGATTTTAACAATTTCTACAAGTATCAACCAGCCTCAGTTTGAATGTGTTTTAAAACGTTTCCACTTTAGAGACATATATTGATACAGGTATATAATAAGCCTGTATTTCAGTTATTACATAGTAGAGATGTCTGCCCATCCCTTGTGTACATATTAAATGGATTATGTCCTGTACATGAGAAGTCAGACTGACTTTAGGTCAACATGGGTGTGACCAAAATCTCAACCTCAGGGTGGCCTTTGAGCATTCCATCATCAGATTTTCAATTTGATGGATCGTTGAAGAGATGGAGTGTGGAATTGATTGAAGCATGTCCATTAAAGTATGAAGATTGGCTATCCTAATATAAAGCTGAGCACTGATTGTATATATGTGTGGAGATGGTAATCTGGACCAACTGATGATTGCTGGTTTAGCATGAAATACATATATTGGTGATTATTTATCTTTTCGACATATATATGTTCAAGTGCATCAATGATATGAGATAGAGTGGTGAGTGGTGGGTGGTGTGAAAGTCTGTGCTCATATGCCCTATATATTACATATATTGATACAGGTATATAATAAGCCTGTATTTCAGTTATTAGAAAGTAGAATGATAAAACAATTAAACTTTCATGGTCTTAAATTACATAATCTTTGAAGTCTTTTATTTTATTGAATTACAAATATATATTTTTATCAGTTATATTACTGCTTAAAAGAATGTGTGCCCTACAAAAAAAGGATTTTTTGAAATAAATTAGCGTATTATGACGAAACTACACATCATTAAAACATTTTCATTAAAAGAAAAAGAAAAAATTTTCAGCCATCTTGTGATCTACGGAAATTATTTTTTATTTAATCATTAATATATTGTACTGGGTCAAATTGCTGAAACCACTTACTTATGTGTATATATAAGTTTTGGCTGGTTTCAAACTCCTTCATAATACATTTATAATCTTATAAAGGTTACGTGAACGAACCAGCACGTTCGAGCAAAATGGGAGATCTTATTGATAGCTTTAACTATCAACAATGGCCCATCTTGGCTGCTAGATTCAAACCCCTACTATCCAAATACTTTATTTGTTTCAGGGTAAACCCCGGGGCGCCAGCTAGTCTGAGAACTAACATATTCGGGCAGTAAGCTCATAATCCAGCGCTCGAAACAATTCCCTTAACTAGCTCAGTCTAATTTTAATCAATAATAAAATATTGGTAAGAAAAGATTGATAAAAAGAATTGACTGACAAATAGAGTTTAATTTTAAAGACAATTTATTAACTAACATTAAATAATTTTAAACATTCTATAAATTTAAATATAATACACACATATCAATAGTTCATTTTATGTATGATAGAGTTCATATAATTTGAATCTTGAATATTTACAACTTACAGTGGTGGCTACTATGTATAAATGATAATAAATAAATGTTTACCTAGGATTTTGAATGTAGACATAGAATTTTGTTCTTTTTGGTTGCTGCGTTTGGTGAGGATATTTCCATTACAAATACTTCCAGCCGACTGGGACGTTTCCTTGATGAGTTTCATTATTCTTCATGATTATTATTATTGGAGACAATTAGATACTGACGGAGATTTTCTAAGATGTTATGCTGACATTATTTCATGGGTAGATCTTGCTGTTTTCATCAGACATCAGGGTGTGGAGAAAAACGTGCATTCCCAAAATCTTCTCAGCACTGCATCTTGTTTCTGAATACCATTAACTTAACTGATTGAAATTAACTGACTCAATTGATTTGTGAACTGAACTGAACTGTCTCAACTCATTGTCCGATAAAATATTCAGTATTTATACCAATGAAGTGTTTTCTTTTCGATATCCTCCGGCAAATATCTGTTGTCGAAATTCTTCCTTTGACAACGTGTTTTTTGATTGATTGTTTAATTAGTAGTAGCTATTTCAAAACGTGTTGTTTTCATATCTTTAATTAGTAGCGCACTGATGTGTGTTTTTTTTAAATACATTTTTCATTTATTTATAATATTTAATACTGATACATTTTTTTTTACATTCGCATGCACATATATAATTTTACTCTACACATCAAAACTAGTTTTAAGATTATTTTTCTTTTTTAATTTAAATGAAAAGATTTATATATATATTTTAAAGCTTTTAAATTGTATTTCACTAATAATAATAAACTCTTTTGCGAAAGATTTTTTTTGTTTTAATAATTTTTTTACGACAAAATTATTTTATATACATGTGCCAATTTGCCTTGGCACATCACACCCCCCTCTGTTTTAGAGTAAACTGCATCATTTTTGACCATTTTATCTCTTGCAATTTTAATTCTTGACTCTAAAGATTTACTAATTTATTATTTTAGATAATTCCTACACATGTGTATAACGTGCAGCATAATTCTACACCTACTAATATTCTAGATATCGAGTTATTACTGGACTTGCTTACAGGGAACCTATAATAAATAAATCCCTTTTTGCACTCATCATAAGGTGCAGCAGTACCAAGAAAATAACCTAAAAGGATATCTGGATAAATACATTTAAGATACTCATCATAAGGTATCAGTATTTACCGAATATTACCAATGTATGTGCGTGTATATACACATGTATACTTACACACTCTTAATACACTTAGAGATTGACTTTATATTTATATTTACCATTCGATATTATTTTTAAATACACATGAACATTACTTACACTATTTATTTATATTACAATATTATTTATAACCCTTACGAAACATTATTTAAAATATTTATTTACTTAACTTCTTTATTAATGTGCGTGCATTCAGAAAACTATTTTATTTTATTGCTCTTTATTATTATACAAAGATTTTATTTGATAATTACTTTAAACCATTTATTTACTTTCTTTTAATAACGTGCGTATATTCAAAAAATTATTTTATTTTAACATGAGTGTACTCAGAAAGAGAAAAAAAACTGTTTTTCTAAAGTGCATTTTTAGTTTTTATTTTCATCATTAGATAATAAATGTCATATTAAGAGAAGCAGGCAGCAAAGTATAAGACAATTCAAACACACAGATAGATTTTGTGCTGATTTAACCCAACTTTTAATTTCTTGCAGAAGTCGTGACTACAGCATGGGCATTTTTGTGCACAATGAATCATGAACAGGGACTTTAAGATTGCAAATGGCAGGACTATCTCTACTGCACATTCGACTTACTAAAATATTTATTTTTTTTGGTTACTGGGAATTTTTCCTCCAGATTTATTAACTTTTATATGCGAGGACTTTTCTACTGGCACATCATCATCAGTATTATTTATTCTTCGCACTACCCATCTGTAGAACAAAGTCACCGCAAGAAAAAGCTTAATGCAACAAAAGTCAGGCCTGGAATTTATCTCCTTGCCCAAATACTCGCACACACCTCAATCCTAATTTAATACACTTCTTTTTTAACTTTATTTGATAATGTTTTATTTCCTTTAATACGTTCATTATACACTTATTTATTTCATTTTTATTTTTAAAGCGTTATTTTTACTCTCTTTTTTTTTTTTTTAAATTTTTTCATTTTGCTTGACTATTTTGATTTTACACATTTATTTTGTTTATGTCATGCTCTGCTATGTTCTAGACTTATAAGCTAGGATATCAATATAATCAATAAGACATAATCGAGGGTTTTGACATAAATTGTTTTATAGATGCTTTGACATTTTAAAAACACTAAGATTGTTATTTTATTTTACTAAGACTAACTTTAATTATTTTTCATTATTCAAGCTAACTGTGATACTTGTTTTTACATTTTGTTTAAAAAGAAAAACTATAGGTTATTTTTGTTTCATTAAACTTTGTTAAACATTTTCCGTTATTCCAAGTCCATGGTCGTTAATAACTAGGTCAAACTGGCGAATCCGTCAGATTACATATTTTTAATTTTTGTCTGGTGGTTCTTTCTTTCTTTCTACTAACTCACTAATATAAATTATACTCCATATTCTCACATCTCTCTTTCAATTAAAATTTATTTTATCTCTTTCTCTTTCCATTTTATTTTCTGCCTTGTAAATTAGAAAACCTTTAAGCTTCACAGACCTCCATATTTTTCCTAACCGTGGATATTTTTTTCTATTCTTTCTCTTCGTTTTAAATGAAGCCATTTCCCAGTTCCCTTGCCTTTTGGCCTTTCCACCTTGTTTCCTGAACTGCCACAATGTCCATTTTTCTTCTTATCATCATGTCCACAAGCTCACTACCTTTCCCAGTCATGGTGCCAACATTGAGAGTACCGACAGTCAACCTGACCGAACAATCCCTCATCCTTCCTTCACTACTCAACCTCCTTTTCCTTTGAGCAATCTTCTTTAACCGTATCCGCTCACGATATGGTAACCCTTGTCCGCTTCTCGGTGAGATAGGCGAGGCCCCAACGCGTCGCTTACAGGGTACACCCTAGCAAGATCTCTATCTGAATTTTTCCGCATCATGTAGTTTGAGTGGCAAGGTCCTGGTTTTATAGCCGCATGCCCTTGCTGCCACCAACCCATCATGGGCAACCCCAGATGGGAAACCAGCATCTTTCTAGGTATTTGCAGTGCTATGGCCATTAAAGATGCTGCATCCATGCCCATAGATCTCTGGAACCAAGCCATTCCGATATCTTCATCTTCTGCCTTGGCCAGTAATGATAACGCTGCTTTCTCCATTACCATGGCCATGGCCTCTGGGTATGGTGCCAGAAATTCACCTTGGCACAATGTTATCATTGGGTTTATGTGGTATTTAGCTGGAAACATAAGGAGCCACCCTTATGATCCCCCACACCCTATTAACATTGCCGCTGTTGGTTCAGGACTGCTTATTTGCCTAAATGCTTATTCACAGCTGATCCCCATATCTGGGGACCATTCCCCTATCCACCACCTGGGGACCTGCCTGGTAGCAGTTACAGCTCTGCCTCAGGCGTTTTAAATCTCTGTCTAAAACGAATATGAATGTTTACTTTCATCTTTTTATTTTTTATCTTGATTAATTTTATTTCCAAAGTACTATGCTTAATGCTATCTTCTGGTTTTTGACCTACATAGGTTTCTACTTTCTCTGTAGCAATGCTATCTCATTCTAATTTAATTTCTATTTCCAAACTACTATATTTACAATTATCTGACTCTACTATCTTATTCATGACCTCAACTTCCTTATTTCTTTGTCAAAGTCTACTTCTACAATCTCTTGATTTTTCTCTACCTTTCCTCTAATTTCTTTTTTTATTTTATTTTGTCCCATTTTGATCTGGTCCTTTAACTTTTCAAGCATTTCAGTTTGCCCTTCCAATTTACTCTTCATTTCATTATTTTGGTTTTTAAGCTCTTTGGCGATTTTTTTATATTCTTGGGCTGTTTCTTTTTGTTTTTCAAACATGCTGGTTAGTAAAGCTATGATTTCTCTTTTTCCCTTGTTGGGGCTATTTTCTATATTTTTACCTTGAGCTTCCATTTTGGCTTTATTTTTTTTATAATTTATAATTTTAAACTTTACTTTTTTATATTATTTATCTTTAATACTATATTTTATTCACGCTCATAAGTTTACTAGTTTCTATTTTATTTATTTCTTACTAAATTGGAAATACATGCTGACTCCGCCCCTCCTTTGTCCATTTTTCTCCACCTGATCTTAATGCTTTAACTCTGCCCAAACACTCAACTGTCTCTGATTTAACATAATGATTTATTTCAAGCAATGTAAATAGCATAAATCTCTCTTCATTTAAAGAAAACAAAGTTTTTGGTCAATTCTTTTTTTAAAAAAAAAAAATTAAAACGCTTTAACATACGTAATTTAGCTTTTGTATAGAAAAAATTTTTTTAAGCAAGAAACAAAGCATTTATTTACTATTGTTTCTTAGGTCCAGCCCCATGTGGGCTCCATTTATGTACTGGGTCGAACTGCTGAAACCACTTACTTATGCGTATATATAAATTTTGGCCGGTTTCAAACTTCTTCATAATACATTTATAATCTTATAAAGGTTACGTGAACGAACCGGCACGTTCGAGCAAAATGGGAGATCTTATTGATAGCTTTAAGTATCAACAATGGCCCATCTCAGCTGCTAGATTCAAACCCCTACTATCCAAATACTTTATTTGTTTCAGGGTAAATCTCGGGGTGCCAGCTAGTCTGAGGACTAATGTATTCAGGCAGTAGGCTCATAATCCAGCGCTCGAAACAATTCCCTTAACTAGCTCAGTCTAATTTTAATCAATAATAAAATATTGCTAAGAAAAGATTGATAAAAAGAATTGACCGACAAATACAGTTTAATTTTAAAGACAATTTATTAATTAACATTAAATAATTTTAAACATTCTATAAATTTAAATATAATACACACATATCAATAGTTCATTTTATGTATGATAGAGTTCATATAATTTGAATCTTGAATATTTATGACTTACAGTGATGGCTACTACATATAAATGATAATAAATAAATGTTTACCTAGGATTTTGAATGTAGATGTAGAATTTTGTTCTCTTTGGTTGCTGCTTTCAGTGAGGATATTTCCATTACAAATACTTCCAGCCGACTGGGATGTTTCCTTGATGAGTTTCATTATTCTTCATGATTATTATTATTGGAGACAATTAGATACTGATGGAGATTTTCTAAGATGTTATGCTGACATTATTTCACGGGTAGATCTTGCTGTTTTCATCGGACATCAGGGTATGGAGAAAAACGTGCATTCCCAAAATCTTCTCACCACTGCATCTTGTTTCTGAATACCATTAACTTAACTGATTGAAATTAACTGACTCGATTGATTTGTGAACTCAACTGAACTGTCTCAACTCATTGTCTGATAAAATATTCAGTATTTATACCAACGAAGTGTTTTCTTTTCGATATCCTCCGGCAAATATCTGTTGTCGAAATTCTTTAGCAATTAATCCTTTGACAACGTGTTTTTTGATTGATTGTTTAATTAGTTGTAGCTATTTCAAAATGTGTTGTTTTCATATCTTTAATTAGTAGTGCACTGCTGTGTTTTTTTTAAATACATTTTTCATTTATTTATAATATTTAATACTGATACATTTTTTTTACATTTGCACACACATATATAATTTTACTCTACACATCAAAACTAGTTTTAAGATTATTTTTCTTCTTTAATTTAAATGAAGAGATTTATATATATATATTTTTTTTAAAGCTTTTAAATTGTATTTCACTAATAATAATAAACTCTTTTGCGAAAGATTTTTTTGTTTTAATAATTTTTTTACGACAAAATTATTTTATATACATGTGCCAATTTGGCCTTGGCACAATATACAATGTAAGATTACACCATATGATCATCATTTCTTATGCTTACACAAGCTGTTAAAACAACTCTCCATACAGTAGTGCACCTAATGCAAGCCAAGCATCCATTGCTTGCTATGTCTTGAACTGAGTGGCATCACTGTATGGAGAGTTTGCTAAATGGAAAAATATGGGTGATTTAGTTTGTAAATTGTGTAAGAAAGGAATAGAAAACATTAGGCATCTGTTAATTGAATGTAAATGCTTAATAACAGAAAGGGTACAAATAGTGAAATTATAGAAGAATAAATATAAAAAAGTGATTGTACAGAAGTGAATTATTGGTTTTTATGCTGCATTTGGGAAAAGGATGATTTAGATATAAAGGCCATAGAGTTGACAAAGATTATGTTGCGGAAATGGGATGGAGCAAAATATGGGAAAACATAGAGTGGGAAATGGAAAATAAAGTGGATAACAGGTTTCTCTGAGTATAATTTCTGAGAGATTCCTGACTCCATTTAAGGAGAAAGCACAGTACATCACATCACATTATACGAGATTTTTAGCAGCAGGGCATTATACACTTAAATGGAAAAATGTGGGTGATTTAGTCTGCAAGTTGTGTAAGGAAGGCATAGAAAATATTAGGCATCTGTTAAGTGAATGTAAATACTTGAAAGTAGAAAGGATACAAATAATAAAATTGCGAAAGAATAAATATAAGGAAAGTGATTATTCAGAAAGTGGGTTATTGATTTTTAGGCTGGGTTTGGGAAAAGATAAGGAGGAGTTAGATATGAAGTCCATGAAGGTGACAAAGATTCTGTTGTGGCAATTGGATGGAACAGGATATGGGAAAACATAGGGTGGGGAATGGAAAGGGAAAGTTAAGTGGCTAACAGGTTTCTCTGGGCATAGTTGCTGAGAGATTCCTGACTCCATATAAGAAGTCACAGTGTATCACATCACACCCCATTACAATTGAAGATTCAACCTGATTTTAAATAGTATCTTTAACATTTTAGTCTACAATCATTTTCAATAGTTTCTGGATTTTTATTATAAAATCTTTTTTTTTTGTACTATAATTTAGGTTCTTACATCAACTTTAAATTTGATTAACTGTATATTCTAATAACATTAGTGTTAAAGATAATTGTTTTCAGTAGCTAGGATATTTTATGTAGTCGAATTTATAACTGTTTCTAGTTCATTTATTTCTACATATCCCCCCCCCCCCCCAAATTTTCTATCTCTGTCTTTTTAAGTTCAATATTTATATAAAATAGATTAGTATACAATATTTAATTGAAATATTATAAATATGGCTGCAGAAAGGAGTTTGCTATTAACTGAAAGGAGACCTTTTGATTCCTTTTGGAAGCCGTAAAGGAACCGAGCAGAGAAAATTCCTAAAATCCACTCGATACGTTCCTGTCATTGCAGCTGTTATTACTATGTGATTATTCATATAGTATAGGAACATGGATGGGCTGCTCACCAACATGCATTAGCCAGCATGGTGAGTTTATTGGCTTTTTACCTCTGAGTTTAAGATCAAGAAACACCATGATCTTTCTTCTCAGTTGCCTGATAAGGCAGAATGAATGTTTGTGTAAATGATATTTTCCCAATAGATATATGTACAAATTATGACAGACAAAAATAAATCATGGCTCTTATTCCCAGGAAGCCATAAAATCACCAACAAAGGCAGAGGCTGTTGGGCAAAGGTGGAGGGTGCTAAGAATCACTTGATTGTGAACCCATGCTCCCATTTGATTACGACTTTTTATTTAGATACTTATAACTGCAGATCACTTTCAAGTGAAGGAAGATTGCAAGAATTAGAAGAAGAACTGTCTTATATTAAATGGGACATTATTGGACTTTGTGAAGTTAGAAGAAAAGGTGAAGAGACAATTGATTTAAAAAGTGGACATGTACTCTATTATAAAGGCACAAATATTGGAAATACAAGTGGAGTAGGATTCATTATAAATAAAAAGTGGAAGAACAACATTGTGGAGATTGATGGTGTATCAGACAGAGTGGCAAGATTAGTTATACAACTTAATAGCAGATACCAAATGCAGATAATTCAGGTTTATGCCCCAACAAGTGCTCATAGTGATGAAGTAGTAGAAGATTTTTATATGGATGTACAAAAGGCTTTCGATCAGAGTAAACAACATTTTAAAATTGTTATGGGAGACTTTAATGCTAGAATTGGTAAACAAATGAAAGATGAAAGTGCTGTAGGTAATTTTGGTTATGGTAATAGAAATGAGAGAGAGGACATAGACTAGTGGAGTTTGCTGAAAAAAAAACTTTATATTATGAATTCTTTTTTTGAGAAAAATGTTAAAAGGAAATGGACATGGAAGCATCCCAATGAAGGTACAGCAGAATTGGATTATATTTTGACTAACAGAAAATACATATTTCAAGATTGTAATGTTCTTAATAAATTTAACACAGGAAGTGATCATCGATTAGTAAGATGTAAGATACATGTTAATGCAAAACTAGAGAGACAAAAAATTATTAAGAAAAACAATTTTTACAGTTGATATTCCTAATCTTCAGAAACATTCTAATGAATTTAAATTAGAACTTACAAATCGGTTTCAAGTATTAGTAGATTTTGAACATGATTCAGATTTGAATGAAATTAATATGAAAATAACTGATACATTTTTAAAAACTGCAACAAAGATAGCTGGTAGAAAAAAGCAGCAATTGACCAATAAAATTTCTACTGAGACTAGAGAATTTATGAAGAAAAGAAGGAATATGAAGATATACAAAAATGATGCATTAAAAAGGATTGAATATCTCGAATTTTGTAAAATGGTACGGAAAAGAGTTGAAAATGATATAAGAAAGTATAACTGTGAACTAGCAAGGAAAGCTGTAGAAGAAAAAAAAGTCTCAAGAATGTAAAACAACATTTTGGTATTGGTAGGAAATTTATATCTGCAATAAGAAAAAAAGATGGAATTATTACTAAAAAAAGAGATGACATTATGAAATGGGTAGAAGACTTTTATCAAGAATTATATAGTAATAAAGAACAAGTACCCTGTACTTCTATTACATCTTCTGAATTGCCCAGAATTTTAAATGAAGAAGTAAGTGAAATATGCAATTAAATGTATAAATAAAGGAAGGGCTCCAGGTAATGATGGAATTATAATTGATATATTAAAAGAAGCAGGTGAAGAAATATAATTTTTTTTAGCAAAGTTATATACCAAATGTCTAAATGATAAAGATGTACCAGATGATTGGAAGAATGCAGTAATAATATTAATATTTTAAAAAGGTGATAAAGAAGATATTAGAAATTACAGACCTATCAGCCTTTTATCAGTTTTATACAAAAATTTTACCAAGATAATTACAACTCATCTACAGAGAACATTGGATTTCCACCAACCAAGGGAACAAGCTGGATTTAAAAGTGGTTTTAGTACAGTAGATCATATCCAGGTATTGAGAGAAGTTATAGAAAGGACAAATGAATATGAGTTGCCATTATGTTTTGGATTTGTAGATTATGAAAAGGCATTTGATTCTATAAACATTTCTTCAGTGATTAAAGCATTGGATCATCAAGGTATAGATCCAGGATATTGTCATATTTTAAAGAATATTTATAAAAATGCAACAGCAACAATTAGATTACATAATGATACTGGGAAAGTCAACATTGAGAAAGGTGTAAGACAAGGTGACTCCATATCTCCAAAACGTTTTACAGCAGTGTTGCAAGAAATATTTTGTGGATTAAAATGGGAAACTAAAGGAGTGAAAGTAAATGGAGATTATTTAAGTCATTTAGATTTTGCAGATGATATAGTTGTTTTTTGCAAATAATGCTTCAGAGCTGCAGGAAATGTTGCAGGAGTTATCAGATGAAAGTAGGAAAGTAGGACTAAAGATAAATGTTAAAAAGACTAAAGTAATGTTTAATCGATTTGCTCAAAATATGAAAATAAAGATTGATTATGATGAATTAGAAGAAGTTAACAGTTACAAATACCTTGGTCAGATTATTAATACAGATGGAAACATAATGGATGAAATTAATCATAGAATTAAACTTGGTTGGAGTGCTTTTGGTAGAAATAACTTGATACTAAAAGGAAATATGCCTATGTGTTTGAAAAGAAAGGTTTTTAATAAATGTGTTTTACCAGTTCTTACTTATGGATCTGAGACTTGGACACTTAATAGAAGAGCAATACAGAGACTCCAGACCACTCAAAGAAGTATGGAGAGATGCATGTTGGGAGTAACAAGAAGAGATCGAAAACGCAATGTATGGGTAAGAGAACAAACAGGTGTTACTGACCTCATTGAAAAAATTAAAAGTTTGAAGTGGAGTTGGGCTGTACATATTGCTAGAAGAGATGATAATAGATGGACAATTGAAATCTTAAACTGGATTCCAAGAGATTGTAAAAGATCCAGAAAGAAACCACATGTGAGATGGATGGATGAAATAAGAAAGTGTGCAGGGGTGATGTGGAGAAGAGAAGCTAAAGATCGGAGATGGACTAAACTTGGAGAGACCTTCATCCTGCAGTGGATTGATAATGGTTGATGATGATTATAAATATTTTATTAATTTTCATAAATTTGGTTTAATTTATATAATTATAAAATTTAATCAAATAGACCGGAATGCATAAAAGTTTGTGTCAAAACAAATCTTATATATAAAATCCCTAAAAGTTTGTCCTTAATACTATCATGTAATATTCAAGTTAAACATTTCTTTTGTTAGAAGGTGAATTTTTCTAGGGAAAAAATAATTATTTGTTCCACCATTAATAAACTAACTTTTTACAAAGCATTTTATGCAGAAGAAGTATTTCCTTCCTTATTTGATTACGAACATTTTATTCAAAGCATTGAATTTTACTCAACTGGAAATTAACTCAGGAATCTTTAGTTTTTAGGTCCAATCATCCAGCATTGTTTAGTCAACTGGAAATTAATCCAGGAATCTTTAGATTTAGGTGCAACCATCCAGCATTAAATTTTACTCAATTGGAAATTAATCCTGGAAATTAATCCAGGCCCAGCCATCCAGCATTGAGTTTTACTCAACGAGAAATTAATCCAGGAATCTTTATTTTTAGGTCCAATCATCCAGCACTGAACTTTACTCAACAAGAAATTAATCCAGGAATGTTTAGCTTTTAGGTCCAACCATCTAATATTGAATTTTATTCAACTGGAAATTAATCCAGGAATCTTTATTTTTTATGTCCAACCACCCAACATTCAATTTTACTCAACTGGAAATTAATTCAAGAGTCTTTAGTTTTTAGATCCAACCATCCAGCATTGAATTTTACTCAACTGTAAAAATAATCCAGGAATCTTTAGATTTTAGGCCCAACCATCCGGCATTCTGCTAAATTGCACTCGGTATCAAATTAACTTCGAAGCCTCATCAGAATAAATATCAAAAGAGATAATTTTTTATGTCTTTGTTTTCCTTCTATTTTTTTTTTCATATTAACACATTTCTGAGGGTCATACAAATATGTGGTGGAAATTTTGTTAAAACTTTTAATATTTTTTTCATCATAAATTTTTTAAATCCGTTTTTTAAATATTTAATTGGATTATTTTTAGCAATCCTTTTAGTTTTGTCTCCTGAACAAGTTCCTTAACTCCAGCCTAATCCCTGGTCTGATAATCATATAAAAATGATATCGTAAATAAATGGCAACAATAAACAATACAATGAGAGACAAAGAGTTAATAATTCAATTTTTTTTAATACAATATTTATGCCAGTTTGCTGTAGTTCTTTGAAAATTTAATTCTTCAATTTCTCTCGAAGCCTTAATGACATCTACTTAACTATTTGATATATGAAAACATCTGCTATAGAGAACTCTTTGTGTCAATGAGATATCAATCTTCAATATCCAGAGTACATTTTTAAAAACTGGTTATAACATGAAAATTTAAAACCAATTTAGATTTTAAAATAAAAATACTTTCTAGAGACAAAAAAAATGAATCACAGATTCAGTTTTTATAAACAAAACAGAAATAACTGTAATATGTATTATATACGTATTTACCAGCATATAGAACGCACTTTTCTTCCCCTCAAAAGATCCCTAAAATATGGAGTGCATCTTATGCAGTGGTAATCAAAATTTCAGTCAGTCTAAAATTTCTGATTTATATTAATATACATGAAGATGAGTTTGGGCGCGTTCATTCTATGTGTTGGATGAATGAAGGGGAAAAGACATTGTGGATCGACAATGTGTTTGGGGGACTAGGTATCCTGATGGTCTGTTAAAGAAACTTGCCTTGCTAGTATGTATCAGATTTGGAGTCACAGAACACCCGAAGTTGTGAAAAATAAAATCAACCAACTGAAAACTCAATTAGCTGTAATTCAAGGGGACCTAATAAGCCAGTTTTAATCTTAGGATGTTTGTATTATTAAATCATTTACAGGATTTATGAAAAAATATGGAACAGTTGGATGCAGTTTACAACTTTAAAAGTGAAACTCTCAGGAAAAAGGAAAAGACCTAGCATACAGATTTGTAAATGTCTCTATACTTCATAGTATGCTGTAAAATATAAGATAGTTGTAAAGTCATTTATGAAATATGGAATTAATAACGCGCTGGCACAAGGGATGATTTATTATATGAAGACTCAATTTATGAAGAAGAGGTTCCAAATAATTTTTCATTTAGCTCTGGAGATGGATTTCTGACTTTTAAGGATAAGATTAAAAGGAACCTAGTCACATTTTTTAGGCATAAATAACTGAAAAATTAATACAGTAAATATTATGGAAATTCTTGAAAAAATGTAGAAAATTATTTTTTTATTTAAAATGTTTATCTAAAAGAGAAGTGTGTCTTGTATGACGGTAAATATGGTATATTAAAGGATAGCATTACCATTTTAGTGTCATTTATCATAAGTTTGAGTAATCAAGGATTACCAGTAATGTTTAAATCTTTAGATCAGTGTCTGTTTTGTTCCTTTATCAGTAATACTTGGGTTTCAAATCTGGGAGTAACATGATTGTTTTTTCTTCTCCCTCATAATTATTGTGTCTATTTTTACACACATACAAGGGTTTAAATTCAACATGGTATATTTTTAATATTTAATAAATGTCTAATTTATTTGTAATGCCCTGTGATTCTATTTTCTATGTGTGGTTTAGTACAGTGATAAAGTGATAGACAAGGATAAAAGTTATTGATGCAAAGTTCAAAGGTCACTTCTGGTACTCCGATATTACATGACCTTCTGAATAATTAAAGTTTTACTAGTATCATTTGAACCTGATATATTTTAATGTAGTTTTAGATCATATAAGATTTATTTTTATATGACGTTATGTGTACAATTGTATTACATTCAAAGATCAGCCTTTCAAGCTAATTGTGCATGTGTCTTTTGAGAGTGTTAAATAATAAATGAATACTTCCCTCTACAATACAAGATATAGTATTTATGCAGAAATAAAAGGAATCCTCTTATTCCTACAACTCAAATTCTTTTATATGAGCAAATCTGAAGTACTGTTTAGTAAATTCTAGACAATTTCACCGACATCATTCATTCAAACATCGTAAATAGTAATTTAAAGTGAGAATTCTACTCTCACGCTTTCCTCAACAGTACTTCAGATTTGCTCATATAAAAGAATTTGAGTCATAGGAATAAGAAGATTCCTTTTATTCCTGCATAAATACTATATCTTGTATTGTAGAGGGAAGTATTCGTTTATTATTTAACACTCTCAAAAGACGCATGCACAAATAGCTTGAAAGGTTGATCTTTGAATGTAACCATATAAGATTGAAACACCAGGCACTCTTATACCTGGATCTCAATTGTAAATATAGGAATTTGAACTCAGACTTTCAAGCCCCTTCACTATCCATACTATCTCATACATTTTCTCACATATCTAAATTTATTTCAAACTTCAGTAGGTACACTATATATATATATATATATATATATAAAAAAAATATATATATATATATATATATATATATATATATATATATATATATATATATATATATATATATATATATATATATATATATATATATTGTGACAGTCAGTTTTAAATGACTGCCACAAAGTTGATTGCAAGCATTAGTTGCAGTCCAAACAAATGTATGTATTATAATAAAAGGAGTGGTCTGTGCAGGTATATTTCTCTGTTGCTTACACACACACTATATTTAAAATAAATAGGATGAATGGTGATAATACACCTATAAATAAACAAATGCGGACACCACATATAAATATGTATTTTGCTGTTAATAAATGCTATATGTTTTTTATTTATGATATGAATAAATATGGCAGAGGGTTAAAGAAATTCTTATGGGAAATTGAAATGTATTTGCAAATAACCCAACAGTAAACATATTTTATTTTGATTTTATTTTATTTTAGATTCTCAAATGTATTTTTTTTTCTGTTGCTTGTTGAATATTCTTTTTGGAAAACTCAAAAACAATTTTTATGTGACAACAAGTATACAGTTTTATAATTTTTTTTTTTTTTACAACTTAATGTTCACGACCTCAGGCAAGCCAATGACCTCTTTCTTTTATCGTATAATGTTTTTGGAAAACAACTGTAGAAATTGTATCAGTGGTTATTCGGCTTGACACCTATTCAAAATTATTTAATTAGATAAATGTAATTTTACTTTATTGTTTAAAGAAATCAAGGGATTGGAATTTAAATGGTCTGTGAAATTCTGAAATTAATTAAAAGATAGCTAAAATTAAATCCATTGTTTGGACTTGTTTAATTAAAAACAGAAATGTAAAAGCAATAACTTGTGGAGAGGATGAGAGAATACACCCTGTAATGGGGGGATATATAAAGACTGGTCAGGTGAAATTTAATTAGTTAGCTGGGTTACATTGGTTGATACTCACATGGGCACTCTTACCCATTAGCAGTATAGTTTCCGGAGTGTACAGACAAAAAGAAAAGAAAAAGAATTATGAGTGTAAAAACTATTTATTCGGAATGCTGAATGTATTTTAAAAGGTGCAGACCAAGAAATATGATATTCATTGACTGAAAAAGAAAAATACAATTGAAATTTAAGCTAATGTTTTATATCGCTAAGGAAATGGAATCAGGATTTATTCGTGATTCAGCAATGGATAGGGAGTAGAAACCAAGTTCGGTACATTCGCACAGCTCGGAGTCCTACATAGCCATCTAGTGATGTGACTTTCCATTTCTGAAAGTGTAGCAGCTATGGACAATTTTCCAACCTCCATATAGGCCCTGTGAAGTAATCACCTGCACAGCAGATATGTATCGCCCTCAAAATCATAGCCTGGAGAAGAACGAAGACTTCGGAAAGTATTATTTATGTTTTTTTTATATTTTGTTTTTTATGTCTTATTATGAGTAATTCGCCATTTGACTTAAATTGCTATTATTAAATGAGCCAATGAATTGCGTAATTCAGTCATAAATATTTTGTTTGTAATTTTAACGTAAAGCTTCGCATAATTCATTGGAGTATCTAAATAAATTATAAAAGAATCGATAAAGTAAATATGAAATATTTCAAAATAGTTAAATAGAAATAATTGGGTGGTTTGGTCATGGGATGTATGTGTTTCGCTTTGAAATAATAGAAAATTTATTCCATCCGCTAAGTGCAGGATTGTTTTTATAAGGAATAAAAGTATATAAGACAGCGTTCCAAATAATTATTATTGTCCACTATGGGCAGGACTCATATTATTGAACTTTTAAGATTAAAATTGTAGTTTAGCATGAGTTTGTTCCCCGAGTAAATTTATTCCATCCGCTACGTGCAGGATTGTTTTCATAAGGAATAAAAGTGTGTACGAAAGTGTTCCAAATAATTATTATTGTCCGCCACGTGCAGGACTCAGATTTTGGAACACTTAAGATTCTACTATCATTAACTCATGGCTAACTCATTTCTTTTTGGTATTATTATGAAACACGTACATACCATGGCCAATACACATTGTTTTATAAGAAATTTTGTTTTGAGTTTAAAGTGTAAGCAGGGGGGAATTTCAGACCATTCCTTTCCCATTCATGAAACTTTAAAATTTATTATACACTTGAATTTTAATTACTATTGTTTATGTGCGTGTTTATTATTTTGTAAATATTTATATAATCATAGAGGGCTTAATAAATTTAATATCTAATTTTAAAGTACGGAGTGGTGCTGTGTATTTGATAATGATATTATTGTTTGACCTTTTCTGTTAACGAAGCAACAAACCACCATCCCAAGATCATGAGTTGATTGAGCTAGTCAGGGATTAAACTTACCGGGATTGGGAATCATTCATTAGGCATTCACCTTCTATTGATTTTTTATAAGAGATTATAGCTCTTTACTTATTACATGATCATATCCCTTAGGCAGGGGAGCAATCTCTTTTTTAAGGTGGTGCGTAAAGGTTGCAGTAAATGAACCTTTCAAAGGTATGATTATAGTAATGTATATTTTGGATGCCTTTGAATATTTCTTAATTGCTGCTCGATCTCAGAAAATGCATGTCATGCTCAATGCGGTTGAGAGCGAGCCAGCGACCATTACAATATATATATATATATATATAATTAATAAAACAAGACACAAATTGTGTAACTTGCTTTTAAGCTTATATTAAAATGTTCACTAGAATGAGTTTACCACTAGCTCCAATCAAGCTTTAATTTATAAGTGCTGAAAGAGAAATAATTTAAAATCTCTATCAAAATGTTCTTATCCCCAGACCAACTGGTTTCGAGCTTATAACTCACTTCAATGGGGAGCTAAGACTCCAGACACTAGATCTAAAATACCAATTCAAAAGTCAGCACTTATCTAATTTTTTTGTTGTTGTCTATTTAAGCTTGACTTAATGTTCTTTGTGAGAATTTGTTCTACATTAGACTGTTCTTTTGTCCAAGTGACTGGATTTTAAATAAACTTTTTTTTGCTCTGCTCATTAGCGATAATTATCTCCATTGTTTATATTTCTGCCAAGATTATATTATATGTTAAATGCTTTTACCTTTATGTGTAAATTTTTTATAAATAATATTGACTTTGTCATGAAAAAGTTTGTCACATAGTCATCGAAGACTGCTAATTTTTGTTCTGGTTTAATTTCTATTGTAAAATTATTAAAAGATATATGTTGTTGATGTGTTTCCAGAATGTTTGTAGTAGTACTCCACTGTATAACCTATAACAAATTTAACATTGTTGTAGCAAAAGCCAGACTTGTGATAGAGATAAGAGTAGTATTTATAGCTGTGTTTTTAAGCTCTTCTATGTAAATAGTTTTAACCAAGGATGACAGTAATAAACTGATAAAATACATTGATTTTGTTGGAAAAGCATTATGTTACATTGAAAATCTATTGTAGTTATGAAGAATGTGAACAGGCAAGACTCACTATATGTATTACCACACACTTCAAGCTAGAGTAATCAATGGATGCCAGAAGGCTTGTGCTTAAAATCCCCATCTAGTGCCTACTCATCCAATATCCCCAGACTAGTTTTTGGCTTGTGGCCTTCGTCAGTGTGTGGCAATACGTGTAGTGAGTTTTGCCTGTTTTAATAACAGTTATAAGCAAGCATAAGAAATGGTGATCATGTGATGTTTATTGGCTTAAGAATGTGAACAATTGTATTATACTATCAATAATAGTTTTCTGTTTGTATAGAATATTATTTTTTTTATTTAACATATTTTTTTTACAATAGGCAATGCTTCATCATTAGTGTATATATGGAAATAAATTTGTTACAACAAAACTAACTAAAATATCTAGTTTAATTGATAAGTGTGAATAATTATATTATTCATTAAATGGATAATCTCTAATCTAATGAATGACTAATAAAAATTATTAATATACTTCCATTAAGTTGTTTCTGTCAAAGTTGTGAGGGTGGTGGTTTTGACACTTATCAATTAAACTGTAGTAATTGGCTAACTAAAATATCACTACTATTTTTATGTTCTTCATTAAATTCACAAAGTACTTTGAAGTTTTAATAAAGAATTGTATTTTACATGTCCAAAAAAAAAAAAACTAGAATTATTGAGAAGACATATTGACAAATTTGACATAGTGAAATTCTTGAACTAACAGATCCTGATTGAAAAGGGTCATTATTGATTTTAGTAAATCATAATTACAATTGGAATGTTGTACTTGTAATAAGAGATGATTATAAATGTTTGACTTATCACATGATCACCATTTCTTATGCTTGCTCTTAACTGTTATTAAAACAGGCAAAACTCTCTATACGTATTGCCACTCAGTGCAAGCCAGATTAATCAATATGTATAGAGAGTTTTGAAAACATTGTGTTTTCAATTTAAGTCTCATAGTTTTGTAGTTAAGTAGAGATAAAAGGTGGCTGCTGGAGAGTTGCATTAGATCCTAGGATCTAGGTGCAGTGCTCTCAGATCCAAGGCTCTTACTGATGAAGGCCACAAGCCAAAAACTAGTCTAAGGATATTGGATGAAAAGGCACTAGATGGGAATTTTATGCACAGGCCTTCTTGCATCCATTGACTACTCTGGCTTGCACTGAGTGGCAATATATATATATATATATATAGAGTTTGCCTGTTTTAATGTTTAACATATATTGATGGTGTTTCTAAAAAGGTTTTTATTTTCCAGCATAATTTTTCTGCTTGTCCTAGAGACAATTTTCCAATGATTTCTTCAGTATCTGCTATTACACATAATAATAGGATATTATATGAGATAATGAGGAAGTTTTATTCTTTTATTTGAATGATAATTTCGAATAACTTTTAGAAGTTTTGAATAAAGATTTTTTTTTAATGGTATCATTGTTAACTTATTTGAAATAATATTTAGTTTCATATCCCCATATAGGGAGTTCTTTTTTGATATTCTTTTATATATATATAATTTAAAATACAATTTTGTTTACTAGCTAAAAAATTCTTGTGAAATATTCATCAGTAAGTTGGTTAATAAATATTCAATGTTGTCGATGGAACATAAAATTTGATATTTAAAAAACTTTTGGAAATGTGTTCTTCAGCTTAACAGGGGTACAAATTGCTCTCGAGAAGTGAATTTGAAGTTTTAATTAGAAGCATTTAAAGATAATCTCATCAGATTTACATCTGCAAAGAAAGACTTTCACATGACCCACAACTCTCAGTGCCATCTTATATTGCTGACCCACCTGATCACACACACATTAAAAAGATAAATAATTTTCAACATGTGCATTATCAGGTGAGTCAGCAATATAAGATGGCACTGAGAGTTGTGGATCATGTGAAAGTCTGAGTTCGAATCCCACATATATTACATATATAAATGTGAGTGTTAAGCCTATACAATGTATCTGCAAAGAAAGTAAATTGACTTTTTATTTTGGCTAATTTTAGATATAATTTTTCATAATATTTAAAAGTTTGATATAATATTGGATTCTACTGTATACCTAATGATTGTCTGAAGATTTGGGATGGTAGCACTTTAATTGTGTATATGTGTTGGACTGTTTCCATCATGCAGTTATTTATGAAATATTTTTACAGAAAATATTAAACATCATTTATACTTTTCTAAATTCATTAGTTGGTAGTAACAACATACAGATTAATAAGGGACACAATATTTTCAGTTGTATTATTGTCACCCTCTTATTCATAAACTGTTGGCCTCATCAGTGATAGATAGTTCGCATGAAAATTGAATCAGCACTTTTTAAAATCACGAGTGGGCTAAAGATTTGTGATAAATGAATTGTTTAATGTTTTAAAAAAATATAATCCTAAGATTTTTTTCTTAGTAAATCAGATAAAAAATAATATTACTTTATCTTTAAAACTTATTAAAATCATATTGAATGTATGCGGGATTCAAACTCAGACTTTCACACGACCCTCAACTCTCCACGCCATCTCATATTGCTGACCCACCTGATCAACCACATGTTGAAAAAGATAAATAACCACCAATATACATATTTCGTGCTATTGAGAAAAACATTTGTGTGGTTTATGTCATTACATATACTTCTAAAAGCCATTTTTAGAAATGTACATTCACACAAGTTCCACTGGAAAAGTTTTACTCCTGAATGAGTTTTTTTATGTTTAAGAGTGATTACCCAAAATGCTTTGGAAATGACTCATTAACTTTGCTGTTAAAAGAAAAAATAAAGAAATGTGAAGGGACCTCTTAGTATTCACTGCTTCTCACAGTGTGAGCCACAGCTTTCCAGGAACCACAGAAATTTTTGTGAGGAATGAATGACTCAAAAAAGTCCAGTAGTGATGAAAGTCAAAGGAAAAAGCAAATTTGTATATAAAGACAGAATTAAACACATGCACAATCTTCTAAAGAAGAAATGAATTCATTTTTAAAGTGAATATTAAATAATATTTCGATGAGAAAAAAGTGGTTGGTCAAAATTTTGTCATCATTTAACAAAATTGATGGATTAAATTTATCAGAAGATTCCATGCAGATGTTATTTTATGAGATCATATTATATATATTACATTGTAAATATATTGTTGGTCATTAGGGACCAGGAAATATGTTATTGTTTATCAGTGGGCCCTCATATCAAAAAAGTTTGAGAAGTACTGTCTTAGATAACCCTATTGCCTTTGGCAAAGAGTCTTGTTATTTAGAGCATTATTATAATCAATAAATCAACTCATATATAACAGGGCATTGCTTTTATAAGCTTATATTTACAAAAATGTAATACAGTGAGTGTCCAATAGCTCAAACAAACTTTTAATAGATAAGTGCAGCAAGAGAAAATACTTAAAATCTCTATCTGGAATACACTTATCCCCAGAACAATTGGTTTCGAGCTTATGGCTCACCTCAGCAAGGAGCTAGAATATTCAGACACTAGATCTAAAATATCAACTCAGAACCCAGCACTTATTTCATATGTAATATTTAAGTAAAAACTCTGAATGTTTTTCAAAGTGTTTAATCCCATATAGCTATTTAAGTTAGATAGCTGGGGTAAAAGACATTTTCATGTCTGGGAACTTCAAGTTTCTATTTAAATATTATGTATAAAATAAGTGCTGGGTTTTGAGTTGATATTTTAGATCTAGTGTCTGAATATTCTAGCTCCTCACTGAAGAGAGTCATAAGCTTGAAACCAATTGGTCTGGGCATAAGAGTATTCTGTATAGAGATTTTAAGTATTTTCTCTTACTACACTTATCAATTAAGAGATTGTTAGAGCACTATTGTAAATTTAGTATTCACAAATCTAAAACTCACTGATTTAATTCACAAGCTAGTTGTTACTCGTTGAGTCATCAACGTCTGAAAAAGAGGGAAGAATACTATTCAAACCATAGTGTTCCATAAATAGTTAAAAGAAAATTAAGAACTTAATTACAAGTATGATGCTAAGCTTTATAAAATTTAGACAGCTATATTCCATAAAATTAAAAGTATTGTATATTTAAAATTAAATTTATATAATATAAAATTATATATTAAAAATACAACTTTTGTACATAGAATTTATTTTCACCTCATTGTATAGGACTATAGGTAATCATTTTGCATACATATACTAATATTAATGGTGAAGTGGGTTATTCTTTATTTCCAATATTGGATAAGTGCAATTTCAGTTCTGAGCAAAATAATCAGTGCACAAAAAGTTCACTTAGTCAAACAAATATTAGATAAAAGAAGAATACCCTAGTGTTTCAGGCATACTAACATGCATTTGTGTACATATTGTAACTATTAGCTTTTCTCTTAAAGCTAAACGTCAAATTGTATAGTAACCTAATATTAAAAAGAATCAGTAGTTTAATTTTTATGATAAATAAGCTTTGTCATTACTAAATAGTCCAGTGGTTTATCTATCTAATAAGACAATTTATAAAAAGTTTTATAACATTTACAACTTTAAATGTAATCTCAATAGAATATTTATAATATTTTTAATTCCAGAAATAGCTCTTAATAAATTTAAATGCTTAGTTTTATGGATATTATTAACCCAATGTGTTAGTTAATTTAATTGTAAAATATTAAGATTAAAATCATCTTACTTTAATTCTTAGATCATATTTAAATTTAAGCATTAGGGTAAAACTTTAAAATCAAGTTCAAACCTTTAAAACTAGGGTGTAAATATTTAAATTACCTGTTTATAAAAGCCTTATTTAATCATAATTGTGGTGAAAATATTTTAATTGAAGAATGTCAAATTTAGTTGAGTAAAGAAGAAGTAATAATAAATCTAGAAATCTTTAATTAAAGAATGTATTATGTGGATGACTTGTAATGTATTTTTGCATAAAGCCATGTGTAGTGTTCTGCCATGACTTCATCCTGGTAATTGACATATTTTTGAAGGTATAGAGGAAGTATATCTGAGGGTAAGTTGTTTGTTGATGTGTAGATTTTGTAAATGTGCTTTTCAGTACCTTAAGATATAAATCTAATAAATGGATGGCTGAAGATTTGGAGAGTGGATAAGATTGAAGCTTGTCCATTAAAATTTGAAAATTTGAAGAATTGCCATCTTAATATAAATTGAGCACTGATTGTATATATCTGTGAAAAATAATAATCTGGATCAAATGATAAGTGCTGGTTTACCACAAAATACTTCTAGTAGAAATCATTCATCTTTTTCACATGTAAATGGTCATATGCATTGGCTGTATAAGATAGATTGGGTAGATGTAGGGAGCTTGAGAGTCTGAGTTCAAGTCCCATATAATTACATTAAGTTTTGTATAAACAATATACATATATTTAAATATTATATATACATGTATGTGTGTATGCGAATATAACCATTCTATAAACAGAAAAATCCAAAATGTTTATAGTGGCAATTACATGGATAAACATAATACATTTTTTATTTTACTTTCTTTACTACAAGTTATTGATCTGAGAAGTAGATATGATGCAACCATTCAACTTTTGAACATATACATAATACCATAAATGTACCCAGCCTAGGGAAAGACATCATTTTTGGCCTGTTCGTAACCTTCAGAAATGTATGCAGCAAGATCTTAATAAATTTAGCCTTATTAATAAAGTTAAATTAAAATTAAAGCTTTTAAATATACCAGTAGAATTTGATAGGTAAATTTGACCATGTTATGAACAACTTTATATAATAAGATTATTTACTGGAGCATTCTCTGAATAAAAAAAATTCAAAATGTGAGAAATGTTCCCATCCTGAAAGACACCATTTTTGTAAAAAAAAAAATTAATTGGTTGCTTTAACAATTTTTTTTCAGATTTAATGTAAATGAAACAAAATATTTTAATATTATTTAAATAAAGGTGAGAAATTCACAATTGAAAAATTGGAAAAAAATTGTTTGGAGCAACCTGTTGTGTTTGGTGCACTTCAGAAATGTACCTGGCAAGGTATTAATAAAGGTAAATTAAAAAAAGGTAAATTAAAATTTAAAATTTTGAATATACATGTTAAATTTGATATGTAAAATTGATAGCATTATGGACAACTATGTATAATAATAAGATTATTTACTGGAGCACCCTCTCAGAGCATGCTACAGTAAAGCATTATGGACAAACATACATATATTCAAACAACAGACAATGTAGGGATTATATATATATAAATGTAACATTATACTTAGTACAGAATGAATTTGTGATTCAAAGACATCAAAACATCAATGCCTTTCAAATACAATTTACTTTATTTTGGTAAAAATAATAATTTTTATTTTAGTATATAAGTTTTTTAATGCAGAATACAGTATGTTGATTTACAAATGATTTAAAAATATTTATAGCTATATTTTTGTATCAAAATTAATTATATATATGTTTTGATTTTAAAATTTAAATTCCATTCAGCATTATATATATAATAAGTTCTCTGGCTGAAGGCAGCAGCTATAGTAGGCCATAGAGTGGTATAATGAAATAATAATATTTGATAATAGTAATAACATTTGTCATTGATTGCTACCCTTTTAGTAGAATTTATTCTACCATCTCAACTTCATAACTACATTATAAACTTTAATGAGTTAATAATTTTGGACATTAATAATATAATTGTCTATTTTATTAAAAAACCAAATAGCAATAAAAGAATATAAGAATTCCACACATCTCTGTAATAAACTGAGATAAATTACTATAGATGTATAAAATATTGATCATTTCCTTTTTAGTTGAAATATTTCATACATTTCATATGTTACAAAAGCCTGTTACTAACTAAATGATTCTTATATATGGATTTGAACTCAGGATTTTTAAGTCTATTTATTTTCTATTCTATCTCAAGCAACTGATACACATGGACCACACCCCTGGAGAAAAGATACATGTTCCCATGTACAGATATCATGCAAAACCAGCATTCATCAGTTGTACCAGATCATAATGTCCTCCTCATAATTCTCCACTTACATTAAAATAGCAATTCCTCAAACTTTAATGGCCAGGCTTCAATCTTCTCACCCTTCCAACTATTCAATCATCTATTTGATTGAAAAACCAATGATTGAATGCTCAACGCTCTTGTTCAATTTGATGTTATAATCATACCCACATAGACATTATATCAACCTAACCCCTCCTATTATCGGACATTATGTATCCATATGTATTAAAAGAAGAGAGATGGGCTCAACTCATACTAAGATGTAATCTATTTCCCAAGCAATATCAATGAAAGAACTGGATGAATAGTTGGAATTGTGAGAAAACTGAAGCCTGCCCATTAAAGTTTGAGAAATTGCTATTTTTAATATAAGCTGAGCACTGATTGTATATATGTGGGGAAGATTATGATCTGGCCCAGCTAATGAGTGTTGGTTCTGCAAGAAATATATACATATTGGGACTCAGTATCTATTTTGCATGTGTATGGTCATGTGTTTTAATTGCTTGTGATGGAGTGGAGAATAAATACACTGAAAAATCCTGAGTTCAATCCCTCTATTTACATATATAAGGAACATTTCACTATAAGCAAAATTACATCCTGCCTTAAAATTATATATAACTAAATGATTCTATTTTAATTTTCAGTAATTTTAATTCAAATTATTGCACTAAACTAACTATGGAAACAATGGACTGAGGCTAACATCAACCGTAATAGTAAGAATCTAATATTGTCCAAGATAATTGTGGACTATCAGCAACACCATTTATACATAATATTAGGGATAGCAGGTTTATATGTTGCACCTGTAACATGGAATTTAAATCAAAGTCCAAGTTTTGTGATCTAAACAGATTTAAAAATTAAAATTTCAAATAGCCTGACCAATACTATTCCTTCAATATTGGTCAGTAAATAAATATTTAGCTATTCTTAACTAATGGGTAACAAACAGTAATGAAAAACACCATAAATCTATCACCACACAGCAGTTGGCAATACGGTTTACTTTGATCTTGTTTTGCTGTTCGTTTGTCTGATGAAGAGGCCTTTGATTTGGAAAGGTCTATTTATACGCTATTCTTATATATAGCAGTATGTTTAGGATGTGCCTTGAAAAACATGTTGTTTAATCAAAAACTTTAACATCAATGTGTTAATTGTTGATGTTTGAATAAAGACACAAATCACTTATTTTAAAGCCTTACAAATCACTGGAAGAAAACGATAACCTTTCTTAGCTTAACCCTCCATTTCTTTTATTTCTGCACTCTCTTTATCAGACTCTGTTTAGTTAAAAAAAAAAAAACAAGAAGAACTGATAAATTCTTTTAATGGCTTCCAAATGTTTATTTCTTTCGTGACTTCTGACCTGGAGGTTTGAAACAATTTATAATTCTAAATATTGTCAACTTAGTGAAAAAGGAGATTTACTGAATAAGTAAAATTTGTTATTGCAAAAGAGAATAAAGTGTCATAACGTGTATTATGTTATTAAAATAATGTTCCAAAAAGAAAAAAGTCTAACATTGATCTTATCTTTCTAGTCACACCACTCCATTTGGCAAGATTAATAGATAATACTGTCTGGAGAAACTTTAAACTTTTATAATTCTTTAAAATTTCTTCTTAAAATAATCTAGAAAATAATATTTCTCTTATTACACTGGGCAACTTTAATAGTTTTAAAGTCACAAGATCCAAAATAGTTATCAATTCCAGCTGCTACTTTCAAAGTTGAGGAAATAAGTATTATAAAAAAAAAAAAACAAGTTACCTACATTTTAAAATAAAATTTTAGAAAGGTCATACCCGGACCAGTTGCTTGGAAGGCAGCTATGCTAACCATAGGCTACCAACGCTTTATTTTTTTTTCCATGTGTCAAAACATCAACCGGGAAGCGAACTCGGGACAACTGCTTGTAAAGCAGCTATGCTAACCACTCGGCCACCAACGCTTGACAACGCTTTATTTTTAAAAGCAAAATTGACACACACATACAAAAACGATTGACTAGAGAAAGAATTATTTTTGTGTATTCTATTTTTAAAAGCATATTATGTTGGAATAGTCATAATAATGATACAGAAACTTCATTGTTTTACAAATATAGTTCTATATTTTAGATGCTATAACAATTTAAGGTAAGGTACTGCCAAGCAGTGTCAATATCCTGGAGTTTGAATCATTAAAATTGAAAATTTCTAAGATGCCACCCCATAGCCAACTTATTTATTGACTAGTTTTGTATTCTTCTTCACTATTTCTCCTGTAGAAAAAAGATTTTTGTTCTATAGTAGACTATTATTGCCTGCCAGTGAAATGTGTAGTTTGCCACACCGTACATTTAAAGTGACGCAGGACGATTTTTTTCAAGTGGTTTTGTATAATAAATCTGGTCAGCAAATGTGTATTTTTAGTAAAAAAATAAAAACCACAGAAAATCCGAGATTGCCAAATAATACTTAACATAAAAGAGAAAAAAACATCTTTAATAGCAGATATGTAGCATATATGGGCATTAGGCTCATAGTTAACTGTTATACTTTTACAAAAATTATCATTACCTATAAAGGGTTTCATAACTTTTAGTGTGACTCTGAATTTGATTCACTAAAACAATGTTTAAAAAAATGATAATAATATCTACTCTTACTGTAGCATTTTATTCCATAATTATTTCTACCTGCCTACTTTCCCCAATATGCTTTTAAGCAAAGAATTAACAACTGATAAAATTCTTATCCAGGTAAGAGCGATGATAAAAATAGGGGACTGAAAAGTTTAAAAAATCTGAATTTGATTTTTTACTGAGTAATATATACATAATGAATAAAACCTATGCCTATGCAATTTAGCACAGTGGTCGCACAACAGATTTGAGGGTTAAGTATCCCAATATAAAGCTTCACCTATCAATTTGGGTGTCAAAATAATACATGAATTCCCAAACAATCCATTTTTTTACATTACGCTAGTTAATATAACTATGTTACTCTCACCCCATTATTTGCTTGTTTGAATGTCACATAACCTCCCAAGAAACAAACCTTATGATCATTTATTTATTGTGATAAATCAGTTGCTATAAACAATTATTTAAAACTTGTTTGTAATTGTATAAGTTATAAGTATATCTTAGGGAGAAGAAATTTCCTGTGTATTATGATTCAATTACATCAAAAATGTTTCGTTACATCACACTAATATTGAAATAAAATTCTTGTTTATATTTTACCTTCGAGTAGTAAGTTACAAATTGCACGTTATGCAAATAAGTGATGCTCAATTTCAAGAGAATTATACAGCCGAGCACTTTTGGGCACCTTTAGATCCCATATTCATAGTCTATCTTAGGAGTGTTGGTTCAAGTTGTGATTTTTAAAAGACTGGGTATTATTTGGGAACCTTTAGATCCCATATTCATAGCCTATCTTAGGAGTGTTGGTTTGAGTTGTGATTTTTAAAAGACTGGATAGTATTTGGGAACCTTTAAATCCCATATTCATAGTCTATCTTAGGAGTGTTGATTCGAGTTGTGATTTTTAAAAGACTGGGTATTATTTGGGAACCTTTAGATCCCATATTCATAGCCTATCTTAGGAGTGTTGGTTTGAGTTGTAATTTTTAAAAGACTGGGTAGTATTTGGGAACCTTTAGATCCCATATTCATAGTCTATCTTAGGAGTGTTGGTTTAAGTTGTGATTTTTAAAAGACTGGATAGTATTTGGGAACCTTTAGATCCCATATTCATAGCCTATCTTAGGAGTGTTGATTTGAGTTGTGATTTTTAAAAGACTGAATAGTATTTGGGAACCTTTAGATCCCATATTAATAGTCTATTTTAGGAGTGTTGGTTTAAGTTGTGATTATTAAAAGACTGGATAGTATTTGGGAATCTTTAGATCCCATATTCATAGCCTATCTTAGGAGTGTTGATTTGAGTTGTGATTTTTAAAAGACTGGGTAGTATTTGGTAACCTTTAGATCCCATATTCATAGCCTATCTTAGGAGTGTTGATTTGAGTTGTGATTTTTAAAAGACAGGGTAGTATTTGGTAACCTTTAGATTCCATATTCATAGCCTATCTTAGGAGTGTTGGTTTGAGTTGTGATTTTTAAAAGACTGGGTACTACCCAATCTGTTAAAAATCACAACTCAAATCAGTCTTTTAAAAATCACAACTCAAAACAACACTCATAAGATAGGCTATGAATATGGGATCTAAACGTTCCTAAAAGTGCTTGGCCATAAAATTATCTTGAAATTGACCTTCACTTGTTTGCATAACATGCAATTTGTTGAATAATATAATTAATTTAACCCAGTTTTTGTTAGGTATAGTTAGACAAAGCAGGCTTTAAGTAGCCTATTAAAAGGCAAATTTCTCTGGCACATCTCTAGGAAGAACAGTAACGAAGACAGTTATGATCAAGCTACCTAAATTCTACATAGTAAAAGTTTATGTTCATGACCAGGAGTTCACATCAAGGTCAGGTAAACTTGAACATGTTCAGGTCATAAATAGACCTGGGATTTTTTTCCAGGTATCTGTCCTACTGACATGCTAGCCAATCACTAATACTGATTGCAAAATGGGTAGCTCAGTATTATTAGTAAAACAGTGAAAAACCTAGATTGATAATATAAATTTCAATGTATTGACTGTAAAAAAATATAATTTCAACATTATGTAGCCTTTAGAAATTATAGATAAGATCTCATACTCTTATACATATTTATTTTATGATTACTTTTAATCAATAATCGAATATTTATCTGGATTATCTATGCATCAGCACCTAAAATGAAAATTCCATGATTGTGGCTGTAAAAAAGTTTTGTAGTTGTGCCCAAAATGAAAATGTCCAATTCATAGACATGGAACAGAATGCACCAATCACTAGAACATAAGATTCTTCCTTATAATGTTTATTTGTGAAGGAATCCAAGAGCTAAAGGCAATTATAATTGCTATAACTCCAACACTCTTGTAATGTTCAAGTTAATCTGAAAAGGTAAATCAAACTATAAGAAAATCTTAAATGCACTGAGTCTATTTCCACACCATTAGATCAATGAGAATCATCTATCACATATATTTATATAACAAAGCTAAACAAAATCATGAATATAAATTGATCTTTTTCAACCATGACTACAGGTCTCCCTCTAAAGTAAAGATAATGTATCCCATGAGGGATGGTAGAAAAATAAAATAAAAACAGGCTTGGGCTATTGCAAGGAATTCACATTCCATCAATTAAAAAGATTCCTGTGTCCCATTATCAAAAAAATGGAATATCTAATCACTACATTTACATACTGAGCCTAATTTACATATTGAATCATGCTAATATAAAAGCATATTTCTAAGTGTGCATTCTTATTCAGCACTATGATTTTGACAATGATCTACCAAATGCTGGCTCAGTGTGTTTAAGACTTTCTTAAAGTTTGATTTACCTTGTCAAGCATTGGTGGTCAAGAGGTCAGTGACAGCTGCTTTGCAGGCAGTTGTTCCGGGTTGGCGTGTTCACTTCCCAACTGATGCTATGACATATGGAAAAAAAAGTTTGATTTAACTTTTCTGATTAACTTGAACATTACAAGTTTGTTAGAATCACATAATTGTATGAAACGAGCATTCACAATGTTACAATACTGGAATTACAGTTTTTAAATCAAAGATCAATTATTTTCACACAAAGATCAGTACTACCAATACAACAAATTTAAAAACAATTGCAATAAAATAAGTCACTATTTAATTGAACATTTTTAACAACTTCTAAAACCTGAGATCACATGTTTAGACAATTCAGAAGATTGTATAGAATTGGTAGTAAAGGTGTTTAATAGGTATCTAAATAAAAGCAATCCCATCAGCATAGGTTAAGATATCATTGGGATGCATTTTAACTAAATATTTACTTGCATATTGTTCCAAAATTGAGTTATAAATTTTAGAACCCCAGTTGCAACTACAGGGTAAAGTTTGCAGTCAAGAATTATCAAAATAAAAAAAATATTTTTATTCACAATTTTATTATTAATATTTGAATACAAGTATAATGTATGTATTGAACTTTAAATGTAATTAAAATGGATTTGAACACCGACTTTTAAGATCCCTTTAGTTATCCACTCTATCTTATATAATCGATACACATGTGAAAAAGATAAATGATCTCCAATTTATGTATTTTGTGCTGAAGTAGCACTCATCAGTTGTTTCGGATCATTTTCTCCCACACACATATATAATCAGTGCTCAGTTTATATTAAAATAGCAAAACTTCAAATATTAATGTACAGGCTTCTATCAGTATCACCACTCTGCAACTCTTCAGCCATCCACATTGTTATCAACAAGGGATTTGAACATTCCATCATCAGATTTTCAATAATATGGATGGCTGAAGAGTTGGAAAGTGAAGAAGATTGAAGCCTGTCCATTAAAGTTTAAATTTTTTTTTATCTTAATATAAACTGAGCACTGACTATATATATAGATAGATATAAAGAGATAGCATCCATTAAATAGAGAAACACTTTAACTTGTTGATGTTACTAAGAAATTATCAATTACTACTAATTAATAATTCCTGATGCAAATCAAATTTTTCTCATAATATTTCTTTTGTTGGGGGTCTTTAGAGCAAAAGGGATTCTCTTTTTACTTTAAACCTAAGTTCTTATATGAATTTAAATCCAGAAAGCTATTTATTATACATATAAGAATGTGAAAGAATAACAACTTTCTTGACATCTTGCAAATAATATTTGTAGCTTCTCCAGAGGGTTGTATGTGTTGAATTAAATATTTATATGGATTTCAAATATTTATATGAATTTTAACTACAAGAAAAACTTGCTTTGCATCAGGAATTGTTAATTAGTAGTAATTGATAGTTTCTTAGTAACATCAAAAAGTTAAATGGTTTCTCTATTTAATGGATGTTATCTCCTCATATCTATATAATAAAATCCATATAAATATTGAATTCAATAATATATATATATATATATATATATATGAATTCAATAATATATATATATATATATGGGAGATGATGATCTGGATCAATTGATGGGTGATGGTTCAGCACAAATATACATATATTGGAGATCATTTATCTTTTTCACATGTATGTGGTCATGTGTATTGGTTATATAAGATAGAGTGGAAATTGAAAGCCTGTGTTCAAATTCCATCTAATTTTATAATTAGTAAAAATTATTTCCATTTGAAACAATTTGGCAACAAAGTTAACAGGAAGATTAAGAAATTGAAAATTCCAAAGTTACTTATGGTATAAATTCATCTCCATTCCATTGTGTGGTGTGATATTAAATTGCAGAGGACCATGAGGTCTTATTTTTAAAAACAAATAAAGTTGGCAATGCAAAATGAAGTCTTCAATGATAGTCATATCCTTTCAAGTAAAGTTCTTAAGATAAATTTTTAAAGAAAGAATAATTTTATGAAATTCTTCAATCAATTGAAGATTTATAGTCATCAGATTTAATAATTTTTGCCTTTTTCTTTAGGGATACTTTTAAAATGATATATACATTAACCAACATCTTCACAAATTATTATCTGAAGTTAACATCCACATAAATATCAGAATGTTACCACAAAAAACAAAGATAGCTGATGGGGAAAGTTGATCTTTGAAAATACTAAAGTAAGGACTATGATGTTTGTGTTGGCTGAGTTATTTTTTTTCCTTTTGTAAATTTTACTCTATAAATATTCAATTGAAAAAAGAGGTAATCAAAAATGATATTAAATTGTTGATTCCTTTATGAAATAATCTGTATATATATAATTTACTTACTAATTTTCTCTTTCTTATTGCATTGCCAAATCCATATAATATTAATATCATTTATGTTTTTTTTTATTACTTTTACATTGCTTTTTACTAACCACTATTGACAGTTTCGATCATGCAGCAATCTTCTTCAGAATTTACACTAAAAAACACAATCAAAATATTTATCAGAATTAAAACTGTGTTATAAAGAACATAAATGATATTAATAATATATTAATTTGATTGCGAAATTATTTTTCATTAACTAGCTGAGAAGTAAGTATAATTAATATTTGGCTGTTGAAAATACCATATTGATTTTTTTATATATTTGTTGAAGAAGCCTTTTTCACAATATCTAAATAATGCACTATAAATATAAAATAAAATATTTAAATGTTGCAATTAAATATGTTTAGGGTTGAAGATGATCAATAGAGGGAGTGCTAAGAGGATATATAAATTGCACAACATATTGAATTATCCTAAGATTTTGAAAAGGTACAATTTTGAAAAAAAATCAATTAGATAAAAATAAACATATGATTAAAATATATAGTTGTCTATGAAGTTGATTATGAATACATATTCAATTCAGTGAGAAAGTATATAAAAAAGACAAAATAATGGTTTTAAAAAATAACCATCAAGTGATATATATGTCTAATATTTAAATATATATGTTTAATGTAATTATAAGGATTTGAACTCAGACTTTCAAGATCCCTACATCTATCAAACCCATCTTACAGAACTGATACACATGACTACATACATGTGAAAAAGGTAAATGATCTCCAATATACATATTTCATGCTAAACCAATGCTCAGCTCACATTAAGATAGAAAATCTTCAAACATTAATAGTAAAGCTATAATATTCTCCTCTTACAATCTTTAGCTATCTATGTTATTGAAAATTCAAGGATGGAATGCTCACATCATGTATATTGGTTGTATAAGATGGACTTGATATATGTAATCAGCTTGAAAGTCTGAGTTCAAGTCACTTATAATTACATTACATTTAGTATAGCCTGTATTCTGTCCATCCATCTTATTTATAATTGAATGGATATATTAAGGTCCTATGTGTGAGTAGATTGTTTTAAAGTCAGCATGGGTAGGACAGTAATATTATCATCAATAAGGGCTTTGAGCATTCCATTCTTAGATTTTTTAATCAAATCAATGATAGAAGAGTTGGAGAGTAGAGAAGATTGAAGTTTGTCCAATAAAGTTTGAAGATTTGCTATCTTAATATAAACTGAGCACTCATTGTATATATATGTGAAAGACTGTGATCTAGATCTACTGATAAGTGCTAATTCAGCATGAAATATGATATATTGGACATTATTTATCTTTGTCACATGTTTGGGTTATGTATGTCAGTTATATAAAATGGATTTGATAGATGTAGAGAGCTTGAAAGTCTGAATTTAAATCCTTTATAATTATATTATATTTATTATACACAATATACATATATTTAAATGTTATGTATTGGACCTGTATTCTGCCCATCCCTCATCTGTATAATTAAATAGACATATTAATGTCCTGTGTGCAGAGTCAAATTGACTTAATGTAACATGGGTATGATTATAGTATTAGCACCAACAAGGGCTTTGAGCATTCCAAACTTGGATTTTCAATAAAATGGATGACTGAAGAGTTGGAGAATGGAGAATATTGAAGCTTGTCCATTAAAGTTTGAAGATTTGCTATCTTAATATAAACTCAGCACTAATTGTATATATGTGTGGGAGATTGGTTTCTGGACCAACTGATGAGTGCTGGTTCACCATGAAATACATATATTGGAGATCATTTACCTTTTTCACATATATGTGGTCATGTGTGTCAGTTGTATAAAATGGATTTGTTAGATGTAGGGAGCATGAAAGTCTACTCAAGTCCATATATATATATATTACATATAGTATATCAAGTCCATATATATATATATTACATAAATAAACATATATATATTTTATATTATTCTTTGGCAATTTATTTTATAACTAATATTAAAATGTATAATTAATATTGTACTAAAAACTTAAATTTCTTGTTATAATTAAAAGTAGTTTTGCATTGAAATAATACATTTTGATACAACAAAAATATAATATATAAAATTTTATTTACCTGTAAGACATTTATCATTTTATTAAAAAATATCATATACAAATTCTCCACACATTTTTTTCTATATAAAAAAAAATATTTTTTCAATTTATAAATTTTACAAAAAAATTTACTAAAAAATTTATAAGACATATTACTATTTTGAATATACAGTTGAAAAGTAGATTAAATTATTAATAATATGATACAATATGATTATATCTGTGCTAGAGATAATCTCTAGTTTAGTAAAGGATTAGTGATAATCAGTACTGTATTTAGCTAAAGTGGATGGTGTCAAAGATGTGAATTGAGTTAGTTTGACCCTTATAATTCAAAAATGTAAACATGATATTAGTGTGAACTGTTTTGACTATGCATTGTCAAATATAATTAATGCTCTTACTTGAATTCTAAGAGATTGCAGTGGATAAAGAAAATGTTAAACATTTCATTTGTAATATTTCTAAACATTGTAATATTTCTGTATGTCATAGAAACTGTCTGCAACCAACTGATTGCTTGCAAAGCAGCTGTGCTGACCTCTCGGCTAACAATGCTTAACAACACATTGTAATATTTATTTTTAAAAATGATTTTTTTAAAAATAAAAAAATAAAAAAACATTGTAATATTTATTTTTAAAAAATCATTTACATAAAATGATGTATGAAACCAGGGATGGGCAACAGCCAGCCAACAGGCCACATCTGGCCCAAGACAATGTTGAATCTGGCCACATGTTCATATAATATTAACGTCATCCTAATGCCATTAAAAATATAAAATACTAAATATAAAAATTAAAATTTTTATCATAATTTGAATGAATTTAGTCATAACTTCTAAAATACCTATTTTATATTACAAAGTATAAAAACATGGGAGGAATCATGTCACAAATAACATATTTCTGTTTTTTTTTTAAAATACTGTATATTCTACGCAGCATCAGATTATTATTGCCTAATTATTGTTGTAGCATCAACCGAATGAGGTTCCTTTGGATTTAACTTCTTATTGAAAAAAATAATGTTGGTGCCTGATATTTTATAAGTTTATGCCTTTTCTAATTATTACAATTTTTAATTTAATGATAACTGTAGCTTACTCCACTGCACATGCGCTTTACAGATCGAACGCTAATTATAATGAATACTGTAAAGTGCATGTGCAGCAGAGTAAGATACAGTTATTATTATAATTTATAAAAACATTGTGCTATATAAATTAAATATTTATAATTTTTAATTTAATATAATTTATAAAAATGAGCCAATTAAAAAAAAAGAAAAACTGATGCTGATTGCCACATTTTCAATGCTAATTGGACATTCAAATATATATAGATGATAAAGCTGTTTGTTTGGTTTGTAACGAAACTATTTCCATTTTTAAAGAATATAATCTAAAAAGGCATTCTCCTACCTTCCTCGGACTCACCAATGCCCAATTAACTGGCAAATTCAAAAGGTGGTCCCTTGAATCAAAATTCCTTGATTTCCTCCTCAAAATCAATCTCCACTCCCTTCTCACGAATCAATTTTTGGTGAACCATAGGGGTTTCACCAAGATCTCTCCCATATGCCAGCTCTGTAAAACTGACAATGAAACCCTCCAGCACTTCCTACTTAAATGTCCTTTTCTGCTTGGCATGAGAAATCTCATCAACTCCTGCCTTTCCTTGCACAGAAATACCATCTTCAATCTCCAAGAATCCATAGAAACAGGGGTCTTTGCAGCTATTAGACTGTCAAATTTTCTCATCTATGCTCTCTGGTTACTCCGATGTGCCATCATCCTTGACCAGAGAGTACATTCAGTCAATCCAAAGCTCTTGGACCTAATTCACACTCTTAAAACCCGAGATACCAAACTAGTCCCACCTCCACTTCTCACAGACACTTGGGCAATCCTCCAACTCCCATCCTCTGTCATAGGACTCAATCACAAAGACATGCATTTCTATCTAGCCTGAACTACACACCATTTTCCCTCTCCACTTCCCATTTCCTTTTTACATGTATCCTTCCCCTCTTACCATTTTGTTCCTGAAATTTCATTTGTTTCACTGTATCTGTTTTTTTTTTTTTTGATGAACAAACATCTCATCACTAAGGAAAAAAACGTTTTGTAAATTATAAATGATTTTCACCAGAACAAATGAAAATCGAAGCAGAAAAATTAAAATGTGGTTTACATAAGCAACAAAATACTCTGAAAATTTTGTCAAATACAGATAGAGCTGTGACAAAAGCTAGTTACATTGTTTCACATAAGTTACAAAACAATGTAAATCATTTTCTGATGGGGAATTTATGAAAGAATGTTGGATAGATATTACCTGAATTATTTTGTCCTGATAAAAAACTGTCGGCTGAAAAAAATTGTCTGTCACAAATAACTCTTGTGAGACAACAATATTTCAAGTAATTTATGTGTTCAATTAAAATTAAAATTGGAAAATTGTACTTATCATGTACTTGCTTGGACAAATCATGTGACATTACCGATATGAGCTAACTTTTAATTTTTATTCAAGATACAGATCAAAGATTTGAAATTACAGAGGAATTATTTTCTGCATATTCTATGAAAGACACAATGACTGCCGAAGATTTTTTTATAGCTCTTCAAGAATCTTTGCAAAAACATAATATAAAATGGAACAAAATTGTCAACATCACAACCAATGGATGTTTTAGTTTGACAGGAAAAAAACATTGGTTTATTAAAAAGAATAAGTGACTATATAAGCATATTCCAGGAAAAGAAATAATTTTTTTACATTGGATAATTCATCAAGAAACCCTTTGCAAAAGAGTTCTAAAACTGAATCATGTTACATCAGTTGTAATGAAAGTAGTTAATTTTATTCATGGAAGAGCTTTAAACCACCAGCAATTCACAACATTTTTGAAAGAAATTGAATGTGGTTTTACTGATATTTCTTACCATAAGAACATAAGATGGCTTAGTCTTGCAAAAGTGTTAAAATGATGTCATGATTTGCTAGATAAAGTTGTTAGCTTCATAAATGCTAAGGACAAACTGAATGAATTTTGTGAATTAAAAGATGAACAATGGCTAAGCGACTTTTTCATTTCCATTGATGCGTTTCTGCATCAAAAAGAATTAAATTTATTATTACAGGAAAAGAAATACTGATTTTTGATATGTATACAAATGTCACATGGTTTACAAGAAAACTCGAATTATTTTTGCAACAAATCCAAAATAAACAGTTAATCCACTATAGTTTAATGTTAATTTCAGTGGCAAACAAGGAAAAAAAACTGGGTTTGATACTGCAAAGTTGGTAAAAAACAAAAGTAGGAAGAAGACTAGACTGGCTGAGTCAAAACTGGATAACAGGATGGGAGTTGAGTCAATGGATGCATAAGATAATGTCTTGGCATCTTCTGACTGTGGTTTGGTGGAAAAGAGCTTGCCACTCTCATCAAAGCTCAAATCATATGAATGTTATATAAAGTCGAAAGGAGAATGCTTTCAAAGCTTGTGGCATGACTGTACTCTAAGTGAAAAAGTGGAAGGAATTTCAGATGAATTATGAAGCAATATTGAATTTAAAAGTAAGCCTGCCAGAGCTAGCAGGTGAGTCAAAGTTGATTATTATCCAAATATGACCCAGGAGCAGATTGAAAAGAATCAAAGAATAATGTATAGGAAAGAAATGGAGTATTGGTCAAACATGGAAGACAGTGATGATGGAGGAAGTAGAAAATTCATGCAGATGATGTCTCGGAAATAAAAAAGTGTCAACTTAAAGAATATGGCAATGGAAACTCACAAACAACCAGTGCAACCCGATAGTGAAATTGTAGACGAGTTTAGACAATCCACAAAGGATGAAATTATTAATGAAGCAGATTAAATGTTAGTCTAAGTGTCCTGTAAGAAGTTGTCCTCTAAAATAAAATTGAGATACTCATTTCAAAACAAGAAGTGCAAAGTGAAAGAGTTTTCTAAGAATAATATTTGTAAAACTTTGTTGAAATCTATGATAATATGAACCAATGTATCTAATCTTGTAAATGCTGGTACTTGGCAGTCTTTTTTTTACTAAAAAGAAACTAGAAATGTGCTGATTTTAAGAAATATGAGGTTATAATAAGTGACTTATTTAATGAATTTACAAGAAAATTGGATGATTTTCTGAAAATTTCTAAAGATCTATCTTTAGTAAGCCTACCATTTAATTTTAATGTCAATGATGCATCATCTAGTATCCAGTTGGAACTGATAAATTTACAACCAAATTTAATATTACAGAATCAACTTGCTGAAGAAACAGTAATGGACTTTTATACTTTATTATATATATATGAAAAACAAAAAACAAGTTAAAAACTTGCTATTGCTTGTATTTATGTCAACAGATGGCGTTCTACCAAAAACACCGTCAAGCGTTTGTTTACATAAACATCAGAGCATGCATTCACTATCTCTAACTTTAATTCCACTTTCAGATCATGATTTCAAGCTATTTGCTATCGTCAGTGAAAGACAGGAATTTTAGAAACTAGATCTAAACACAAACTCTGAGCATTTATGAAAGAGTTTCTATTCAGCTTGCAAGCGTGAATCTTTTAGACACGTAATGTATTCAAACTCAGCATAGCAAGCCAGATAGCTACATGGGTCTGATCTCAGTTCTGCATCACCACATAGTAGAAGCCTCTGCAATATATATCATTGCTAGAAAGACCTCAAAGGTACATTACGTGTCTAAAAGATTCACGCTTGCAAGCTGAATAGAAACTGTTTCATAAATGCTCAGAGTTTGTGTTTAGATCTAGTTTCTAAAATTCCTGTCTTTCACTGATGATAGCAAATAGCTTGAAATCATGATATGAAAGTGGAATTAAAGTTAGAGATAGTGAATGCATGCTCTGACGTTTATGTAAACAAATGCTTGATGGTGTTTTTGGAGAACGCCATCTGTTGACATAAATACAAGTGTTAGCAAGTTTTTAACTTGTTTTTTGTTTTTCATAAATGTACCTTTGAGGTCTTTCTAGCAATGATATATATTGCAGAGGCTTCTACAATGTGGTGATGCTGAACTGAGATCAGACCCATGTAGCCATCTAGCTTGCTATGCTGAGTTTGAAGACATTACGTGTCTAAAAGATTCATGCTTGCAAGCTGAATAGAAACTATTTCATAAATGCTCAGAGTTTGTGTTTAGATCTAGTTTCTAAAATTCCTGTCTTTCACTGACGATAGCAAATAGCTTGAAATCATGATCTGAAAGTGGAATTAAAGTTAGAGATAGTGAATGCATGCTCTGATGTTTATGTAAACAAATGCTTGATGGTGATTTTGGTAGAACGCCATCTGTTGACATATATATATTGTACCATTTATATATATATAAAGTATATATTACTATATGATATTATAAATAATAAAAAAAAAAAAAAAAAAAAAGATTTAAACCCTACTTTTTTTTTTTTTGTTATAGTTTTATAAATTGAAAAAAAAATATAGTGTTATATTTATTTTTTTTTTTATTATAAATATAATATTAAAATTAATTTAGGGATTTGAAATTTTATATTTTAATAGAATATAGTAAAGAAAAGAAATTTTTTAAGGAGATATTATTTTGTGAAACAATTTTTTGGTGGTAATTATTAAAGAAAGGAATTATTGGAAAAAGGAAATGTAAAATTGAAAAAAAGGAGAAGGAAGAGGGAATAAAATGAGAGAAAAGAAAAAAAAGAAAAAAAGCGGGGGTTCAGATTATAAAAAAAATTTAAAAAGGGAGAGGGTGGGGGGTTGGAAAGGGGTTTTTTTGTTTGGGGGTGTTTTTTTAATAAAATGTGTTCGAGATAAAACTGAAATCGGAGAGTGAGAGAAGAATCGTTGTGATTCGGAAAGCAAGATCGTCCTCGTCAAATTAGATCGGAGATTAAAAAAATAAAAGAAAAAAACAGTCTGTGGATATGAATGAATTAGTGGGAAGATCGATGTCTAATGTAATTAGGAAGAAATGAATAATTTTTAAAAAGTTTATGAATAATGAATTGAATTGAAATTTTCAAAATTTCTTGGTCAGAAGATAACTGAGAAATGAAAAAAATGTAAGAAAATCAGAAATATTATATAATATTGACGAGATATGAATTATGATCTTTAATGTTGTGTTATCATAATTATTGAATGGGAGTTAATCTTTTATTGTGTTGAGAGTTATAATTTTTATATTGAATTATATTGTTTAGTGTGTATAAATATATATATATATTGGCTCTGAGTTGTGATGATGTTGAAATAGGTGAACAATATAAAAAGATGCAGCAAATAATGCAAAAAGCGATTAAAGATGCATGTATATTGTTGGTGCGTGATGGAATTGCGGTTGTGGGGAAAGATAAGGAAGAAAAAATTGATGGGAATTATGATATTGGAAAAAGGACCAAAAAAGAGGAGGTAGTTAATAAAATTTTGTAAAGAAAATAATTTTGTAATTGCAAACACTTAGTTTTAAAATCATCCAAAGAGATTGTATATATGGTAAGCTCCAGATGATAAATATATTAAATAGATTACATAAGAATGCTATTAAAGATTCACATGATTTTCCTGGTGCTGATAGAGACACTGACTATAATAGGGGTATGACTAAATCACAATTAACTTTAAAATAGATAAAAAGAAAAAAAACTATATGTGAGATGGGATGTGAATAAATTGAAAAACATGATGAAAGGTTTGGCTTCATATGTGAAAAAGTAATGAGGATTGATGGAGATGAGGAATATAAGAATGTTTCTGATAAACACTGGTCAGGGATTAAAGAGGGAATATTAAAAATGGGAAAAAATGTGATCAAAATTATTCCATTACAGAAAACTTAAAAACTTCGAACAAGAAAAGATACTTTGAAAGATGGAAACACAAAGAATATAGAAGAAAGTTAATAACAAGAAAGAACAAAGAGCATATCAGATTTAGCAAAACAAGAGGCTGAAACAAGAATGTGGAAAGGTAAAAATGCTTCATTAGGTGAAAAGATATGATCTAATATTTAAATGGAATTAGAAATGTCACTTGCAAACACAAAAAATGATTAATTAGTGAAACAATTGATAAGAATGGAAAGAGATTAATTTGATAAAGAAGATATATTGAAAAGAAGAAACGAATATCTTCAATATGTCTTTTAGATATAAAAAAATGATTCTATTGATTATATACTTGAAAGTGAAAAATATAGTGGAGAGGAACAGAGTATTAATATTTTGTGAGAAGTAATAAACCAGTTAAAGAAATAAACAGTGATAAAGCTATCAGTTTTGATGTAACACCTATAAAAATTTTTAATGAGATGGAAGAAACTACGATAAGGAAATACTTGATATATGCAATTTAATATATAAAAGTGGAGTTTGGGCTTAAAAAATTTATTGAGGACTATAATGATCCTACTTGCTAAAAAGAAGAAAACTGTTAGATGTGAAGGGTAAAGAACAATAAGTTTGTTATATCATGCTTCAAAACATTGAGAATTTTATCTTAAAGAGTTCATGGAAAGGTGGAATATTATACTGGAGAAGAAGATTTTGGTTTTCAAAGAAGAGAAAGAACAATGATATTAATATTATTATAAACATTGCAGAGAGGTATATTGAAAAAGATAATGTTTTGTGGATTTGAAAATAAACATTTAATAATCATGATCATCTTGAAAAATAAAGAAATATTTTGGATAGATAGAAGATTATTTTGGAATATATATCATCATCATCAACCATTATCAATCCACTGCAGGATGAAAGACTTTCCAAGGTCAATCCATCTTCTTTGATTTTTAACTTCTTTTTTCCACGTCACCCCTGCACACTTTTTTATTTCATCCATCAATCTCAAATGTGATCACTTTCTGGGTTTTTTACAATCTCTTGGAATTCCATTTAAGATTTCAATTGTCCATCTATTATCATCTCTTTTAGTAATATTGAAGCAGTCGATGTCTAATCATCATCGAGCTTCATGCTTCACCATCTACACTAACCTTCTGTGGGGTCTGCAATTCAGACCTCACCATAAATATATGCCATTCACCCACACACTGTAGGCATAATGATTAGAGGAATTAATAAAATTAAAAATATTTAGTAAAGTAAAATAGTAGTGTGCTTGATGCATATATATATATGAACGAAGCAATAATTTTATTAATATTTATTGCTGAAAATGAGATGTTTTCTTTATATAATTGTAAATCTTTATATATATATGTATTTTAATTAAAGTGTTGGAATGTAACAACAAAGAAAAATGGGGAAGGCTTGAAATACCGAAATTATCTTTATCTATAGTCAGACTGTTTTCATTAATTAAAATTCTTTTATTAGTTGTTTTCAAATTCTAAAAATATATGAAATGGTATTTCAGGCCTTATCTGTTTTAAAAATATTTTCCTAATTAAATGTGTTTTTTATTTAATCAAGAGATTACAGAGATAGCTGTGGGAAACTGAGATTGCATTCTGGTCAGGATTAAAGGGGTGTATAAAAGGTGCCCTTAGAACAAAAGAAGTCAGTTTTTAGATTTTAGTCAGTTAAGTTTAGTTACTTTTCAGTCAGTTACTTTTGAAGTGTTTTAAGACCTTAACATTTTAAGAAGTCAAGAGGTTTGGTGCTATGAACTGTGAGTAGAAAAGAAACACTTTTCTCTTCTTCTCTTGGAGAACTGTCTGCCTGCAACTGCCATGTTCCATCTGCCGGCCATACAAGATGATCACTGTTCCACCTACTGATTGCTAATAATGCCACTATGCTGCTATCCTTAGGTAACCTTTAATGTGGAGCTGCCTTTAGTATAAAGTCCTTAAATAATTTGTTTATCTAAGACATAATGAAAATCTTACGTTTTATTCGTGTATTAATTCATAAATCTCTATTAATTATGCTCTTAACTTAGCTTTCATGTTTAATTTACATATATATAACTTTGTGCGGCCCCATTAAGATTTTATGCATTGTGTTTAATGTATAGATATAATTTATTTTCTTTAATATGCCAAATATCTCCAAACTCGCGAGTTTGGAAAGAAAGGGGAAAATAATTGTTTAATTTGGAAAGAAGTGGAGCTTCATTTAAAACCTATCCATAAAGTTTTGTTTATATTAAATAGAAAGTGCTCACGAGTTTGGTTTCATTTTAAATTTGTTATTCTTGAAGTCAATTAAAAACTTTTATTGTGGATGAATTCTGCTAAATGTACTGCTTTGAATTTATTTGTCTTAAAATTTTTCATTTTAAAAGATCGTGAACCTTAATATAATTATTCCACCTTTTCTTGCTGATGCCTGAGGGCTAATCCTAGCAATTAATGCATATATGGGAATCAAACTTAAATATAAATTTTGCCAGTTTAATATTATCAATAAAAGAATTATTATTCATTATGATTTGTTAAATGACTCAGAATTGAAAACAGGTTATTGCGCAAGAGGTTAGACCATTTCCAAACTTTAAAATAATATTATATGAAAATTATATTATAAAAATTATATTGATGTCCAATAACATTGATGGCATACCTTGTCTTTTATCCTGATATTTTATCTTTTCCATTTCTTTATGACTTTGTTGTTGGGGACGTCGGAACTCTGAAGCTCCCGTCCTACTTTTCAAAATCGTTCGTAATCAGGGACACTACTCCCTGTGGAATGTGAGGCTTATGAGGTTATGTGCTGTGGATGACAGTACATCCAGCTCTTTTTCAAACCCAGCCTCTCTATCAATATCACTCCACCAGAATGCATGAGCATATCAAATCTAAGTTCGTTTCAAATATTCTTTTAAAATGATAGAATATCCAAAACTGCCATGAATGCCGTATTTCTTTATTGTATGCTAGTACCGTTACTCTGCTCCTTAATTTTATCACTGTCTGCCTAACCTTAATAAGTCACAATGATGTGTTAAAGATAATGATTTATTTCGTAAAATACATTCAGTATGTTGATTTTAAAACTGCTTTCATTTAAAAACGTTATCGTATCCCATAGACGTAAATCTAATTTGTATTAATGATTGTATAATTTATTCTCATAAATATAGCGCATTGTTTGTTTCTTATTCATATTTTCCAAAGATGTCTTTTCCAAACAATGCCAATAATATATATATATAAATATTACTAAAGTAGATAAGTGATTGAGATCACATATTTTGCCTGTTTATATCTCATTAGTCATCTAAGCCTATCACGATCTTTTATATTTGTTTTATCCATCCACAGCATTTTATTTGTAAACATTTGTACATTGGCATATTAACAAATCTCAAGTTTGTAAATGTATAATGTCACCCCAAGCGTGAAACCATTTTTGTAATATATATATATATATATGCGTTTGTTTAATGTTTTATTAAATATATATATTTCATGTAAATCCTGGTTTGTTGTTGAATTATTATTTTCTAATTAGTATTTAGAGCTATTTTCTTTAGCTAATAATTTAGCATTAATAAATATAACTGTCATAAATGTAATTCCTGGGATACTCTGATCTCGATCATCATCATCAGTCTGATCTTATGCTCCACTGCTTTGATTTTGGGACCGGAATTAAAATAATTGTACTGTATCATCAGGATTGTTGTTCATTGGGTCAGAGATTCTAAGAATAGGCAAATAGGTTAGAATTCAGGATTGCTCCAAACCTGTGTATCTCGAGCATGATAGGATTCGAGGTACTTTTGCATAGGATTTGAATCTTGTTAAGTGAGCATACTGTTTTGACCAGTACAATATGTCCAGTCCAATTCCATTTCAGTCTTTTAAGTCAGTAACACATGTTTGCTTTCTTACCCATATATTGTGTTTCTGATCTCTTCTTGTTACTCCCAACATGCATCTCTCCATACTTCTTTGAGTGATCTGAAGACTCTGTATTGTTTTTTTTATTAAGTGTCCAAGTCTCAGATCCATAAGTAAGAACGGGTAAAACCCATTTATTAAAAACCTTCTCTTTCAAACACATAGACATATTTCCTTTTAGTATCAAGTTATTTCTATCAAAAGCACTCCAACCAAGTTCAATTCTATGATTAATTTCATCCATTATGTTTCCATCTGTATTAATAATCTGACCAAGGTATTTGTAACTGTTAACTTCTTCTAACTCATCATAATCAATCTTTATTTTCATATTTTGAGAAAATCCATTAAACATTACTTTAGTCTTTTTAACATTTATCTTTAGTCCTATTTTCATCTAATAACTCCTGCAACACTTCCTGCAGCTCTAAAGCATTATTTGCAAAAACAACTACATCATCTGCAAAATCTAAATGATTTAAATAATCTCCATTTACTTTCACTTCTTTAGCTTCCCATTTTAATCCACAAAATACATCTTGCAGCACTACTGTGCAAAAAGTAAGAATCAGATTAGAAAATAATGAGACTGAAGAAGTGTCTACAGACAGAGGAGTTAGACAAGATTACTGTTTTCCAGTTGTGTTTTTTAATATTTAGGGGATACATCAGATAAATATTTAGACTAATATTGGGAGTAAAATAATAAAGTATACAAGATTTGTAGATGGTACGACTCAAATAACTGAGGAAGAAAAGCATTTCCAGAATAAGTTGAACAAATTGAAGGAGGGATGTATGAAATACATAATGAAGATTAATTATGGACAACATCAAGGGTTTATGAAAACACTTTGAAAAGAATATAAGTTGATATTCACGACAATGTAGTTCAACAGATGAATGAATTTAGGTATTTGGGTAGTTGGTTGAGTGAAGATGGAAGAAGTGAAGATGAAGTTAAAAAAAGAATAGCATTGGAAAGAAGGCATTTATTAAAAGAAAAAAATATTTCGTGTACCATTGAAGAGAGCAGAATTAAGGAAAAGATTCATTAACTGCTATGTGTGGAGTGTACTATTACATGGTTGTGAAACGTGGACATTAAATAATAAAATTAGAAACCAATTGAAGATCTTTGAGATATGGTGATGGGGATAAATGGAGAAAATTAGTAGGGTGAATAAAATGATCAATAAAAAAGTTTTTGAAAGGATAAATGAAAAAAGAAGAGTGAAAAAAATAGAGATAGAAAGGAGAAATTGGATTAGACATTTACTAATAAGAAATGATAGTTCAATGTTGGATGTTTTGGAAAAAATGGTGAGTGGATAAAAGAGTGACCTGCTGGATGATATAAAAGATGGGAAGATATGTGGACTTGAAAAATTGGGCGATAAACAGAATAGAATGGAGAAATTAGTTGTGCGAGTGTTCTCTGGACTTGTCCATAGGACCGAATGCGATTGATTGATATTAAAACACCTGTATGGGGAACTAGCTTTACATATAGAAAATAAATAATGTAATTTAAATACAACAGAATTTTAAATTTGTTTAAGCAAAATAATAATCCTTAAAAAAGAAAACAATCTTATTTCAAAATCATTTTTAATAATTATAATAAATACGAATGACATTTCTTAAAATTTATTTTTTAATATTTCAATTTCTAAAATATTCTTCTGTATTAGTATAAGTAGTTTATTTATAAAGAGGTCTGGAGCACTATTGATCTTATGCATACGTAGAAAAACACCCCAGGGAAATATACTTTTAATGTATATTAAAGTTATAGTAAATGTGCATTAAATATGAATTTATAATATATATTCTTATTGATAAAATCATTGTAGTTTTTTTAATTATAAACAAAAAATGTTTTATAATGATGTTTATTATAATATTAACAAAATAATTTCTTGTTATGTAAAGTAAAATTATCCCTCTATTTGTTTATGCTTTATGTGGTTATATATATATCGTAACGATCGGCCAGGTAAACTTTTAAATAAAGCTAGTTCCCAATTTGTCCACCAGGAACTTGATATATAGGATGAAATGCTAAAAGATTTAAAGACTATCTCATATTAAAGCAACTCCTAATAATTCAGGGGAATGCCTCCAGATTCTAGCAGATTTTGAAAGATGACTGATATTGGGTTTAAACCCCTTCTTATAAAACAAGTACCCTTCTATTCTGGGCTTCTTTGATGTAATGAATGATATTGTAGACAATGTATTTCCCATCAACACTATAAAATAAACTAGCAATAAAAGTGCAAGTAGATTATTATCTTTTTTCCCCCATATGTCATAGTATTGTCCGGGAGGCGAACCCACAACAACCGTCTGCAACCAACTATTTTCTTGCAAGGCAGCTGCGCTGATCTCTCGGCTAACAATGCTTGACAGATCCACTTCAGTCCATAATCAGCACAAAATCTAATTATTCCTAGCACAGATCACAAAAATGTTTAAATAAATCTCTTTATACAGATAAATATAACCTGTTCTGAATGCAGTCTAATAAATAGTTAATTATAACATTGCAAACTTCAATTATAAATTTCAAATTGCCCCCCAAGTATTATTAAATAATAAGTGTAATAATGTTCAAAGCTAAATGAGTTTGTAAGTAATCATTAAAAACCAGTCAACACTCAGACAATCACAATATCAATAACAATCATCAACTTCAAACTGTTATCAGGGCAACCAACTTTAACTATATATATATAACTTCTGTATCCTTAATTATAATGCAAGTCATGCAAATTAAAACATGCAAATATTTAGCACATAGGCATAACTTATTCATCAACCACAATCTCTAAATAGGGATCATGGAACAGTACTGTGTTAACTGTTTATGAATCAGAAATGAAATAAAATAATTCTAGGTGTCATATATTCAAACAATAATAAAATTCATTTACATGCTGTTGAAATTAGTAATTATTTTGACTGTAAAAGTTAATTTAAAGAAAAAAATTCAAATAAACAAATATTGTAAATGATTTTTAAACTACATGACTTTACTTTCAAATATTGAGTGGATTGCTATATTTTCTGGATTGCAGAGAGTGAACAATATATATATATATTTTAAAAAAGTTACATTAAGAAGTATTTTAGTGATAATTTAAAATTTAAACAAGAAAAATCTTTGATTATAAAAGTTTACTTTTTAAAAAGTGAATTTTTTCTTTTGATTCTAAAAGTTGATTTTTTAAAAACATTTTTGAAATATATAAATGTATATTGTAAACTATATTTAATATCTATGATTTTAATTTCAAGTGTTTAGATAACTTTGGAATAATAATAAAAAATATAAGAATGTCAAAAAATTAAAAATAATACATATAAAAATATTTATAATGAATGCTTTTATTTGCTATGGGAACTAAAAATCAAGAAAATAATTGTTTCTTCAATCACAATTGGGTTTTTTTATATTGAAACAAAAGTGTGTATCATGGGGAAGGGGAGGGCAGAAGTTAATTAAGTCGAATCCTATTTTTTATAACAAAAGAGTGACTTATTTCTGGATCCCCAAAGCTTTTAATTCAAATTAAACATAAAAAATCCAATTGAGTTTGAAGAAGCAATTATTTTCTTACTTTTCAATTCCATAGTAAATAAAAGCCTTCATTATATGTAAAATTAAAATGATGATTTCATATACAATTAATATAAAAAAATTAGTGACCCTCTAGATTCCATGTTTAATAACTTTTTTTTTTTATAGAAAATGGCCCATTCATTAATAAAACCCATGATAATATTAATTTTATATGGCAACATCACAGCGGCTAGAGGGAAGTTCAATTGTTTACCTTAATAGCATTTAGAAATCATATTTTGGCTTTGTTATTATGGTTTATAATAATAAAATATTTTCTTGCTGCAAAAAGTTATTGACTACAATAGCTAGAGGGCACTTCATTCACTTATATTAATAGTATTTCAAATTCTTTACTTTACTTTCTGGGATTATAATAATAAGTAGCTACTTTCTTACTATAAAAACTATTAATAATATTATTTGACTATATTCAATATACAAAGTATTTACTATTTTATATATGTACAAAATAAAATAGAAAATCATATAACTTTACAATACTAGCCCAAAACAAAATTCTTACATCACCATGGTTACATCTAATAACAAATAGACCTTTTCATGTAAAAATCAACAATATATATATATATATATATAACAAAAACAAAATAATCTTCCCATTATTCACTTCAAAAACCAACTTCCTTTAACATCAAATAATGTCTTCATGAGATTGATGGTCTCAGATTCAAAAATTTTTTTACCATCAAAGTTTCTTTTACCCTGCTTTTAAATTCACTTTTTTCATAAAAGATAAACTCTGGATTATCAAATAATATTTTATGATCTGTATTCAGTTCATGAATATACAAAGCTAAGTTATGATGTCTATTTTTAAGCTTCTCTTAGGAATTTTACACTTTCATTAATACTTAAGTTACTTTGACCTATATAAACTTTATGAGAACAGCAAGGAATATTATAAACTACACCTGGAATAAATTTGCTATCAATTGATTGCTTTGAAATATTTAATAATAAATTTAAATCAAGGCTTTTCTTCCAGACAACATTCACACCACCCAATAAAAAAATAAACTATTCTTATAAATCCATTTATAAATTGTTGATTTAAATTATAAAGAAATAAACTCTTTATTCTCACCAACAATTAAATCTTTATTATTAACAGACTTATAGATCACATGATAGATTTAGATGCAGTTGTCTCAGATTTAAGTCTCCTAATTGATGAAAGGCACAAACTAGAATCTAGTATAAAGATATTGGATGACTGGGCAATAGATGAAGATTTTACCTTTTTGCATCCACTGATTACTCTGGCTTGCACTGAGTGATGCTACCATATGGATAGTTTTGCCTCTGTGGATATTTTTATAAATATATTTCTAATAAATTTATGATTATAATCTAAATCAATATAGTTAGAAGCAAATTGACTTCTCTGAATATAACTATTATTTTCAAAATTATTAAACCTATACAAAATTCAATAAAGAAATTTTTTTATGAGTACAAGATAGATAACTGTCTAGCCTCACCATATTTCTTAAAAAATTTTGTTTAATAAAATAACTGCAAAATAAAACATCAACTTTAACACGACTGATGTTTTGTTTAAAAGATAAAAAAGCAAAACAAACATTAAACAGAACATTAGAAACAAAAGACTTCCTGTTATCCTCGTATAAAACATTAAAGAAGAGTATAAAATACTACAGTGCTCACCAGGTTTTCCACTTGTATTTTTATATTGGACTATTTCTATCATCTAATATGAGCATTGATTATCTTTAGAAAAATTGAACTTTATTTAAATATTCCAAATACATTCAACTGTTAGTAATAGTACACAGATTAGTATATGCACAATGTTTTGAAAGGTATTATTCTCCTCTCTTCTTCAGGTGTTGTTTATTAGATGAGGAAAATAGTCCCAATATAAAAATACAACTAAAGCACCATCATCACAAACCTACAGGAAAACACTAGGTTTTCCACTTGGTTTGAAGATGAGAGTTTTTTCTTCTACCTTCTAGTTAAGAATAGCTACTTTGGGTGTTTAGATGTTTAACCTATGACCAGCTATATGAATTATTTTTACTTCATCTGGAAATGCTTCTACTACTCATTGAGATTCTTTTTATTCACTTTTTACATGTTTGTGCGTGCACATACACACATGTTGACAATCTAACACAAGTAATTTAATTTTGCACTGTAGTTCATATTTTAAATATCATTTGTTAAAATACATATTAAAGTTACACATCATATGATCACCATCTCTTATACTAGCACATAATTGTTTACAATCAAGGCACTCCATACAGTAGGGTCACCCTTTGCCAAACAGAGTAATCAATGGATACCAGAATGCTTGTGCATAAAATCCCTATCTAATGCTAACTCATCCAATATCCCCAGACTAGTTTCTGGCTTGTGGCCTTCGTCAGTGAGGAGCTTTGGGTTTGAGAGTACTGCACCTAGATCCTAGGATCAAATGCAACCCTCCAGCAACCACCTTTTATCTCTACTTAACTATAAAACTGAAATTGAAAACACAAAAATATTTTCAATCTAAGCTCAATAGCTTATATAGTCATATGGGTGTGAACTCAGTTCAGCACCCATACATTTTGGTGTCATTGGCTCTTTAACAACATAGCCACCACTATCCTATTAGGCAGGATTGATGTTAAACCATTAAGCATGACATAATCACCATCTCTTATACTAGCATATAATTGTTTACAAACAAGGCAAAACTCTCCATACAGTAGTGCCACCCTGTGCCAACCAGAGTAATCAATGGATTAGTAGGCACTAGATAGGGATTTTATGCACAAGCCTTCTGTCATTAATTGATTACTCTGATTGGCACAGGGTGGCACTACTGTATGGAGAGTTTTGCATATTAAAGTTATTGAAATAGACAAAACTCTCCATACAGTAGCGATCATGTGACATATTAAAGTTCTAGAACTTACTTTTTTAAAACTTGGATCTGTCTTTAACTACTTCAGCTGGTAATTGTTTTATATAACATTAAAAAATGCAGTTTATCTTTATTGTGACATCATGTAGAATGTACAATATGCAAAAGTTAAAAGTAGTTTTAATAAAATAAAAATTAAACAAGATAGAGAAATTGTTTGAATGTAAAGTAAAATGCTGAATTCATTTCAAAAAATATCACATGATCACCATCTCTTATACTAGCACATAACTGCTATTAATCAGGCAAAACTCTCTCTCCATACAGTAGTGCCACCCTGTGCCAACCAGAGTAATCATTGGATGGCAGAAGGCTTGTGCATAAAATCCCCATCTAGTGCCTACTCATCCACTATCCCCAGACTAGTTTCTGGCTTGTGGCCTTCGTCAGTGAGCAGCATAAGAGATGGTGTTCATTTGATGTTTAGTGGTCTAACACCAATCCTGCCTAACAGGATAGTGGTGGCTATGGTTGTTAAAGAGCCAAAGACACCAAAATGTATGGGTGCTGAACTGAGTTCAGACCCATATGACTATATAAGCTATTGAGCTTGGATTGAAAATATTATCGTGTTTTCAATTTCATTCTCATAGTTATAAAAAGTGGCTGCTGGAGGGCTGCATTAGATCCTAAGATCTAGGTGCAGTGCTCTCAGATCCAAGGCTCCTCACTGATGAAGGCCACAAGCCAGAAATTAGTCTGGGGATATTGGATGAGTAGGCACTAGATGGGGATTTTATGCACAAGCCTTCTGGCATGCATTGATTACTTTGGTTGGCACAGGGTGGCACTACTGTATGGAGAGAGTTTTGGCTGTTCAAAAAATATCCTTGGAGAATTTTAAGTAGCATATCTACTTCTGCAATAGATACTCATTTAATAAATTTTACAAAAGAAACTAATGCTACTATAAAGTTTATGCAAAAGTTTTACTAAAAACTAAATATAACAGAGACTTATAGAAGAATGATTCCAAAAAAAATACTTTTTTTGCTTTTAATTTGCATATTAATTATGTATGGTATGTTTAGGATGTCAAATTTATACTATTAATACAGTTTGTCACACGTAGAATGACATTAATCAACTTGTTATCAGATTAATCACAGCAGTTCTTTTAACTTAATCCAATTTCATTTTTATTTTCAGATTTCAAGATCCACAGATCATAATTCTAGTTCATAATTTTTGGGATTTGAACATTTATCTTCTAAAATTTTAAGCTAATTGCATTAAAAACACAATGAGAAATACAGAATACAAATCATGTGTAAATATTAGAATGTTCATTGACATATTTAAAGTTATGACCCAACATCACATTATAATACAAACGTAGTATATCTATTTCCTGGTAGAAATATCTACAGATTTCCTTATAATGTTTGTCAATAGTTAGATATTGTTTTTGAGACAATCTTTTCAGCTTTCTCACCTTCTTCTTTATCTTGTTTTCTCTCTATTCCCTTCCCATCTAGTTATTGTTTATTATATACATAGCAATTCATATTCCAATCTTTTTTTTTACTTTCTTGATTTAAACTTATCTTTAACTTTTTCTTCTTTTTTTGTTCTTTCTTCTACTTGTTAATAAGTGATTGAACCACTAAACATCACATGATTACCATTTCTTATGCTTGCTCATAACGGTTATTAAAACAGACAAAACTCTCCATACAGTAGTGCCACTCAGTGCAAGCCAGAGTAATCAATGGATGCCAGAAGGCTTGTGCATAATATTCCTATCTAGTGCCTACTCATCCAATATTCCCAGACTAAGAAATGGTGATCATGTGATGTTTAGTGGTTTAATACCAATCCTGCCTAATAATATAGTGGTGGCTATGGTTATTAAAGAACCAAAGACACCAAAATGTATGGATACTGAACTGAGTTCAGACTTATATGACTAGATAAGCTACTGAGCTTGAATTGAAAATATTATTGGGTTTTCAATTTTAAACTCACTAGAGGGTTGCATTAGATCCTAAGATCTAGGTGCAGTGCTCTCAGATCCAAGGATCCTCACTGAAAAGGCTACCAGCTAGAAACGAGTTTGGGAATATTGAATGAGTAGGCATTAGATAGGGATTTTATGCACAAGCTTTCTGGAATTCATTGATTACTCTGGTTGGCACAGGGTGGCACTACTGTATGGAGAGTTTTGCCTGTTTTAATATGTGATTGCTAGTAAAGCAGTGCTAATAAGTGAAACCAGATGTGTAATTGAATAATGATTAAAAACATATAGTAATAATTAAAGAGAAAAATAAAGTAGTAGAGCAATTATGTACTAAAGAACAGATGTATGTCTGGAAAAAAACAAAAATATTAGATAGAAAGTAAAATGAAGAAAAAACAAAAATGTGCACATGACAGTGACAAGTAAACAGATGGATAGATGGATGGGTGGATATGTAGATAAATAGATACATAATAGATGGATGGATGTATATGTTGATAAATAGATATATAGTAGGTAAATAGATAGATAGATAGACCTATAGATAAATGGATAGATGGCCAGATGGGTATGTAGATAAATAGATAGATAAATGGATAGATGGATGGTTATGTAGATAAATAGATACATAGTAAGTAGATAGATAGATAGACAGATAGATAGATGGATGGATGGATATGTATGTAAATAGATACACAGTAGGTAGATAGAGAGTTAGATAGATGGATAAATGGATGAATGGATATGTAGATAAATAGATACATAGTAGGAGATAGATAGATAGACAGATAGGTAGATGGATGGATATGTAGATAAATAGATACATAATAGTTAGATAGATAGATGGATAGATGGATGGATATGTAGATAAATAGATACATAAAGATAGATGGATAGATAGACAGAATATAGATAGATAGCTGAAGAGATAGATGGATAGACACCCATAATGCTTGGAAACTATTCATTAATCTTGCCTTTAAAAAAATGAAAAATCCAGGAGAGGACCCTGATGCATTAAGCATATACAATTTTAATTGATGACTGACTTTAACAGAATAGTCTAAGTAATTAAAATAGTCACAATTCCTGAATGTAGATGTCATTAGTTTTATTCCCATGCTATTACTATCATTAGTGAGATCAGAAACACCCAAAGATGAGAGAAAAAAGACACTCTATGATCTATTGTGGTAGTATTGTCCGAGACTCTGGAGCATAAAGCCATCTAATTGATTTAAATTCTTGCATTTCCAGCACTTGAATTGCTTATGAACTCCCAAGCGATAAAGCTATTAAGTTATCTATTTAATACAATTCGAATTTGATGGAAATAGTCCAGCATATAACGACAATAAAATGAGATCATCAAAATCATTCAGATCAACAAAAGATACTAAGGGTGTCATCAATTCCACCGATGACTTCTTGAATTCTTCATAAAATAAAAATTATATAAAAGTTAAATGGAATAAAAATAAAAAGATGTATAGTTCATAAGAAGTTCAAACACCAAACCCATGAGCACCAGAATCGACCCTGCATCCTTCCAATCCCAAGTTGAATGCTGTACCAACTGTACCAAACTATGCAGGGAACTAAAAATTATATAAAAAGTTACACCGAATTTAGTTTAACAATCTTCAATTTGTTTGAAGTTTGCTACAAAGGATATCAGCAATGATTAATCATCCAAGAATCATCTTGAGCTGAATTCATTTATTCTTTTCACATCACCAACATATTCTATATCATCTGCATCTTGCACTATTTATTCACAACACCCTTAGTAATGAATCCATTATGTTTAAGAACTAAATGTCTAGAAGTTATACTCCACATCAATTACTACTAACATCAATAATCGTCTAGTTAGATCTGGTAGTTAAACAATGAAAGTTGCTGAAATTTTTCTTGTTATTTTATATAGATAACTTGACATTAGTTTGTTTTGTTAATGATCTCTTATGGTGATTAGAGGTTTTATAAACCTTCTATTGGAATTAAGCTTTTAAACCAGTAGCAGATCCTTGTTACACCTTATCAAATAAAAATCCTTGCGGTAAATGTCTCCATGCTGACTACTTCATTTCACCTTTTAAGTTATTCATCATTTCCCAGAATTGTTATAAGTGTTTCAAAATCTCAATTGTGTTATATATTAATTTATGTGCTGCTACTAATTGCTTAAGGTAGTTGAAAAATTTGAGCAAAGTTTAAAATTTTCTGAAAACATTTAACATCTGAAGAATGGATGGAGGGAATAGTTCAATATATACTTGCAAGCAAATAAAGTATAATTTATTCTAACACTAAACAAATACATTTATAATAAAAAAAAATGTTTATTTTTGTGCGTAAATAAAAAAAGGTATCAGGCTTTACTGCTCAGGCATTCATAAAAAAGATTGGGTGCCAGATCTTTGAGTGCCTGAATCGATCCTGGGACATCCCAAACCCCAAGTTGGATGCCTATCAACTGTCCCAAACTGTGCAAGGTAAAAAAGACATTTAGCTTTATTATTCAGGAGTTCTTAGTTTAAGAGTAGGACCTGTGAGTGCCAAAATCAATCCTGGAACCTTCTGATCCTAAGTTGATGTTCACCCAACTGTGTCAAACCATGCAGAGCTTAAAAAGATATGGCTTTATTGTTCAGGAGTTCATAAGAAGTTCAAGGCCTATGAGTGGCAGAATTGATCCTTGAGACTTTTCAATCCCAAGTTGGATGTTCTACCAAATGTACCAAATCATGCTGGGTAAAACAGACATATGGGTTTATTGGTCAGGAGTTCATAAGAAGTTTGAGATTTATGAGTGGCAAAACCAATCCTGGGACATTCCAATCCCAAGTTGGATGCCTATCAACTGTCCCAAATTGTGCAAGGTAAAAAAGACAAGGAGTTCTTAGTTTAAGAGTAGGACCTGTGAGTGCCAAAATTAATCCTGGAACCTTCTGATCCTAAGTCAATGTTCTCCCAACTGCGCCAAATCATGGAGAGATAAAAAAAGATGTGACTTTATTGCTCAGGACTTCATAAGAAGTCCAAGAACTGAAAATGGCAGAATTGGTCCTGGAACCTCCTGATCATGAGTTGGATGTTCTACCCACTGTGCCAAACCATGCAGAGCTAAAAAACATATGGCTTTATTGCTTAGGAGTTCATAAGAAGTTCAAGGCCTGTGAGTGGCAAAATTGATCATTGAGACTTCTCAATTTCAAGTTGGATGTTCTACCAAATGTACCAAATCATGCAGGGTAAAACAGACATATAGGTTTATTGGACAAGTTTGAGACCTATGAGTGGCAAAATCAATCCTGGGACTTTCCAATCCCAAACTGGATACTCTACCAACTGTGCCAAACCATGCAGGGCCAAAAAGACATATGGTCTTATTACTCAGAAGTTCATAAGATGTTCAAGACCTTCAAGTGCTTAGAATCAATTCTGGAACCTCCTGACCCCAAGTAAGATGCTCTATCAACTGCACCAAATCATGCAGAAACAAAAAAACATATGCCCTTATTATTTGGGAGTTCATAAGAAATTCCAAAATCTAAAAGTGGCAGAATCAATCCTAAAACCCCTGATCCCAAGTTGGATGCTCTACCAACTACACCAAACCATGCAGGACCAAAAAAGACATATGCCTTTATTACTCAGGAATTCATAAGAGACCAAAAATACATATGGCTTCAGAAGTTCATAAGAAGTTCAGGCCTGAAGTGGCAGAATCAATCCTAAAACTCCCTGATCCAAAGTCTGATGCTCTACCAACTGTACCAAATAATGCAGGATAAAAAAGACACATGTCTTTATTACTCAAGAGTTCATAAAAAGTTCAAGACCTGAAAGTGGCAGAATCAAAGTCCTGGACCCCTGATCTCATGTCAAATGCTCTACAAATTGCACCAAACCATGCAGGATAAAAAAAGACATATGGCTTTATTACTCAGGAGTTCATAAGAAGTTCAAGACCTGAAGTGGCAGAATCAATCCTGGAAACCCCTGATCTCAAGTCAGATGCTCAACCCTACCAATTACACCCAACTGTGCAGGGCACATACCTAAATTTTACATGTCTATAGAATATCACTGCCATAATAGGTAAAATCCATAACCACAACCAAATCAATGCTCTAATATATACATCTTTTTCTCTGAAATTTATTTATATAATGGATTCCCAAAATTTACAGATTACCTTACTGTCTTTTATCTAAGTCCTTTCCTTTCCAAAACAACTACAAGTGATTTAAACAAAATATGAGATAATGGTTATAAAAGTAAGGAAAACCAACTCATACATCATGTGACTTAATTAATTTGTATTTACAATTGTAATATAAGTAGCATACTAATAGCTTTAAACAAACTTTTCTGATAAATACCACAAGGGAAATCATTTAAAATCTCTATGTAGAATTATTCCTACCTTCTAACCAGTTTCAAGTTGATGGCGCTCATCAATGAGGCGCTAGGATATTCAGACACTAGATCTAAAATACAAACTCAAGCCCAGCATGTGAGAGTGAACTAAATTCAGATACATCATATATTAATAGACTTAGCAATATAACATTGCCAAAGCCATAATAGTAAGGAAAACCAAGTCCTACATCACATGACTTAATTAGGTTGTATTTACAAATGTGACATTTATTGAAAAAGCTTGTTTAGAGCTATTAGCATGCCCATTATATTAAAAATCACTATAAAAACAAGCAAACAAAAAAGCACAAAAAATGTATGTGTTATATATAATATAAATACATTTAATAGTTTACATTAATCTAGAACCGAATTTCTCAAAGTATGATCTGTGGAATGCTGGTCATCTGCAGAAAGCCTTGTATAGCTTTAAATGCTGCACCAAGTGTGAACACACTTGAATATATTAAAATATACTGCTTAGGGAAATCTGTACATGTGCAATTCTGGCTGCGAGACTCAGCAGTTGATGAAAATCCATCAGAGAAAGTGGACATAGGCTTAGCCAGATGAATAGATATTATTGAAGACAGTACTTTAAACACATCACAGAATTAATTTGGTTACATATGTAAGTTTATTATTATTACAAATCTTTATTAGTACTTTTGGCTCTTCTATTATAATAGATTTGAATTGACTCAAATAAATTTTGTGACTTAACATTTATTATTATTATTGTATTTTTTATTTTATAATTATTATATATTTTTTCTTGTTATAATTACATATTTATTTTGATATTATAGATTTCAACTGTTTTATATTTGATTTTATATGGTACAACCTTATTTATTAAACCCCTCAAAACATCATATGATCAATGCAACTTATGTTTATACAAGCTATTAAAATCTTCTAGCATCCATTGATTACTATAGCTTGCACTAGGTGGCACTAATGTATATAGAGAGTTGCTACCATTTTAATCATATTTATTTCACAATCTTTACTTTTTGTTATTAAGTATTTTTATCAAATCATTTTTATTATGATTGTTTTTACATTTTATGACATCTAATACTTTCTTTCACAATTACTTTTGTGTGTTGCAGTCTTTTCATAACATATTTTTTTGTTTCTTTTATACATCCATGCAAATGATTATAAAAATCCAATTGATTTAATTAGTGATTTAGATTTAAAACAAACATGCAATGAACTGCCATTAAATGATTTCTGGACAAATTTAACAGAAGAACATCCAATATGTCAAAACTAGCTATTCAAGTATTTGTTTTTTTTTTATAATGACATCTTTACATGAAGCAGGATTTTTATATTAAGTTGCAATCAAATAAATTTATAGGAACAGACTCAATGCCAAATTAAATATGAGAATTCAATTTTCTAATATAAAAAGAATTTGCAATTTAAAAATCCAAGATCGCAAAGTCTTTAAGAATATACTTTTATTATAATGTACGCTAGTTTATTTTACTATTTTCATGTCTTTTGTTTTACGTAATTAAAATTTGAGAATAAATGTTTGTTTTGTTTGCTTAATTCATATATTTACTTTCTTAATTTATTTATTATTAATATCTATCTCCCTTATAAAATAATCACGGTGTTCTGTTAAATCTTCAGGATTTATGAAATGCTCCATCATACACAAAGTTTGGGAAACACTGATTTAGAACCTCATTGAAGATATTCTTGATATTTTTTCAATAAACAATATATCTGTAATTTTATTAGTCATCATCATCAAACATTATCGATCCACTGCAGGGTAAATATCTCTCCAAGTGCAATACATCTTCTTTGATCTTTAGCTTCTCTTTTCCACATCATCCCAGCAACTTTTTTATTTCATCAGTCCATCTCACATGCGGTCTCTTTCTGAGTCTTTTACAATCTTTTGGAATCCAGTTTAAGATTTCAATTGTCCATATATTATTGTCTCTTCTAGCAATATGTCCAGTCCAACTCTACTTCAGTCTTTTAATTTTTTATGAGGTCAGTAACATCTGTTTGTTCTCTCACCTATTTATTGTATTTTCATTCTCTTCTTGTTACTCCTAACATGCATCTGTCCATACTTCTTTGAGTGGTCTGAAGTCTCTGTATTGATCGTCTATTAAGTGTCCAAGTTTCAGATCGATAAGTAAGAACTGGTAAAACACATTTAACACATAGGCATATTTCCTTCTAGTATCAAGTTATTTCTACCAAAAGCACTCCAAACAAGTTTAATTCTCTGATTAATCTCATCAATTATGTTTCCATCTGTATTAATAATCTGACCAAGGTATTTGTAGCTGTTAACTTTTTCTAAGTCATCATAATCAATCTTTATTTTCATATTTTGAGAAAATCCATTAAACATTACTTTAGTCTTTTTAACATTTATCTTTAGTCCTACTTTCATCTGATAACTCCTGCAACATTTCCTGCAGCTCTAAAGCATTATTTGCAAAAAAAACACAATCATCTGCAAAATCTAAATGACTTAAATAATCTCCGTTTACTTTCTCTCCTTTAGCTTCCCATTTTAATCCACAAAATACTTCTTGAAGCACTGCTGTAAAAAGTTTTGGAGAGATGGAGTCACCCTGTCTTACACCCTTCTCAGTATTGATTTTCCTAGTATCATTATGTAAGATATGGAGTAACTAGCTTTAATTAATAGTTTTCATAATGTGAACAAATAATACTTTAGTAAATTCCTTATTAAAAAATATTTGGAAAGACTTTTACATAAAATATATTCTATTGACTCATGTAATGGATATTTGTATAGGGTAATTTTCACTACACCACTCTCCCAAAAGATAGAGACTGGTTTCTAGCTGCTTTCAACACCTTGTGGAGGGGTGAGCATATGACCAAAAGACATGTGAACAAGTTATATGATTCCCAAGATCCTTATTTGTCAGTTGGCTTTGATCACATTATCTTGAAAATAACTTTATCATTCTTCAGTACATATAGTTAGCCAATTATTACAGATTACATGATTAGCAACACAACAATTAAACAATTAAATTGTACTAATTGACTATCTATATATACTGAACAATGATAAAGATTTGTATAAGAGATTGTGATCAGGGCCAACTGATGAGTGGTGATTTAGCATCAAATGTGCATCTCGGGAATCATACATATTTTTTAACTTGTCTTAGTTAATCTGTTTATGATTACATCCCTCCACAAGTGTTAAAAGCAGATAGAAACCAGTCCCTACCTTCCTTGAGAGTGCGAGTGAAAATTACACTACAGAAATAGTATTCATTAAGTGGATAATATCCAGCCTAATGAATGCCTGATAAAAATTATTAATATTCAAATGATTAATGATATATAAGTTTGATTACATCTGTACATAAAAATAAACGAATGATTTATCCCTTGTAACTTTATAAAAAAAAAAAATCGAACACCGGGCATGGCACAACTGGGTGATCCATTGATTTTGAACTTCAGAGTCTGCCGTTCTGCTACTGCGCCAAATTACACAGTTTCATATATACATATAAATGGGTGTATTTTTATATGTATTGCATATTATTTAAAAAAATAGTGGAACGATGGAAAAACATATGGAGAGAGATATAAATTAAAGAGTAAAATAAACAAAGGCAAGCAATAAATAGTTATCTACAATGTATTCTATTCAACAGCTGCTCTCAACCATTTCATTACATAAGTTTATACTGCATGTTCTTCTTTCAAATTTGCATAACATATGAGCAAATTTGAACTACTTTAAAATGAAACACGTGTGGCAAAATGTAACTCAAGCAAAGAAAATTCTATCCGCACGCAAACTTAATAGTGTATGGTCAGAAAATATTTAAACGTATATTTTTACAGCTGGTCTTAAACAATTAAATAGTTACTTTATGGAAAGAAAGTAATCTAAGAATCTGAGATAGAAAATTTATACTGATTATAGGAGGGTGCCTTGTTTGCCTAGATGTACATCAAAAGAAATTAATGTTTGTTTGTTTTTTTAAATAATAACAATGAGGTGACGTAAATTTAAAATCATTGTTTTAAAAATAATTGAAGATATTTTTTTTTTTCAGATTAAATTTTTAAATCTTATTAATAAAATATACATTTCTATAAAATATTCAATACCCGTGGATTTTTTTTATGTATGAAAGTCAGTGTACGTGTATATATATATTACTTGTGAAAGCTATACTGTCATCACTCTCCCATATTAGATTTTAATGCTCTCAAAAGTAAATACTTTAAGGCTGACGTAATTATTTTATTTATAACAGTTCTTCGCAAAACTAATTACCACTATGTAAGACATAAAGATTAATCATGGGCTGTAGGAATAACGTTCATTATTTACTGTTATAGTCACATGTGTGGTAAAATGTAACTTAAGCAAAGAAAATTCTATCCGCGCGCAAACTTAATAGTGTATGGTCAGAAAATATTTAAACGTATATTTTTTTCAGCTGGTCTTAAACAATCAAATAGTTACTTTATGGAAGTAATAACTGAAACACAGGCTTATTATATACCTGTGTCTATATATACGTAATATATAGGGTATATGAGAACAGACCTTCACACATTTCAGATCGAAAATTTATACTGATTATAGGAGGGTGCCTTGTTTGTTTAGATCTACATCAAAAGAAATTATGTTTGTGTTATAGTCCTCCCTTCTCTCAGAAGTGGACTATTCCAGATGCCGCCTTATCTGATCGAATTAGGCATTGTTTACCACAGGCCAATAGGCTGATGTATAGATAAAAGCATAGCCAATGATTATTACAGGCCAATGAGCAACGATGCTTGCTGAATCCGAAGGTTTTCAATAAGGTCAGGGATCTGGGTATAAATAGTCAGCCTTTTGTGAGAATCAAGGAAGAACGTGTCTAACCTAAACAGACACTTTGCGTTCTCCCAGGGAAACTCTGCTAACCTAAACAGTAGCAAGTATTCCCATTGATAGCACTATGCTATTTAGATCTACGCAGCTAGGCAAGTCCCACAGAGACTGGACGCTGCTAAAGATCACACTCAGCTCGAGGCAAGCTGTCTAGTACAGCTGGAGGAGTCATAGACCTTACCCGTGAGGCAAGCCATAAGGTGTGGCTGGAAGCGGCAGGCAGAACACAAGAGTTACATTAAACTCCAAGATTCAACTTATAAATATTCATTTGTATACTGTATATTGTTTGTATATAATAAATATATTAAATTATAATACTTGTTTCAGTATTATTTTATATTATTTACTGTTAGTTGGGTCTGTAATCCAGACCAAACCCAACAGTTTGTTTCTTTTTTTAAATAATAGATCGTCACATGAACAAGCTAGTTAAATTTCAAATCCCTGTAGCCAATAAACATCACATGATCACCATTTCTTATGCTTGCTTATAACTGTTATTAAAACAGGCAAAACTCACTACTCGTATAAGATCTAAGTGCAGAGCTCTCAGATCCAAGGCTCCTAACTGACGAAGGCCACAAGCCAGATACTAGTCTGGGGATATTGGATGAGTAGGCACTAGATGGGGATTTTATGCACAAGCCTTCTGGCATCCATTGATTACTCTAGCTTGCTGTGAGTGGCAATACGTATAGAGAGTTTTGTCTGTTTTAAATCCCTATAGCTAGTAATAGAACTTTAGCTATGAAATTCATTATGCCATTATCTAGTTTGATCAACTTTAGAATTTTTTCATTTAGATGTCATATATGGCTTATGGCTTAGAGTCTATTTCTATAGTCTTGAACAACTACTATTAAAACCATACATTTTGACATTGCTTATTTATTGATCAAAATAATAGATGTTTAAAATACCTATGATTAACCATTAACTAAGATTGGAGATAGTATAAAATATTGACCATAATATTTTTTTCTAAAATGTTGTCATGTATTTTCTAACTTAAAGCACAGACACTGCAAAATATTAAATAGTATTTTAAACTTAAGAATGCTGCTAAATAAATTACTGAAAAGAAATGTTTAGTTAAATGAAGTTTAAAAAATAAAAGCTTTTAATTATACTCATGTATATATTAATTAATTGAATGGACATATGAATTACTTTATATGGAAATGAATTCCTAAGACTAATTAATTGTATGTGTAATTAAAAACTAAGATGAATTCCATTATGATTACAAACTTTAAATAATACGTAAATTAATTAAGCAAACTGATTAAAGCAAAAGTCAAATTACTCCAGAAAAGATAAGAAAAGCAAAAGAAGAGATCGATATAAAAAGCCAGAGAAAAAGGACTGTGCACTTTTTCCTGTGTTGCTGCTTTTGTCCTTGTGTCCTCATGTTGTAAGGCAGTGAAGATCACCATTTTCAGGATCTCTGCTCCTGTAGATCACTAAGCTGACTAGTACTCTTAGCAGATTGTCTTGGTCTTATTATTTTGAATACCTCAAGAGGCTCTTCAAGGGTTGTGCTATAAAGACTATAGATGTTAGTGAAGGTAAAGCAAAAAATAGTTTGCCTTAACTGTATAAACCAATATTTATCATTCAATAGCTAATTTGTGAATTAGGCTTGCTCAAATGCAGACTTTATATTTATGTTAAAAATCTGAATAGTATATTTTTTTTAATTAAACAAGGCCAAACTCTCCACACAGTAGTTCCACTCTATGCCAACCAGAGTAATCAATGGATGCCAGAAGGCTTGTGCATAAAATCCCTTATCTAGTGCCTACTCATCCAATATCCCCAAACTAGTTTCTGGCTTGTTTCATCAATGTGGAGTCTTGGATCTGAGAGCACTGCATCTAGATCTTAGGACATAATGCAACCCTCCACCATCCACCTTTTAACTCTACTTAACCACAAAACTATGAGAATGAAATTGAAAACACAATAATATTTTCAATCTAAGCTCAATAGCTTATATAGTCATATGGGTCTGAAATCAGTTTAGCACTCATACATTTTGGTGAGTTTGGCTCTTTAACAATCATAGCCACCACTATTCTATTAGGGAGGATTGGTGTTAAACCACTTAACATCACATGATCACTATCTCCTATACTAGCACATAATTGTTATTAAATAAGGCAAACCCATATGACTATATAAGCTATTGAGCTTAGATTGAAAATATTATTGTATTTTCAATTTCATCCTCATAGTTTTATAGTTGAGTAGAGTTAAAAAGCAGCTGCTGGAGGGTTGCATTAGATCCTAAGATCTAGGTGCAGTGCTCTCAGATCCAAGGCTCCACACTGATGAAGGCCACAAACCAGAGACTAATCTGGGGATATTGGATGAGTAGGCACTAGATAGAGATTTTCTGCACAAGCCTTCTGGCATCCATTGATTACTCTGGTGGCACAGGGTGACATTACTGTATGGAGAGTTTTGCTCTGTTTAATAACAATTATGTGCTAGTATAAGAGATAGTGGTCATATGATGTTAAGTGGTTTAACACCAATCCTTTTTTTTAATTGTTAATAAATTGTTATTGCTAAATATATATGTCCTGTTATCTGTCATGTTTATTTATATTTGTTTGCTGGTTGGGTAGTTAGAACACAGCAGACACATTTGTAGAATTTATCTAAAGATGTATCCATTGTTGCCAAATACTAGATGAATAAATATGTAGATGGCTATCTGAAAAAAAAAATTAGATTTACTTGTGACAAGAAAAAATTCCAAAGTTCATTAAATCCAGATTCAAATTCAAGTCACGCAAATTGCAGGTGAATGAGTGAAATATTATGGTCCCAAGACCTTTAAACTAAATAAAAACATCCATTGTAGATTATCATCTGTAAAAATTAATGAATAAAACATTTCAGAAATATTTTCACTTAGTTTCCATAATACTTTATTAAAAATTATATTATTATATTACAGGTTTCACTTATTTTAGTAACCATTATTAATTATTAAAAACATTTAAAATGTATCAGGTAAATGACATCATATAATATCCCAAAATTCTTGAATTTTCATCACATGATCACCATTTCATATGCTTACATATTATGTTAATAAGAGTACCAAACTCTCCATATAGTAGTGCCACCATGTGCAAGGCCTCATCTTGGGATGTTGGATGAGTAGGCACTAAGTAGAGGTTTTATGCACAAACTTTCCTGCATTCATTGATTAAGAAGGCTTGCACTTGGTGGCACTACTGTACAGAGAGTTTGGTACTCTTATTCGTGAATTTTAATATTTACACTTTACTTATTAATTAATGATTATAAATAAAAGCTGCTTCCTTGATTTAACTTTAATAATAGATTTATTTCTCAAAAAGAATTCTAGAGTTAACCAAATCAAAATTAAAAATAAAATTTTGTTATTTTATGATCAAAAACATCAGATATTGTTATTTTATACTGATTCACCAATATCACATAATTTGATATGCAATATTATTTTTTTGCTTCTTAGGAATGACATTTTTTAAATTATTCACCAATCTATTAACACTAGGCCAAACATAAAATGAGTCATTATATAATTCACTCCTATGCACTTTTGATATATTTATCTTAAGCATTTGAAATTTACAGAATTAACCCATGAACTGCACTGCATGGCCATTTTCATATGCAGCTTCACCTTGCTCTCAAACCATTATTTTTTATGTTTTTCAATTTTATGGTTATTTTATCAAGAAAATCATATTGAATGATGCTGCCACCTTTAGAATTTATTTACAACTATATTTAAATGTAATGGTTTAACAATGATGTAAGCACTGCCTTTCAAAATACTGATTCAGTGTTTCTTCTGTTCTCCACCATTTTGTCTGTTCAATTTTTTATGTTTTAGAATCTTTTTTGTCACATTAATGATTTTTTTTTGCAAAATATATGTGAAGTATGAATTATTTTAGGAATGATTCAGATTTTAGTAGAAAATGTTTACTTTTACATGAAGGCAAATTAACAAAGAAAAATCACTAAAGTATGGCTTCAATTTATAATTGGATAACAAACATAAGTTTTATGTTTACAACTATAGATTATTTTCATCAATTATAAATAGAAATTTATTTATTTTAAAAAACTTTCAACTTTAATAATCTAATCAATTATTAATTTGCCTTTTAGAAATTAAGCTAAAACAAATATAGTTTTAAAAGATAAATGTATTTTTATTACTGATATCATAACTGACCAATCAAAAGTTTTGAACTTTAATTGAATCTGCCAATAGGATTTTGTACTGTGAAAGAGTTAATATCTTTTTTATTACAAATATTTTGCTTTGTTAATGTAACTGATTTAAAATGCACATACAATATTATTACTTTATAATATAAACAACTTCAGTTATTTTGATGTAACTGATTTAAAATGCACATAAAATATTATTACTTTATAATATAAACAACTTCAGTTATTTTGTAAAACATGCAATATTTAGTGATTTATCACTTTTATAATGTTACAGTTTATCACTACAAATTGCACCCATTATCTCATTAATCCTAATAATGAATAACCATAGTTTCCTTTTATATTTCTTTCATCAATATACATCAGACCAAATTGTATATAAATAGTCATTGCTATTATTTTCCAGAATGTTTGCGATGATGGTATTTTAGTTGTATTTAGATATTGGACTATTTCCATCATCTAATATATTTTAAAAAAATTATTTCTTTAAATATTCCAAATACATTCAACTGTTAGCAATAGCACACAAGTTAGCATATGCATACTGTTTGGGTCCAGGTTCAATTCCCATGCTAGTACTGTCACCCAGGCCAGCAATACCTGAAGCAGAGGGGAGAATAATACTTCTTAAAACACTATTCCTATGCTGACTTGTGTTCTATTACTAACATTTGAATGTATTTGGAATATTTAAAGTACACAAGTTAGTATATGCACACTGTTTGAGTTCAGGTTCAATTCCCATGTTAGTATTGTGACTGGTCAGGCCAGCAACATCTGAAGAAGCTACGAGAATAATACCTCTCAAAACATTGTGCATATACTAACCTGTGCACTATTACTAACAGTTGAATGTATTTGAAATATTTAAATAAAGTTAGTTTTTTTCTAAAGACGTTCAATACTTATATTAGATGATAGAAATAGTCCAATATATACTAAATACAGACATCACTATCTTTTTAAAAAAATACGTGTTTCTTTACTTGCATGAAATTTTCTTTTATATTTCTGGGAATTCTTAAGAATAAAATATACAATAAAAGTATATCAAAATATTTGAAAACCAGGCACTCTTCACAAACCTGGGAACTTAATTGTAAGTATAGAGGATTTGAACTCAGATTTTTAAAGCACCTTTCAACTATCACACTATCTCATACAACTGATACACATGACCACACACATGTAGAAAAGATAAATAATCACCAATATACATATTTTGTGCTAAACCAGCACTCATCAGTTGGTCCAGATTATCATCTCCCACACACATATATATGTAATCAGTTCTCAGTTTATATTAAGATAGCAAATCTTCATACTTTAATGGACAGACTTCAATCCACTCCATCCATATAATTTGAAAATCTGATGATGAAAACTCAAATCCCATGCTGATGCTAATATTATTGCCATGCCCATGTTGACCCGGAGTCACTCTGACCCCTCATGTATAGGACCATATCCATTTAAATACATATAAGAGGGATGGACAGGATACAAGCTTGATATGTAAATATTTGGAAACCAGAAACGCTTCACAAACCTGAGAGCTTAATTGTAATTATAAAGATTTGAACTCAGATTTTTCAAGCACCCTTCAACTATCCACACTATCTCATACAACTGATACACATGACAGTTGTATACATGAGAGGTCAGAGTGACTTCATTGTATGAGATAGTGTGGATAGTTGAATGGTGCTTGAAAAATCTGAGTTCAAATTCTTTATACTTAATAAAAGTATCATAAGTTTCAAAAATTATTATCAGAAATGCATAATAATAAAAGAATAAATAAAATAATGACATAAAACCTTTAAAAAATTCAATCTTTACTATTAAATAAATATATTTATTTAAAGGAAAACTGTGTAGAAATAAAAATATAACAAAATTCTTAATGCAAAAATATATTAATTTATTACATTTATTAGTATACATTCAAAGATCAGCCTTTCAAGCTAATTGTGCATGCATCTTCTGCGAGTGTTAAATAATAAATAAATACTTCAATCTACAATACAAGATATAGTATTTATGCAGGAATAAAAGGAATCCTCTTATTCCTACGACTCAAATTCTTTAATATGAGCAAATCTGAAGTACTGTTGAGTAAAGCGTGAGAGTAGAATTCTCACTATAAATTACTATCTACAATGTTGGAATGAATGATGTTGGTGAAATTGTTTAGAATTTACTAAACGTCACTCTAAGTGAAATAAACGTCACTCTAAGTGAAACTTAATTGTTCAAATAAAATATATAAAAAAAAACATTTATATTTGTTTTAAAATAAATATCCCCCCAAACCTAAAATGTTAACGAATTTCTCAACTAGGTTCTTACTTTTTTGGATGTTAATATAGCGTGATATTGAAAAATTCTTTTTGTTTTATATTGATACAGGTTTAATTGTTATGAATGCCAGTTAATTATAGCATTCATTGAAATCTGCACGTGTTATATCTACAGTTTAAGTCTGAATCAGATTTGTAATATAACAACTGATACACATCATTACTTTGGAATAATCTTTGCAAATAGGTTTGAACTAATTTAATGATATCAAATTTTGATTGAAGTAAATATTAAGTTAGTATCTCATTTATTAAATTCTTAAGCAACTGTTATAGATTCAATTTTTGCAATAATTTAATAATATACAATAAAAAACATAAATATTAAATGCTCCATAAAGCCAACATACTATAAAAAGCTAAGAACTATCAAACATACTATAAAAAGCTTTGAGCATTTCATCGTCAGATTTTCAATTGGATGGACGGTTGAGGAGTTGGAGTGTGGAGTAGATTGAAGCCTGTCCATTAAAGTATGAGGATTAGCTATCTTAATATATATCTGAGCACTTATGGCATATATGTGTAGAAATGGTAATCTGGACCAATGGATGATTGCTGGTTTAGCATGAAATACATATATTGGTGATTATTTATCTTTTCAACATATATGTGTTCAAGTGTATCAGTGTTACGAGATAGTGTGGAGAGAGATGAGTCGCTTGAAAGTCTGTGCTCATATACCCTATATAAAACATTTAAAAAATGTAAATATTTTAAACTTTATTAACTTTAAATTTATTCAAAAATTTTATATACTTTGGTATGCTAGTTTTAAAATAAAAATATTATTAATCTTTTAAAGGCAAATAAATATCTGTCAGTTATTATTTATAACATTTTCTTTAATAATTAAATACATGTATATTTATATTTTAAACTAGATATAATTAGAGGAGATTTGAACCTAGACTTTCAAACTCCCTTTAATCATCCATTCCATCTTATACAACCGATTCATATGACCACACACATGCAAAAAAGATAAATGATGTCCAATAAGCTTCTCCATTAAAGTTTGAAGATTTGCTATTTTAATATAAACTGAGCACTGATTATATGTGTGTGAGAGATGATTATCTGGACCAACTGATGACTGCTGGTTCAGCATGAAATATGTATGTTGGAGATCATTTATCTTTTTCACATGTATGTGGTCATGTATATCAGTTGTATAAGATGGAGTGGATGACAAAGGGAGTTTGAAAGTCTGGGTTCAAATCCCCTCTAATTACATCTAGCTTAAAATATAAATACTACACATGAATTTAATTATTATGTATTCGCCCTGCATTCTGATCATCCCTCTTCTGCATGTTGAAATAGGCCTAAGATCCTACATATGAGGAGTCAAATTGATTTATGGTTGACATGAGTATGACACAATGAAAATTGGCAAATAAGGGCTTTGAACATACCATCATCAAATTTGCAATGACATGGATGACTGAAGAGCGAAGAAGATTGAAACCTGTCCATTAAAGTTTGAAGATTTGCTATCTTAATATAAACTGAGCACTGATTATATATGTGTGAAAGAGATGATGATCTGGAACAACTGGTGAGTGCTGGTTCAGCTGAAACACATATATTGGAGATTATTTACCTTTTTTACATAAATGTGGTCATGTATGGATGACTAAAGGGAGTTTGAATGTCTGCATTCAAATCCTCTCTAAGAACAGTTTCTTTATTATTTATGAAATCAAAAGCTTTTAAATGACTATCAGAATCCATGGTAGTCAAAAAAATTATTTAGGAAAGTTTTTTTGATCTAACAAAATAAATATTATTTTTAATATAATTTGTTTTCAAATATGTATTTTAGTAATAGAATTGATAGCAAAGGAAGCCACTAAAGTAATAACTAAATTTGATCCATTTATATACACACATATATACATACAGATATAAAACTATAAAATATTAAGGGTGATAATACATTTTATAAATAATTATGTCACTTTTAGTTATTTCCTCAACCATCTTCAACTGAACCCTTTACATTTGGTAAAAGTAAATTTCATCATATGATCCACCAAAATTCCTAAAATTTAACATTCACACATTTGTCTATTAATTAAAGAATTTTTATTTACATTTATTAAAATTGCCTCTTTAATTTTTCTTTCATTATGATTTCTTTACTCATGAAGAATTCTAGTATTTTCTAGCTCAAAACTGAAAGTAAAATCACATGTATTTATATATTGGACTATTTCCATCATCTAATATAAGTATTGAATGTCTTTAGAAAAATTTAACTTTATTTGAATATTCCAAATACATTCAACTGCTAGTAATAGCACACAGGTTAATATATACACAATGTTTTAAGAAGTATTATTCTCTCCTCTTCTTCAAATGTTGCTGGCTCAATTGTCCAGTATCAATACTAGCATGGGAATCGAACCTGGATCTTCACACTCTTGTGTATTAAATTTTAAGGTAACTCTCTAACCAACTGAGCAGAGTGTAACCGTAAAATCCAATACTCAAGAGTATGAGTCCAGGTTCAATTACCATGCTATCACTGGTAAGGCCAGCAACACCTGAAGAAGAGGGGAGAATAATACCTTTCAAAATATTGTGTATATACTAACCTGTGTGCTATTACTAACAGTTGAATGTATTTGGAATATTTAAATAAAGTTAAATTTTACTAAAGACATCCAATACTCATATTAGATGTTAGAAGTAGTCCCTCATATAAATATAATGAAAACACCATCATCATCAACCTTCAGGAAAACACAAAATCACATGCTGTTTCATAATCGAAGAAAACAGATGCTGATTTTAAATAATTGATACTTTGATTTTTTTTATACATTTATATAACAATTGATATTCCTTTAATCATTTATCATTGATTCACATATGTATGAAGGGTAACCCTTATATGAAATTTCATATACAATATTACCTTTTTTTTTCAAAGGTATTATATTTTTTGAATTTTACGCCAATCTGTTAACATTAGATGGAGCAAAACAAAAACATTAAATAATAATTAAAAAATATTTCATACCTTATGTCAATTTTAAAAAATGTACCAATTTAAAAAAGAAAATTATTGTTAAAAAAGATATCTATTCCATTTGTTTTAAACATTTAAGCTAAATTTATTAAAAAATATATAGAGAGAATTATATAATGGTTTTCTTTGATTATGAGAAAATATGATTTTACTTGCAACTTTTTTTTTTTTTACTTGCAACTTTGATGTGGAAAAACTAAAATTCTTCCTGAAAAAAAAAATCACAACGAAAGAAAAATCAAACAAACAATTTTGATAAATAGAAATTCATGCATCTTGGAATGTTATATGATCACATTTAATTCCACAAAATTTGAAATATTTCCAGTTGCATACAATTATGAAAATAATTGAAAATACTTCTGCTATTTATAATAATTATATGTATATAATTTATTACAACTATTAATATATTTTGCTTTATTATTATTATTACAATAATCAATCTATAATGAACATTATATATATATATTGGAATGAATAATGTCTTATTCCTTTCACTGTCAGCCATGCGATCTTCTACATGGTAGTAAGCTGATTTTCAGTTGTTGTTAGGATATTAATAAATATAGCATTCAAAAGTTTTAAAACAATTATATAAAATAAAATTAATATATTAGAAAAGTAAAAGCAATTATTATAAGTAATGCTTAAATGTTAAAATAAATTATTAAAATTTCATATTTTATAATAATTAATAATTAGTAGTATAAGTTTGCTAAAAATGTTTAAATTAAAGAGAAAATAATAAATTATATAAATTATGTTAAAATTGTTGCTTTTACCAAAGATTAAAAGAATAAATGGAATATATGGCAAAGCAACTCAATAAGTATATTGATGTTAAAAGAAATAGATTTTAAATAATTAAATTAAAAATAAGGTAATAAAGAGATTAAGCCTGTTTTGCAATATGAGATTCAAAAACAGGAAAAATTCAAGCAATTTAATAATTCCAATGTGTTGAAAACTCAATCAATTAAATAATGATGGTGTTTTAAAAATTCACATAATTGAAAATAAAATGTGGTCATAAAGGTGTTGAAAATAAGAAATTATCACAAAAACAAAAAAATCAAAAGTATATATTCAATTTTTCTTGAAATTAGTTATGCAGGATTTTTATTTTATTTAAGATTCATTGAACTGTTATTAGGATAACTGAATAAAACAGAGGAAGACTGCTAACTGCTCGAAATTTAACCTGGACCCCTTGTGAATCTGATAGGACAATTTAGAAGAAATCTCTAGTTAAAATGAAGAAAAAATGCTTAAACTTCAAATTTCAAATACAGGAGATTGATAAAGAACATTATAGTAACATATAAAGAAAAGAACATGATTATAAATAGACTCACTTCAGAATGTCATTAGAAAAGTATTACTACCCCCCTCCCCCAAAAAAATACCTCACAATAAACAGTAGAGAATTCCAGCTACAAACCCCTTTGCTACATAAGTTTAAAAACTTGCTTTTTAATTAGTCTGTTATTATAATATATTAACATTCAATTTTAATGAACTGTATTTTATTAGTGTTTATACAATATTTAATTGATTTATTAAAGGAAGAAGCGAATGAATTATTTGGGAAAAAAGTCAGCATTTATTATTTACCATCTATAAATACTTGAGATGTGTTTTAATGTAGCTGAAATGCAAAATTCATTCCACCTTTTTATTAGTTTAAATTTTAACCTTGATTAAAAAAACCCAGGATTTTCTTTAATGTGAAATTGTCAGCAAAGATGTAAAGTTGTATAAAATCGAGGGTGCACTATTCATTTTAAACACATGAAAGGTGCACACATGTAAAAGTATTTAAGGTAAAATGTCCAAGTGTTAAAATAATAAGTGGTAGTATAATTATTAGAGATTTAAGTTAAATGTTTATTTGAAAAGTCTATCAAGTTTATTTGTATTTAAATTAGCTCTCCTTTTGATAACTGTGCATTACATTTTATATATGTAGAACTTATAATATAAATGCTGTTGTTAGGCCACTGTTAAAATGTACTATATTGTAATAGTATAAAATAATTATAATAATCAAACCTCATAATTAAGAGCACCAATTTAATAGTATTTTCCTCAGGTAAAATATCTTATTCAGGCTCTACATGGATTATCAAATGTAATAGTATTTACATGAAACATGTAGAATGCTTATCTAATATTTTGGGTAGCTAATATTATATTACATGAATAAAAATATAAAGCCTCAAGATTTAGATTGATGTGCGGTGTAATAATTTTATTACTAATAATCAAGGAATACCAGTTTAATTAGTGAAAATGAAAATGTTAAAGAGGATTTGAACCCTGACTTTCAAGCTGCCTATAATCAACCACTCTATCCAATATGACTAATACACATGATGATGTACATGTGAAAAAGATTAATGATTTCCAATATATGTATTTCAAGCTGAATCAGCACTCATCAGTTGGTCCAGATCATCTCCTACACATATGTATAATCATTTCTCAGTGCTTCACTCATTTAAGTTGCATTTGCTTGTTGTCTTAGGGTGTCCTTGTATTACATTGTTACAGGTCAATCTCCTTGAGTTGAAGATAACTATTTAATAGCCTGGAGCCTTTCTATCTTAATAGTGGAATATATCAAATTTTTTGGGTTTTGGTATTCAAAACTGTATATTTATCATTTGTTTAATTACTTGTAAAAATTGTAAATATTTATTTTGTTGATAAAGTTTTATTATAAATAAAAAAAAGAGTTTATATTAAGATAGAAAATCTACACACTTTAATGGACAGACTTCAATCCTCTCCACTCTCCAATTCTTTAGCCATCCACATCTCTGAAAATCTGATGATGGAATGCTCAAAGCGCTTGATGATGCCAATATTTAATAATATCCATGTCGATTTTAATACAATCTGACACCTCATATGTAGGACTGTCATATTAAATACACAGAAGAGGAATGGGTAGAATACAGGCTGAATTTGTGTATTTATATAGATATATTAAGGTCCTATATATGAAGGGTCAGATTGAGTTAGGTCAACATGTGTATGACTATAATATTGGCATCATCAAAGACTTTGATTATTCCATCATAATATTGAGCGATATGGATGGATAAATGGCTGGAAAGTGGAGAGAATTGAAGTCTGTTCACTAAAATGTGTAGATTTGCTATCTTAATGTAAAGTGAGAAATTATTATATATATATGTATATGTCAGAGATGATGATCTGGACCAAGTGATGAGTGCTGGTTCAGCATGAAATACAAATATTGGAGATCATTTATCTTTTTCACATATATGTGGTCATGTGTATCAGTTATATTGGATAGAGTAGGTGACTATAGGGAGTCTGAAAGTCTGGGTTCGAATCCCTTAAATCACATTTAGGTTAAGTATATACATGAACATTATATATATATAACTAAGAAGAAAATACATTTTCTTTACTGAATAGTATACAACTGAGTTGATTATATATTATACCTTTTATATTGCTTTACAAATGTATCTATCACGTGTTGTGAACAATACATTATGAAAACCTAAAAGAAAAATATATACTAGCATAAATACTGCTAAATAAACACATAAAAAATATATTTTACATAATTTAATTCGTATTTTTACTTTATTATTTTTCTTATCACAATAAACATAAACTTATTAATTAACCTACATAAAAATATTATATTATAGATATTTAGTATATATACTTTGATTAATATTATCTGTAAATATTTATACATGAAACCCTTTTTTTAAAAGAAAATAAAGAAAACAAGCAAACTTTTATTTAAACTAAAATTATCATTAAGAAAGATAGTTTTTATTTTTATTTTGATGTTTATTAAAGTTTTTACTTTTGTTTACCATTTAATTTAATCTTTTCTTTTGGTAATGATATATTTTCTTGTATTCTAAACAAACTCGTGCATTTTTAAAACATCTGTTTTAAAAATAATTTATATCTCAAAAAGTAACAAAAACTAATTGTTTATTTGAAAATTGTAATAGAAAATATTTAAAAAAATTATTAAAATGGTAATAATTTTTCTCACAAGGATTTATCGATTAATAATTTTTCACTACTCAAATTTTTCTTTCCCCAAATTTTTGAGACACTAATTTTGGAATTCAATTTTATTAATCAAAAATTCTCGAGAAATTGAGAAGAAAGAATGCTCTAAAGTTATCTTGCAAAGGACAAATTTTATTAAATAAAACTACTTTTTTTAAAGCTTTTACCCATGTTCTACTTTTTTTTAAATGCCTTGAGAATCTCTATCAAATGTAATAATTATTCATGTTTGTTTTCTACAATTTCTCACAACATATTTTTCCAAGTTTTTTTGCTCATAGTACATTCAGTGCAAATCCTTTCTGTTTTTATAATTCTTTTAATAAATATTTTTTTTATATGTCAAATACGTTGACCGGGAAGCGAACCCGGGCCAGTTGCTTGGAAGGCACCTATGTTAACCACTAGGCCACCGACTCTTGACTAATAAATAATTTTTACTTACTTTTTTCAGTTTCTTTTACATTCTAACTTATTTCACTTTATAACTTTCATTATCTTCCAAATTTATATGTTTAAGCTTCGACATTGCCTCTTTTCTTAATTATTTACATTTGTGATTTATGAGCAGAAATAAAACATAAAGTTATACTCCAAAAAATTATTCAACAATTGTCTTTCTTATGTTTACTTTAATAAAAGACTCCAATAAATCTACACTTTATTAATTACAGAAAAATACTCTATAGAATTTTAATGTAACAAAGGTATGGGACAAACATGCAAAATGTATTTATTCAATTTTTTAATTATTAATTATCGTTTTTTGAGAGACAGCTAGGCTATTGAATAAAATATAACCAACTGCAGTACTGAAGATTTTAGTTTCACTTTCTGAATTATGAGAAATACGGAAGTACAGGCAAAAAAAATCGGGCATGTCTATTTCTTTTGTTAATGTACCTGATAAAATGGAAAATAATTTCTTTCCTTGAAGTAAAAGCAACGCCAATTACTTTATCTGAATTATAAATATAGAGGATTTGAACTTAGACTTTCAAGCCACTTCAACCATCCACACTATCTCATACTACCGATACACATGAGCACACACATGCAGAAAAGATAAATGATCACCAATATATGTATTTCATGTTAAACCAGCACTCATCAGTTGGTCCAGATTATCATCTCCCATACATATATACAATCATTGCTCAGTTTATATTAAGATAGCAAATCCTTATATTTCAATGGACAGGCTTCAATCTACTCCAACCTCCAACTCTTCAGCCATCCATACCATTGGAAAATTATTTTTGATCTTACTTTAATGCTGATATCAATCCGAAAATATTTATGGCTGAAGGAATATCTATAGACCTTTAAAAATGTTCTTTATTTTGTAATTTAAACAGAATAAGGCAAAAATGATTAAATTTCTAAAGACCGAAATAGTTCTTAGATCAGAAACTAATATATATTTCTTTTAATAATAAACAATAATAATAATAAACAGCCACTCGAAAAAGAGTATGTATGGTCTATCCAAAAAAAAAAAAAAAAAAGGAAAGAGAGGGGTGGGGAGACAGTACTCTAGAAAGGAGTTTTGCAGTGACTTTATAAACCAATCTGTGAAATACAAACATGTCCACATACAGAACATACTGGTCCATATCTCTGTTTTACAATGTTTTCTTTTAGTTTTCCCAGCAAAAACAATTCTTATTGAAATACTTTATACATCTGAATGTAGTTCTCCAATGTATTTTATTCTCCACCCCTAGGGCTCCCAACCCTGTTTCTGATTATTTGATAACCATGGAAAATGGATTATTTAAATTTCATTTTAACCATCATCAGAAACCAAGAAATCTGACAACAATGGCCACAATGAAAAAAGGATACAACCAATATTGCCGATGCATGTGTAATATTTTTAAAGCTAACAGCAATGAATTACATATCAACAGTTACTAATTAATAACATAAAATGGAAATGAAACCAACTGTAACACATGTAACATATACAGAACCATCTCCTTGTCAACAATTATGCCACAGCTATGAGTTTCCCAACTATGTAATCTCTGATTTTGTGTGAACTATCAAATGCTTTGCTTTGACTGCATTCTCAGTACTTATGCATGTTAGTTTACACCGTATTTGCAGTGCTAACTTGTTAATTTTGTGCTACATTATATATGTACAGTGTAAAATAGCATTAAGGTACTAATAAAAAATAATATTGAATGTCACTTGCAGCCAATTCATGTCACATTTGATGCACATTATCCTCTGAAACGTGATGTAAGGAAAAAATAAGTGTCCAACAGTCGATATTCATTAGACAAGTGGAAAAATCTAAAAATGCTACCGTTGCCTCTCCGGGATTGTGAATTGTTAAAAGAAGCATTTTTGACTGACACTGATTGTCTATTTGAGAGATTTTTTAACAAACATGAGATTATATTAGTAATACAAGATTTACAGTTGTCAAATAACACTGTTAAAACAGGCAAAACTCACTATATGTATAGCCACACACAGCAAGCTAGAGTAATCAATGGATGCCAGAAGGCTTGTGCATAAAATCCCCATCTAGTACTTACTCATCCAATATCTCCAAACTAGTTTCTGGCTTGTGGCCTTCATCAGTGAGGAACCTTGGATCTGAGAGCACTGCACCTAGATCTTAGGATCTAATGCAACCCTCCAGCAGCCACCTTTTATCTCCATTTAACTACAAAACTATGAGTCTTAAACTGAAAACACCTTAATGTTTTCAATTCAAGCCCATAAGCTTATATAGTCATATGGGTCTGAACTCAGTTCAGCACCCATACATTTTGGACTGTTGCAAGAAGAACACATGCAATTTCACAGAACATTAAATCTCAGATTATGGGCAACTTGGAAATATGTGACTACTTTTCACTATATTTGACAAATCAACAGACATATCAGGAAAAGCATAGTTGGTATCTAGACATTTTACTATAAAAAAAGATCTACCGAACATATTACCAATTAAGTGATCAACAATGAGTGAAGTTATTTATAATACATTTGCAACATATGACAAATGAATAAATATGTCTTTACACAAACTGTCTGCTATAGGGATTGATGGAACAATAGCAATGGTTTGTAATATCAGTGGATTTATTGCTCTTTTCCAGAAAGATGAACATTTCCAAACTTCATGTCCTACAATTATATTATAACTATATTATCCATCAATGGATTTATTGCCTTTTGCCAAAAAAATGAACATTTCCAAACTTCATGTTTTACAACTATATTATCCATCAGCAGATTTATTTCTCTTTTCCAGAAAGATGGACATGTCAAAACTTCATGACCTACAACTTTTATTATCCATCAGTGAATTTATTGCCCTTTGCCAGAAACATGAATATTTCCAAACTTCATGTTTTACATATTACCCATCATTGGATTTATTTCTCTTTTCCAGAAAGATGAACATTTCCAAACTTCATGTCCTACAACTATATTATCCATCAATGGATTTATTGCCTTTTTCCAGAAAGATGAACGTTTCCAAACTCCATGTTTTACAACCATATTATCCATCAGCAGATTTATTTCTCTTTTGCAGAAAGATGGACATGTCCAAACTTCATGACCTACAACTTTTATTATCCATCAGTGGATTTATTGCCCTTTGCCAGAAACATGAATATTTCCAAACTTCATGTTTTACAACTATATTACCCATCATTGGATTTATATCTCTTTTTCAGAAAGATGAACATTTCCAAACTTCATGTCCTACAACTATATTATTCACAGTGAATTTATTGCCATTTGTCAGAAAACATTTACAAACTTCATGTTTTATGACCATATTATCCATCAAGAAGCTTTGTATGGCATTCAACATCCTCAGATTAGTTTCTACCTTGTGGTTTTTATCAGCAAGGAGATCTTGGATTTGAGAGCACTGCAATTAGATTTTAAGATCTAATGTAATCCTTCAGCAGTCACCTTTTACCTTAACTGTAAAACTAGGAGCCCAAGTTGAAAATATTTTTATTTCAAGCTCATTCCCTTGTACAGTCATATAGATCTGAATCCAGTTCAGTATCAATACATGTTGATGTCTTTGGTTTCTTAAAAGCCACAGTCACCATCATCCTATGGGCGTATGAGTTTGGATTGAAACATTATTGTGTATTCCTCTTGGGTTCATAGATTTACAATTAGCCAAAAAGGTAAAAGGTAGATGCTAGAGGGTTGCATTAGTACCTAAGATCTAGATGTAGTGCTCTCAGATCCAAAGCCCCTCATTGATGAAAGTCACAAGCTGGACACTAGTCTGGGCATGACTAGGAATTAGATAGGGATTCCTTTTTGAATCCATTGATTACTAGGGTGCATCCTGGGTACCACTACTGTATAGAAAGTTTACTACTGTTTTAACAGCTTGCGTAACCGTAAGAAATGGTGATCGTGTGATGTTTTAGTAGTTTAATACTATGCCATTTTTTCTATTTTCTGGTAATTATCATTTCAGTATTTTGATTATAGATTTGAAAGCAATTACTTCATTCCTTTATCTTAAATATAAAAATATTTATAACGATTCAGTCAAATTCTGACGTTGTTTCATTCCTCATATATTTAACTGTATATATCATGCATGATATTTCAATTGACATAGTTATGATTGTGTGAACTATTTTCATTTTGTGTAATAAATAGCTCTTTGTAGATTAACTATAGTTAAAATAGTTATATTGTGTAAACTGGTCAAAGATTTCTTTACAAATAGAAAACTTATATAAGAATTACTACTTTCATTCTTTTCACATTCTGGTTTGTAAGATGCTATCTAAGCTTTACTCCCACATCTCACAATACTAAATCACTCTTTCTAAAAAAATTAAATAATATTAAAACCCAAGATCAAACTCATGCATCAGCCAATATTTTTTCAGCTACATAAAATCTTTTCTCATTAACAACAACCCAGTGACTTGGCTATTAAATACACTAATTAATACACATTGTTCAATTATATAAACATCTATTTTATTGCTTTTCTAATTGGAATATCTTTCATTTCAGTAAGACTTTTAAATAATCCCCAATGGAGGACCTTGTACTTGAGATGTTTCAACACTTTATAAGAATCATTTCAAATTTTCTGAAGTCTGAAATGGATATTTAAATTTTATTTTAAATATGCATTTATGGATAAAATAAGAAAGTGTGCAGGAGTGATGTGGAGAAGAGAAGCTAAAGATCAGAGAAGATGAATTGAACTTGGAGAGATCTTCATCCTGCAGTGGATTGATAACAGTTGATGATGATGATGATGAAATAATCAATAAATAACATTATTAATTAACTGCTTAATTATATAATATCCAATTTCATTTCATAATTTGATTAAACTGATAAGTAGAATATACCATTAGCAATAATGTATGTATGCAACACACACTATGGTTTCTCCTTTCTCAGAGTCAGGAATCTCTCAACCACTATGCTCAGAAAAACCTGATATCCAAGCCACTTTATCTTCTCTTTCCATTTCCCACCCTAAATCTTTCCCATATTCTTCCCTATCCTGCTCCAGTCCATTTTCACAACACTATCTTTGTCCACTCTATGCCCTTTATATCTAAATTCCCCAATATCTTTTTCCAAACCCAGCATAAAAACCAAGAACCCACATTCTGTATAATCACTTTGTTTTTATTTATTCTCCCACAACTTCATCATTTGTACCATTTATGCTTGCAGGCATTTACATTTAATTAAGAGATACCTACTATTTTCTATGCCTTTCTTACACAACTTGCAGACTAAATCACACAAATTTTTTCCATTTATGTGGATATTCCTTGTTGCTTACGATCCTGTTTGAGTCTTAAACAGTGCTATTATCATAAATTAAATCACATCCAATATTCTATTTATTTCTACATATATTTAAACTCTTATTACTCTCCATATTAGTTGTCCATCTCTCCCAACTTACCTACTTTTTATTAATGCACCATCCATTCTTCTATCCCATTCCTTGACACTATAACACTCATCAATTCTCCTAATACAATCATCCCACCTTTTGTATAGGAATTCTGACATAAAGTCTTTATCTAAATCTTCTGCATACTGTACTATCTTTCTCATCTATATTGTTGCCTGTTCTTTACTTCCAAGATTGTCCTCTGGTGACTGGTATTGCACATATATGTATTGAAACTATCAATATACTATAACAACTTTTCAAGCAAGTAAAAAGGTTATTAGGAAACTAATAAATTTAGTAGTTTGAAAAAGATAAAAAACAACAAGTGTACTTTGTGAATAAGACTGGCATTAATTATACATTGATAAAATAGTGAATTCTTGAGCTCAAGGCCCCAAAATCGTGGCTTAACCTATAATTTTGCTCTAATTAAACTGAACAATTAAATTATAAGATAATGAGGTCTTTGAACAAGTAGATAAAAGAAAATTTCTGAAAAGATACCCAAATTTTATTATCTAAAGAAAATTAGCTCAATTGCGAATATCGAAAATATTAAATGAAAAGATATTTATATTGTTTCAAAAATGTAGCAGGCCACAGAAATAAACAACTTGCATTTGAAAATAAAGACGTCAGCTATCAATTACAAATCAAAAAATTGGATGGACGGTTGAATAGTTGGAGTGTGGAGTGGATTGAAGCCTGTCCATTAAAGTATGAAGACTGGCTATCTTAATATATATCTGGGTACTTATTGCATATATGTGTAGAGATGATAATCTGGACCAACTGATGATTGCTGGTTTAGCATGAAATATGTATATTGGTGATCATTTATCTTTTCGACATATATGATTTTAAGTGTATCAGTGATATGAGATGGAATGGAGAATGGCGAGTCGTGTGAAAATCTGTGCTCATATATCCTATATATTATATATATTGATACAAGTATATAATAAGCCAGTATTTCAGTTATTATATAATACAGATAGCTGCCCATCCCTCGTATGTGTATTAAATAGATTATGTCCTGTACATAAGGGGTCAGATTAACCTTGGGTCAACATGGGTGTGATAAGAATCTTGACCTCAGGGTGGCCTTTGAGCATTACATCATCAGAATTTTCAATTGGATGAACGGATGAAGAGTTGGAGCGTGAAGTGGATTGAAGCCTGTCCATTAAAGTATGAAGATTGGCTATCTTAATATATATCTGAGTACTTATAGCATATATGTGTAGAGATGATAATCTGGACCAACTGATGATTGCTGTTTTAGCATGAAATACGTATATTGGTGATTATTTATCTTTTCGATATATATGTATATATGTTCAAGTGTATCAGTATTATGAGATAGAGTGGAGAGTGGTGGGTCGTGTGAAAGTCTGTGCTCATATACCCCTATATATTACATATATCGATACAGGTATATAATAATCCTGTATTTCAGTTATTAAAAACTATAAAACATTTAAAACATCAGTGTTTTGGAAAGCGTTTCTAAAAATTGCATGTTTTTTAAGTTTTATAAATATAATTTCATTAAAAGTAATAATATTTTATTTAATTATTTCATTTTTTTAATTGTTAACATATTTTAAAAATTATTATATATATAAAGTGTCACTAATTTTAATAAAATAATTAGACACGCTTAATGCTTTAAAAAATTAAAGTATTTTTAGAAAAAAGTATTAAGAAAATAAAAATTAAAAGAAGCTTTTAAAAAAAGAAGATAATTAAAAATATTAGCAGTTTTTATTTTTTAGTAATGAATTAAAAATATTACTGATAGCCATATTATATATTTATATGCATATATATATAGGAGTATAGCGCATTTTAACTGTATATATTAGAATTTATTGAAGACCACTGGTTTAATCATTATATTTTATCGCATTGAATAATGCACTTGCTTTAGAGCAGATAACATGCACATAAGCTCCTATTCATCATAACTGATGTAGTCATTTTAATTGCAGAAAAGGAGGGAGAGAGATAGATAAACAAAGAACAAAAATTAAAAAGCAGTCCACTAGAGGAAGCCAAGGACTCCAGTTAACACTGTTTCTGCTGGCTCATTGTTTCGTTCCCTTTTTTCTAGTTTATGAAGTTAAATTTTTCTAAAACCATTCCCATTAAAAAGGGGAGTTTCTTAGCTCTCTTGCCATATGCAAGCTGTATCAACAAGTTTATTTCTATTTTTGTATTTCTTGGACTTTCTCTAAGTATAGTAGTTTTACCTGGAAGTCCTCATTTCAACGTAGCTATCAGTGGGATTTTTGAAATATTAGAAAGTTTTATACCAATTTTAACAGTTAATAGATTTGGTCGAAAGATAACGTTTTTACTTATAACAGCCATTTTGGGATCTCCGCTTGTACTTCTCCAATTTTTACCAGAAATATCAGCTGCTAATTATATTATCTCATGGGTATCTGCTATATTTGTGCTTATTGAAAACTTGGGGCTGCAATAAATTATCAGATTGCCGTTATTTATTCATCAGAAATATTTTCAACAATCTTAAGAACTTCTGGTATGAGAATTTGCCACATATGTGGATGTGATGTATTGTGGCTTCTCCTTAAACAAAGTCAAGAATATCTCAGCAATTACGCCCAGGTAAACCTGTTAACCACTTTATTTTTCATCCCCACTCTAAATTTCGCCATATTCTGCTCCATCCCATTTCCACAATATAATCTTTGTCAACTCTATAACCTTTATATCTAAATCCCCTTTATCTTTTCCCAAACCCAGCATAAAAACCAATAATTCACTTTCTGTATAATCACTTTTTTCATATTTATTCTTCCTTAACTTCATTATATATACCCTTTCTGTTTTCAAGCATTTACATTCAATTTACAAATGTCTAATGTTTTCTATTCCTTTCTTACATAATTTACAAAATAAATCACCCATTTTTTTTCCATTTACATGTACATTCTCTTGTAGCTAAAGATCCCATTCGAGCCTTAAATAATAAACTACTTTCCTTACTATTATTATATATTAACTCACACCTTATATTCTGTTTATTTTTAAATATATTTAAACTCTTTTTACTCTCCATACTATTTCTCCATCTCTCTAACTCCCTATTCTTTATTAATAAGTCTATTCTTTTATCCCATTCCTTACTACTACAACACTCAACAATCCTCTTAACACAATCATCCCATCTTTTGTACAAATATACTGATATAAATTCTTTATCCAAATCTTTTGCATACCGCATTACCTTTCTCATCCATCTTGTTCCCTGTTGAGAAATTGGTGGGATTTTAGCTCCCTCTGTTGTATTCTTTGGAAGGATTGTACTTGGAATAACGTATGCTATCTTAGGCCTTTCAACCTTGTTTTTGACACTTATGATTTTTGTGCTTCCTGAAACAATAGACTTGCCACCAATCACCTATCCTGAGGAGTATCAGAAAATGCCAACTGTCAATATTTTCAAATGTCCATTTGGCAATAAAACAGGAAAAGAATACCAAACTCAGACTTAAAATACTGTATATGCACATTATATAAATTACGTTAATAAAGATTTGATTTTATAAATAAATAAAAAAAAAACAAAGAACAAAAATTAAAAATGAATTTCTAAAATCGGAAAGTAGAAAAATCATCTATGTTAGTGCAATTGTTTTAGTTTCATGAAAAATAGATAATCTCATGAAGCTACTAAATACAACTAGTCACATGAGCAATAAGAAAGCATATTATAAATTAACAGCAGTAGTGTGCAAATCGCACCCCCTTGGGGGGGGGGGGGTCACATTCAAATTGTTAGGAGGTGTGAAATTTTTACGAAACTCTTAAGTTTTGATAATGTTAAGTTGATTTTTTTGAAAGAATTTAATTTTTTAAAAAATATAAAAATTACATGAAAATAAATTTTTTTGTATATATCATTATTATTATTTTTATAAGTATACGATTTTTTTCAAAAATTTCATATCAAATCATATGTGCTTAATATTAAAATATTAGGAAATATAAATTTGTATATCAATTAAAACTAATAACATTTTATTATGAGTAATCGTACTTATAATTTAGGCATGGTAAAAACAAAGAATGAGTCCATCAAATTTTCATCCGGGGAAGGGGGTCACTAAGGTAAAAAGATTTACCACTAATCTATTGCATAATTTACCTTTTCATCAGTTAACCCTATGATATAGTTCCTAAAAGTTGATTTTTGTGATTATTATGAATCTATTTTAAATGTGAGTTGAATATTCAAGAACAACTTTTTCTAAGCATTTTTTAAATCCTATTTGGAGAAACATGAAGATACAAACATATAAATTTGAATTAAACAATATTTAATACATATAATAGGAATACTTAAGTTCATTCTTTCTAAGTGGCCCCATTTTATTCACTTATTTGTTTCATAAAAAAATATTAAGTATATCTGAATTATCATTAATTTAAGAGACTGCATAATATAAAACACAAAAACTAAACCAATTTCCAGAAGATCAACATGAAACTTTTTAAACAGTAGTAAGATTTATGCCATAAATAAATTTTAGGTGATGTTCAAACATTTTTGGGAGGATTAGACTATAAACCCCATTAAAATCAACCTTCCAAGACTTTATTAAAAACTAATCAATTAATTAAGAATCATCATTGGTTATCTGGGCTTATTTGCTTCAAAAATAAAAATTAATAACTTAAAAAAAACAATTCATTAATCATATAGTTAATATTCAATATTTATAGCTGAAACACACAGGCTTATATATACCTGTGTCTATATATGTAATATATAGGGTATATGAGCACAGACTTTCACATGACCCATCACTCTCCACACTATCTCATAATACTGATATACTCGAACACATATATGTTGAAAAGATAAATAATCACCAATATACGTATTTCATGCTAAACCAGCAATCATCAGTTCGTCCAGATTACCATCTCTACACATATATGCTATAAGTGCTCAGATATATATTAAGATAGCCAAACCTCATGCTTTAATGGACAGGCTTCAATTCACTCCACACTCCAACTCTTCAACCGTCCATTCAATTGAAAATCTAATGATAGAATGCTCAAAGGCCACCCTGAGGCGAGATTCTTGTCACACCCATGTTGACCTAAGGTTAAGCCTGTCCATTAAAGCATGAGGTTTGGCTATATTAATATATATCTGAGCACTTATAACATATATGCATGGAGATGGTAATCTGAACCAACTGATCATTGCTGGTTTAGCAGGAAATATGTCTATTGGTGATTATTTATCTTTTCAACATATGTGTTCAAGTGTATCAGTGTTATGAAATAGTGTGGAGAGTGGTGGGTTGTGTGAAGGTCTGTGCTCATATACCCTATATATTACATGTATAGACACAGGTATATTATAAGCCTGTGTGTTTCAGTTCTTACATAAGTAGAGATGTCTGCACATCCCTTGTATATGTATTAAATGGATTATGTCCTGTACATGAAGGGTCAGATTGACCTTAGGTCAACATGGGTGTGACAAGAATCTCAGCCTCAGGGTGGCCTTCGAGCATTCCATCACCAGATTTTCAATAGGATGGACAGAGTTGGAGGGTAGAATAGATTGAAGCCTGTCCATTAAAGTGTGAGGATTGGCTATCTTAATATATATCTGAGCACTTATAGCATGTATGTGTAGAGATGGTAATCTGGACCAACTGATGATTGCTTGTTTAGCATGAAATATGTATATTGGTGATTATTTATCTTTTCTGCATATATGTGTTCAAGTGTATCAGTGTTATGAGATAGTGTGGAGAGTGGTGGGTGGTGTGAAAGTCTGTGCTCATATACCCTATATATTCAATATTTATGTATAAATTGGCAAAATTAACAGTCATAACAATCTGATTATAATGATTAGATTGAAATTTTTAGTAATTAAAAAAAAAAAGTGAATAATTAAATATTTTTCATACCCACGCACAAAATATAGATAAAAAAACTCCAATGCATTTACCTTATTTTCCAGCCATATAGGATGCATTCTTCTCTCAAAATATGCGTAAAATATAGATACATCTTATGCACTGGTAATCAAAATTATGAGATGAAATTTCAGTCAGTCTAAAGCTTCTCATTTATATTAATATATGTATATATATGATAAACAAAACAAGTTATAAATTTTGTAACTTGCTTCTAGCTTGCATTTTATCATCACTAGATGGAGCTTTACCAACAGTTCCTAAACAAGTTTTGTTTACATAAATGCTGAGAGAGAATTAGAATTCAATATCTCTTACATTGTCTCCACCTTTAGACCATGGTTTCAAGCTAGTTGGCTCACGTCAGTAAAGGGTCGGAAGACTAGAAACTTGATCTAGTTTCTAGTCTTCCAACCCTTTACTGACATGAGCCAACTAGCTCGAAACCATGTTTCTAGTCTTTCAAATCTTTACTGATGTGAGCCAACTAGCTCAAAACCATGGTCTAAAGGTGGAGACAATGAAAGAGATATTGAATTCTAATTCTCTCTTGGTGTTTATATAAACAAAGCTTGTTTAGGAGTTATTGGTAAGCTCCATCTAGTGATCATACATATATATATATATATCGCATTCTGCTCTTTTGCAGAACAAAAAAATATTTACAAATACACAGGAATACATCAAAGACCTCACAGACATAGGTTACAAACACATGGCATTAAGAAATGTAGTAATTATTTTATATAAACTGTGCCAAAACCACTACCAATAACCTTCTGCATAAGCCATGCATTAGTCCCTATATATTTCTAGCATATCAACAAAACATTGAAAAATTTCTTTAGACACTGTTTGAATAGTGTTTAGATCACCGCCCTCTCTTAACAATTTTCTGAACAATGCCAAAGTCAGAACTTTATCTCTAGCTTGTAGAGGAGTCTTGAGCTAATAAATTTATGAGAGTCACTCGGCACTACTATCTTTATAAAAAGGCTAGACAAAACTGGCAACATACGTCAATTTCCCTAGATTGTGAGCTTAATACAAGGCATATGTTCTCCCCTTATAACATTATGACCATCTATACAGAGAAAAATGATTGTAAGAAAAAGTTTAAGAAGGCACGGGTTACTGTAAGAGACTTAAATTCAATCAACAGGAAGGAGTCTTGCATCACTTGTCGAAAAATGGAACACCTGACATTTGTAATTTACATTTCTTGCTGCAATAATTTGCATATTTTATAAACTATATATTCATTCTGCTCCCAGTATAGTTAGTTGATTAATTTTGCACTATGATTCTGGTGAGAATTTACCAAAAGTTAACTCAGTGATAATAAGTGAGAATATATCTATAAGGTTATACTTTTTTATAATGGCTTGATGCAGCACAAGTTTTTTTCAAAGTACACATTATACAAGCATGTATGTAAACTATACATAGCTACACAACATAGTTATACTAATATATATATATATATATATATATATATATATATATATATATATATAGTATATATATATATATATATATATATATATTATAATTGAAATAATAAATTTAATGGTTTACACACTATTATAAACAATCCTTAAATCCACAGAAGTATTTTTGGTTAATTTCTTAAAGCTGCCTCAACTGCTATTAAATTAAAAAACAAAGCGGAAGCAAACGTCATCAATTCAAATCCCACAAATCTCGTATTTTAATGTTAGCAGCTTGTCTATTTATCAACTGCATTTTATTCCTATTTATAAAAATTGCCACTTTAATTTTTCTTTTATTATGGTTTCTCTCTTCATGAAGAATTTCCAAATTTTCAAAATCAAATTTAAATTTATATTTACATGTTTTTTCATGATCAAAAAAAACTGAAGGAGACATTAAATCACCATTATTTTTACTTTTTACACGCTTATATAACAATTCATGCTCCCTCAATCTCTTCTCAATACTGCAGCTAGATTCACCTATATATGATAGCATACAATCACAAAAAAATTGATATATGACATTACTTTTCTGCTTGACAGGTATGACATCCTTAGAATTATTGACTAATTTATTAATATTGTTTGGAATGTAGAATGAAACATTAAACACATTCTTATATATATATCCTTAAAAAATTTCACTTGTGGATTTGAAATAAATAGAATAGATATCCATTGTTTACTATTAATCTTCATTTTCTTTAAATCATTATATCTTTTTTTAAATTGACATAAAGTATTGTTTATTTGTTCCATTTTATAACCAACATCAAGCAATTCCTTGGCAAATATAAAATGGAACAAATAAACAATACTTTATGTCAATTTAAAAAAAAAATGTATAATGATTTAAAGGAAATGAAGATTAATAGTAAACAATGGATATCTATTCCATTTATTTCAAATCCACTAGTGAAATTTTTTAAGGATATATATAAGAATGTGTTTAATGTTTCATTCTACGTTCCAAAAAATATTAATAAATTAGTCAATAATTCTAAGGATGTCATACCTGTCAAGCAGAAAAGTAATGTCATATATCAAATTTTTTGTGATTGTATGCTATCATATATAGGTGAATCTAGGTGCAGTATTGAGAAGAGATTGAAGGAGCATGAATTGTTATATAAGCGTGTAAAAAGTAAAAATAATGGTGATTTAATGTCTTCTTCAGTTTTCTTTGATCATGAAAAAACATGTAAATATAAATTTAAATTTGATTTTGAAAATGTGAAAATTCTTCATGAAGAGAGAAACCATAATAAAAGAAAAATTAAAGAGGCAATTTTTATAAATAGGAATAAAATGCAGTTAATAAATAGACAAGCTGCTAACATTAAAATATGAGATTCGTGGGATTTGAATTGATGATGTTTGCTTCCGCTTTGTTTTTTTTTTTTTTTTTTAAAATTTAATGGCAGTTGAGGCAGGTTTAAGAAATTAACCAAAAGTACTTCTGTGGATTTAAGAATTGTGTATAATAGTTTGTAAACCATTAAATTTATTATTTCAATTATAATTACAATTTTGTTTAATTAACAGACATTTTATTTATATTATATATATTGTACCCTTGTAATTAATACTGATAGATAGGTAGGGTTTGAAGTGTTGCTATTTTTAAAAAAATTTAAATTTAAGTAATTTTCTAATATATAATTTTGACATCATAGGTAGTAGAAGTTCAAACTAAGTAAATAGGGGTGTATAAAGATGTTCAAATAGTTTAGTCATTTTAATATAAGTTAAAATAATACAATAAATTGTTTAAAATATAATAATTATTTTATTTAAAAGATGCTATAATGGTATAATAGCTTAATTTTCATAGTAAATATTTTATATAATATGTTTAAAGTAATTATTTTGTTTAAAATATTATTTAAATGATAGTTAATTCAATATTGGTCTACAATATTCTGAAAGTATCACATGACTAAAGGTGTTTATGTGAGCTTTCAAGGGTTTAAAAAGAAAACTTTGAGTCTTAGCTTATTAACTGAATTTGATACAGTTTAAGATGTAGCAAATTTAGATAAAGATAATGTTTTAAATGTAATAATTAAAATTAACATTATGTTACTTAAATATAATATTTTGTTGAAAAAATCAATTTTAGAGTTATGCTAATTCCCATGTTATTACCATTGGTCTGTTTGATTATATAACCTGGATTAATAAAAGTCAATTCCTGATCATTAAATCCATATGACAAGTTTATTTCTTAAGAGTGAACAGGGATGGATCACAATACCCCACTGCTCCATACCTAGATAAAATGTCACTTATATCATCATATCATACTCTAAATGTTGTTTTGATTATATATATTGCTTAATAACAGTAACTTTCTGATCATTAAATCCAAATGACAAGTTCATTCCTTTAGAGTGAACAGGAATGGATCGCAATACTCCACTGCCCCATACCTAGATGAAATAAGTCATTTATATCATCATATACTCTAAACATTGTTTTGATTATATATATATATATTGATTAATAAAAGTAACTTCCTGATCATTAAATCCAAATGACAAGTTCATTTAAGAGTGAACAGGAATGGATCACAATACCCTATTGCCCCATACCTAGATGAAATAAATCACTTATATCATCATATCATACTCTAAACGTTGTTTTGATTATATACATTGATTAATAAAAGTAACTTCCTGATCATTAAATCCAAATGACAAGTTCATTTCTTAAGAGTGAACAGAAATGGGTCACAATATCCCACTGCTCCATACCTAGATGAAATAAGTCACTTATATCATCATATCATACTCTAAAAGTTGTTTTATTATATATATATATAATATATATATATATTGATTAATAAAAGTAACGTCCTGATCATTAAATCCAAATGACAAGTTCATTACTTAAGAGTGAACAGGAATAGATCACAATACCCTATTGCCCCATACCTAGATGAAATGTCACTTTATATTATAATATACTCTAAACATTGTTTTGATTATATACATTGAATAATAAAAGTAACTTCCTGATCATTAGATCCAAATGACAAGTTCATTTATTAAGAGTGAACAGGGATTGATCACAATACCCCACTGCCCCATACCTAGATGAAATAAGTCACTTATATCATCATATCATACTCTAAGTTGTTTTGATAGTTTTATATTTCTTTTTACAGCTTTTTTTAGTAATGGTTAGGCTATCCCTATTTCTTTTAAAATAATCATAATTAATCAGAAAAATAATTAGTTTCGTTTATTTTTCTTAATTTTTATTTATTATCAAGATTAATTACTAATAAGATAAATAGCCTCCATCTTCGACAGTTATGAACACTACAATGAGCAAGGTGAAAAACCACATAGGCAATAAGATATTCTAAAGGAATGCAAATCACATTAGCGTCAGTAATTTATGTTGATTTCATGCCACCCAGTTATAATTACAATGTTAGTACTTATATATTACATAAGCAATTTAGCTTGTGTTTCAAACCTTATGGACTTTGAATATTAAAGCCTTAGTTTGGAAAGTATAAAAGAAGTAAGAACAGTTTCTCAAAGTGCGTACTTGTAAATCCAGTGCTTCTCTCTGATGAAGATCAACCATCAGAAATTAATCTGGATTTTATTACCATTATTATCAAGTATTCATTGTTTTAATTCAAGATTACAGTAGTTGACTCAAAAGTACAACAATAGAGACGATTAGTATCCTAATGTAATATTTATTATAAGAAAAATGCCTATACAGTTTGACTTTTTAAACCTCCTTTTTTTTGAGAAGTTAATATAGAAGCAATAGATTACATTTAATATTCAGCTGTAAATAACGTTTAATCTAACTCTTACGGTAATTATTGAAGTATTCGGTAATAATGAAATCTGCAAGAGGGTAGCAAATGCATCAATTGTATTTATATATGATACAAAAAATATATTTGTCAAGCGTTGGTAGCCGAGTGGTTAGCACAGCTGCCTTACAAGCAGTTGTCCTGGGTCGCTTCCCACCGACACATACGAAAAAAAAATTATTTAGAAATAATAAATCTATTATCACAGAAATATTTTATTCTTATTACTTATATTACATGATCATAGTGATCATGTGATATTTAGTGCCTTAATACCATTCCTGCCTAATAGGATAATGGTGACTATGGTTATTAAAGAAACGAAGACACCAAAATTTATGGGTACTGGACTGAGTTTAGGCCTATATGACTATATAAGCTAATGAGTCTGGATTGAAAATATTATTGTGTTTTCAATTTTATTTTCATAGTTTTGTAGTTAAGTAGAGATAAAAGGTGGCTGCTGGAGGGCTGCATTAGATCATAAGATCTAGGCGCAGTGCTTTCAGAGCCAAGGCTCCCCACTGATGAAGGCCACAGCCAGAAACTGGTCTGGGGATTTTGGATGAGTAGGCACTAGATAGGGATTTTATGCACAAGCCTTCTGGCATGCACTGAGTGGCACTATTGTATGGAGAGTTTTGTCAGTTTTAATCTTATTATTTATACTTTACATAAGTGATTTGAAATTAAATTGCGCATATAAAAATCTTAATCAGAACTGACTGCTATGTAGTATCAATTTTGAGTTTTGATCCCTCTTCACTGAATCACCTTTCACACATTTTATTCCAAATATTTGCAAAGTATCAATTTTGCTATAATTGGAAACGCATTGAAGCGTAATAAACTCCAATTCTGTAATTTCTAGTTATGATTAAAATTTTTAACTTAGCAGAAAGATGTCTTAAATTCACTGGAATGGAAAAGTGAAAATGAGAGCAAAGAGGGGTTTTACAATCTTCACTTTAAATGTTTACATTTTGAGAACCAGTTAAAAAAAGCATTAAAAAAAACACACGACAAAATATAATTATATATATACATTTTAAAATTCATAGCAACTTCCGTTTTATTTCTTCACAAAATTAAAAAATATTAGAAAATAAATTCTTGTTAGTGCATATAGTTTACCAAAGCAAATTTTAGTATATAATTTTTTTCTACAGTACTGGCTTTTTCATACCTGAGATAGGGTGGATAGTTGAAAGTCTGAGTCCAAACCCTCTATATTACAAAGCAAATTGTAAAACAATGATATTATTTAAATATTATATTCCAGTAAGTATGGAGGGTTATATATTAGGAGTTACAAGAAGAGATGAAAAATAAAATACATGGGTAAGAGAACAACAAGATGTTATTAACATCATTGAAAGACTTAAAGAGAAGAATAATGGAGTTGGGCTAGACATATTGCTAAAAGAGATAATAATAAATGGACAGTTGAAATCTTAAACCAAATTCCAAGAGATTTTAAAAGACCTAGAAGGAGATCACATGTGATATAGATAGATGAAATAAGAAAATGAACTGGAGCAATGTAGAGAATAGAGGTTAGAGATCAAAGAAGATGGATTGAATTTGGAGAGATCTTCATCTGCAATGGATTGATAATGGGTAAAAATGATGATCTGGTGATGAATCTAAGATTAAAATTTTAAATCTAGAATTGAACTAAGAGGATGTTGTAGATATATGAGAATTTGTCAATCAAGTTCAATACTTTTTTCAGATATCCAGTCCATACCTAACTAGATAATAAATGACTACTAACGAAGATAAATGTATTGATGCAGTAAGCATAAAATAACGTGATTCAAAGATAATATGGCCCCTTACAATAAAGTCAGGGCCCTTTATCTATGGCAGTTGTCATGGTAACTTTTCCTTTACTATACCATCAGAATTGTAGCACCAGATGGAATGGATACCCAAATATGTTCATAGAAAATCTGAAATTTTAGAATTCAAAAAGACATTCACTAAAGAAAAAAAATGGTTTGGTTTCAGTGGGGAAAAGACATGCTCTGGTTTTGAAGTTCCATGGATTGTGACTCAGATCTGTCCTTTCTAGTGCTTCATTTCTTATGAACTTCTGTACAATAACCCATTTAATTATTATTATTACTATCAGAAGAAAAACAATAAAGAAACAAATTAGCAAATTAAAATAGTGATAGGATTATTTGTAAGTACATATTTCACTAATTCCATCATTTAGTTAAAAGTTTTCATATTAAATATCTAAATGTTAGGACATTTCACCTAGAGAAGGTAGAAATATGTTTATAAATGTAGCTTTAATTCGTGCTAATCATTTTTTCAATATTTTAAGTATCATAATCATAACTTTTTTAAATTTATTATAGATTGTTTTTATGTGTACTTGCTAGCTATTTTTGTATTTAAATTGTTTGTTATTCAAATGCATGCAAAGTTCTTCAGAGAGCCCACTTTATTGACAGAAGAATACTGTTTTTTTTTATTTATAGCAAATTCATCCTTGGCTATTGTCCAAGCCTCCTTGATCTTTTTTTTTTTAATCTTATCTTTTAATGCAAATGACAACCGCTTTAGGGAGATCAAATTTATGGTTATAGATGAGTATTCATTACTTCTTTTGGACCTATTATATAAGTAATTGTGCTGGGCTAGCCTTGTACACAGGTTTGTTCTCATCTATCCATAATATGCATATTTACAGTCAGCTTTGTTGCATTTAATCTTATAAACTCTTTGATGAGTTATTGTCTTAGTCAGTTTATCTTTTGAGCTATTCAGCAGTGTTTTTCGCGAAGGAAAAAGTTAAAATTTATATTACATTTTTCTGAACAAATGTTCATTAATTTTTGAACCACTTTTGGTACATATGGGAGGCTAGTCCATTTTTTGTTCTCACTAGAAAGAGGTTGCACTAGTTTATTTAATTTACTATAAAATCTTTCTACGTTGTAAATTTTCTTGATGGAAGTAATATAATTTTCTTCTTTTCCTTATGTATTGATTTCTATATTTACATATATCATTTCCAACTTTCTTAAGCACTTCAACAATACTATTTTTTATGTCAAAACTTTATTCTTACAATTTCGACTATCCTGCAGTCATCATCAGAGCTACAATATCCAAATAAATCATGACACAATTAATACATTTTATACACATTTATAAACAGAATTAAATACCCAATTAAAACATACACCTTAACCTGACCATTACAATTATTTTCTATTTTATTACTCTACTCTTAATTAATTTTATTCACATTTATTTTATATTATTTTATTTTTAAATTATTTTAAAAACTATTTATTATAATTTTAATTTTTTTAATGTGGATAAAATTAATTAAGAATAGAGTAATAAAATGAAAAATGATTATTTATAATGGTCAGGTTAAAATGTATGTTTTAATTGTGTATTTAAATATGTGTATAAAATGTATTAATGGTATGCTTTATATGTTTGGATATTGTAGTTGTGATGATGACTGCAGGACAGTTGAAACTGTAAGAATAAAGTTTTGATATAAATATTAATTATATAATTATATATTTGGATATGAAACTGTAACAATAAAGTTTAGACATAAAAATGGTATTAGCAAAGTGTCTAAGAAAATTGGAAATTGTATATGTAAATTTTCTTGATGTTATATCCTTTGTTTTAAAAAAATTTAAACTGTATATATACTTTTCCAAATACCATCTGCTGTTAGTAATAAGTTCAGATTAATATAAAATATCACATTATCAATATTACTCTTTTTTTTATTTTGCTGTAACATCTTATATAAATACAATTTATTCAAACCACTTTTCTTTTTAGCAAAAACCTTTTATTGTACATATATACATACACCTATGTTTGTACTGTTTTTTATTGTTATATTTTTTATGGTATTATTTACATAGTTATGTATTTTATTTTGTTCATTATATCATAGCTCTGAAGAAGACTGCAGGTTAGTCGAAATGTAAGTTTATGCATATATGTACAATAATAGATTTTGCTAAAAAGTGTTCAAAGTGGTTTGGATAAATTATATTTATATAAAATATCACATTTTGAGGGATATCATTCTGCCCTTTTATTCATGTGTTACTGTTATTCCTAGTGACCAATGGCATTTCAGGAATTCAAATAGGAGCCTTTAGATTCATGATTATTTTGAAGAGGTTCTAATCAACTATGCTATTCTATCTAAGGCAACAATCAGTAAAGGTTTATATACTTACCTATAAGGGTCATCCTAATTTTTTCACCTAAAAGGTAATATTAATGAATTGTTTCCAACCTTATTGATTATCAGAGATTATTTGACATCGTCATGTGAGCAAGATCCAATGAAGGTGAAATGAAAAAAATATACTGTTTAGTATTCAAGTATTTTTAAAAAGCATATATGTAAGCAGTGGGCATGTTTTTTATACTAAGAATTGAAATGAGTATAATTTCACCTGTATTGATACTTTGATCAGATTTCCTATTTGTATTGAATCAAAATCTGGTGACTAAAACAATGACCTTGATAAAGTAAGATACTTGTAAATATGGTTCTTATAAGAGATTTACCCAAATTTTGAAGCTACTTATGGATTAAAGTCATTATAGTATTGAATGAGTTAAATATTAAAATACCTTCACAGTAACACACCATTATATATAAACTGATGAAAATGTTTAAATGACTAATATCAAATAGCTGTACATAAAAATCAGAGAATTAATTAATGGCTTATTTTGTATATGTTTTAAGCTTGGTAACTCATAAAATAAACAGAGGCAAAACTCTCCATACAGTAGCACCACTCAGTGCAAGCCAGAGTAATCAATTGATGCATGTTTTTGTGCATAAAATCCTTATTTATTGCCTACTCATCCAATATCCCCAGACTAGTTTTCAGCTTGTGGCTTTCATTAGTGAAAAAACTTGGCTCTGAGAGCATTGCACTTATCCTTAGGATCTAATGCAACCCTCCAGCAGCCATATTTTATCTTATTAGTTAACTATAAAACCACAAGTTAAAAACTAATCTGGAGATATTGAATGAGTAGGCACTAGATAGGGATTTTATGTGCAACCCTTTCTGCATCCATTAATTACTCTGGCTCACACTGAATAGTGTTACTGTATGGAGAGGTTTGCCTCTGTTTAAACAGTTTGTGTAAGCATAAAGAATGGTGATCATGTGAACTCCTAAAATTCATTGATTACTCTGGCTCACACTGAGTAGTGCTACTATATGGAGAGTTTTGCCTCTGTTTAAATAGAATACTAAAGCAATAAACAAACCTATGCCATTCCTAAGACTAAATATTTAACTTTATAATCAAATGTTAAACCAATTTGGAAAATTAATAGTGAAAATTTTAAAAGATAAAATAAATATAATTATAAATGAATCGAAGTTACTAACTAATTTGATTATAACAGATTAGATATTAAAAATATATGTAGGTTTTTCATAAGTTGAGATAGATGAGAGTTTTAATGGCATGCATATAGATCATTTTAAAATCTATTTTTCAATTATGTGTTGGTTGAAGATGGATCATAAATCAACAAAAAACATCAATTCTAAGACAATATGGATCAGTTCTATTGTTTAAATTTAGAATACAAAGTTATATTAAGATAAGTATGAAGAGAAAAGATATTAATAATGGAAGACTCAGTAATAAAGATTGCTTAAGGGATCGGAAATTAAGATATTTTAAAGAATTGATAACTTAATTTAAATTACATAATCTGAAAAAAAAACCACTATAGAATATCAGAAATTGATTTCAATATATGATATAAATATAAAGCCCTCCTGCTTTTTTAATATATTTATATAAAAGTGTGAGACCAAATTGTATCTGAAGTTGCTGTTAATATGAATACAAATAATAAGAATATGTTTTTGTTTTTTTAAATTAAAGGGTTGAACTGTCTTATATAATGATTAGAATGTTAATCTTTATTATGATCATCGTAATCATTTTACCCATTATCAATCCACTGCAGGATGAATCTTCCCAAATTTAATGCAGTTTCTTCAATCTCCAGCATTTCTTCTCATCACACCCGCAACATTCCTTATTCCATTCATCCAAATCACATGTAGTCACTTTTTAAATTTTATACAATATCTCAGGTCCAGATTAAGATTTCAACTGACTATCATTTCTTTTAACAATATATTGATTCCAATTCTTCTACAGTCTATAAAACCATCAAAATCATCACATTGTCTCCATTTCATATGTTTACACATGGTGTTAAAAAGAGTACCAAACTCTCCATACAGTGGTGCCACCAAGCGAAAGCCTTTGTAATCAATGGATGCAGCAAGATTTGTGCATAAAATCCTTATCTAGTGCCTGATTACCCAACATTCCCAGATTGTTTTCTAGCTTGTGGCTTTCATCAGTGAGAGCCTTGAATTTGAGAGCATTGCACCTAGACCTTAGGATAAAATAAAACCTTTCAGCAGTAACCCTTTACATGTTTTGTTAAATACAAAGCTAGAAGCTGAAGATGAAAATACCATAATGTTTTCAACTGAAGCTGATTCATTTGTATAATCATATAGTCTGAACCCAGTTCAGCGTTCATATATTTTGGTGTCTTTGGTTTTTCAAAAACCACAGTTACCATTATCCTATGATCAGGTTACATATAAAACCATCAAAACATCACATGATCACCATTTCATATACTAACACATTCTGTTAATAAGAGTGCCAAACTCTCCATACAGTAGTGCCACCATGTGTAAGCTTTTGTAATCAATGGAGACATGAAGGTTTGTGCATTAAATCTTTATCTGGTGCCTACTCATCCAGCATCCCCAGACTAGCATCTAGCTTGTGGATTTCATCAGTGAGGAGCCTTGAATCTGAGAGCATTGGATCCTAAGGTCTAGGTGTACTGATCTCAAATTCAAGGCTTCTCACTGATGAAAGCAAGTAAAAACTAGTCTGGCAATGTTGGACAAGCAGGTACTAGATAGGGATTTTATTCACAAACCTTCTTGCATCCATTAATTACAAAAGTTTGCACTTGGTGGCACTACTGTATGGAGAGTTTGGTGGTAGGTATCAGAAAAATGGCCGGAATTAAATAACGCAATTGAAAATGAAGGGCTTGGGGTATTAGCAGTAGTGGAAACTCATCTAAGAGAAGAAGAAGAACCTATTTTGGAAGAGGTAGTATGGCAGGGTATAAACAGAAAAGAAAAAGAAAAAAAGGGTGGTGGTATAGGTGTTATATCGAAGAAAAATTTAAATACTGTTAAATGTCAAGAACATTTGTGGTTTGAAATAAGGTTGGGTAGACAAGACTGGATGTGGCTGTAGTGTATATTGCCACTGGAAATAGTCAAACTGTAATGAAGTGGAACAATAGTATATATGAATGCCTAGTTAAGGATATACAGAGTTTTAAAGAAAAGGGGAAGAGAATAATGGGTATAGGGGATATGAATGGGCATATTGAAGAAATTGATGATGTAGATAATAAGAATGGTCAGTTTTTGAAGGAATTTTGTCAAAGAGTAAATTTGAGCATTGGAAATTTATCAAATGTATATGATGGACAATACACATGGTCTAGGAATAATATATTTCATACAATAGATTATGTATTGGTAGAGAAAGAGGGAATGAATAAAATACAAAAAAATAAGGTGTTTGATAATGAAGAGAGAGTGTGTAATAGTGATCATAACTTTATTGTAATAGAAATGGTTAGTAATGTGATGGAGGATAGAAATAAAGGTAGAAATAATAGTGAAAGATGTGGATGAAGAGTGAATGATAAGAATAAGTTGGAAGAGTATAAAATAAAAGTTGAAGAAACCATGGTTGGGGATGAGTATAAGGACTAGTGTGGTGAAATAGAAAAAGTGGCAAATAGGGTTTTAGTCGAGAATATGAAGAAGAATAAAAGTAATAAAAAAATGAGAGTTAGTAAAAGTGTAACATGCAGAGAATATAAGTGTGCTATTAAGAACAAAGAAAGTGAAAATGATATTAATGCTAAATGGGGAAAGTACTTAGAAAAGAAGAAGCTAGCTATAATGGATAATTATAGAGGATGAAGTTAAATAATAAATTGTTGGAGGATATTAATAAAAGTGGAAGAGATAGAAGTAAAAAAATTTGGAATTACATTAAAAGGAGAAATGTAGGGGAAAGAGAGATAGTATTAATAGATGATGAGGGAATAGAATGAAGCTCTAGAGGCGAGCTAGAGAAAATCTTAAATAGATATGTAATGGATATAGAAAACTTGTTAGATGTGAAGGAATTAATGATAGAAAACATGAAAGCAGTTAGTAGTGGGAATATTAGGTTCACAAAATGAATTTAATGAGGCAGGAAAGAGATTGAAAAGTAGAAAGGCAAGAGGTTTATATGGATGGGCAGCAGAGATGGTAATGAATTTAGGGTATAGAGCAAATGCAAAGTTATTATGTTTTAATAAGATGGCGCAGAAGACAGTTTTTCCGGGTAGTTGGAGTAATACAAGAATAAGATTATTATTTAAAGGAAAGGGTAAGGATCATAGAAAGTTAAATAATTATAGACCGATAGCGGTAACATCAGTTTTATATAAAGTTTTCACATATATGGTAGCTAGAAGAGTTGTAAAATGGATGGAAGAGAATAATGTAGTGGCGGAAATGCAAGGAGGTTTTAGGTCAGATAGGCGTATAGGAGATAGTTTGTTTGTAGTTACACAACTTATGGAGATGAGTAGGAATTCAGATAGATCGTTATATATAAGTTTTATAGATATAGAGAAAGCATATGATAGAGTAAATAGAAATAAATTATGGGTAAGATTAGCCAATTTGGGAATGGATGAAGCTTTAGTAAATATTATAAAGAAATTATATGAAAATAATTATTATATTTACCAATTATGGGATATAGAATCAGTTAAAGTTAAAAATGGAGTGGGATTAAGGCAAGGATGCCCTATGTCACTGATTTTGTTTTTGTTGTTTTTGAGTGAAATGGAAAAAGCAATAGAAAGACTAGGAAGAGGGATAGAGATACCATTAATAGGTGGCAAAGGAGTATATACTTTGTCAGGTCTTTTTTTTTGCAGATGATATCTTTTTATGTGCAGAAAGAAGAGAAGATATGGATATTATGTTGGGGACATATGCAAGGGTGAGTAAAGAGATGGGAATTAAATTTAGTGAAGAAAAATCAAATATAATGATGGTTAATACTGGGGAAAGAGAGGATGTAGTTTTTTTTTATTGGGGGATATAAAGTTAAGTTTGGTGTATAGATATAGGTATTTGGGAATCATCTTATGTAATCAGGAAAATTGCTTGGTTGAATGGGAGAAAAATTGGTAAATGAAGCAAAGAAAAAAAAAGGTTTGGTAAAGAAACTAATAGTATATTCATATAATAAATATGATGTAGCTAGAATTTATGGAAGGGAGTTGCTGTAGCAGGGTTAACATATGATAATGATGCATTATGTGTTAGTAAAATGATTTTAGATTATTTAACAAAGGGAAGTAGGAAGACATGCATTAGATGCAGAGATGTGGACAGCAAAGGAGGAAATTTAAGGAGAAATGGGATGGTCAAGGTTCTATATGAGAGATGCAAAAAGTAGGTTGCAGTTTATGGATAGTAAAAAAATAGCCAAAATAGTGTTTAACTGGGTTATGAGTTATATCGGTATACTTGTATAAAAGGTGGGATGATTGTGTTAGGAGGATTGTTGAGTGTTATAGTGGTAAGGAATGGGATAAAAGAATAGAAGCATTAATAAAAAATAGGGAGTTGGAGAGATGGAGAAGTAGTATGGAGGGTAAGAAGAGTTTAAATATATATAGAAGTAAACAGAATATTGGAAGCGAGTTAATTTATGATAATAGTAGGGAAAGTAGTTTATTGTTTAAGGCTCAAACGGGATCTTTAGCAACAAGAGAATATACATGTAAATGGAAAACTATGGATGATTTAGCATGCAAATTGTGTAAAGCAAGTATAGAAAATATTAGGCATCTGTTGATTGAATGTAAATGCTTGAAAGCAGAAAGGGTACAGATAATGAAGTAATGGAAGAATAGGTATGAACAAAGTGACAATACAGAAAGTGAGTTATTAGTTTTTATGCTGGGTTTGCTAAAGATAAGGGGGATTTAGATTTAAAGGCCATAGAGTTGACAAAGATTATGTTGTGGAAATGGGATGGGGCAGAATATGGGAAGACTTAGAGTGGGGAATGGAAAATAAAGTGGCTAACAGGTTTATCTGGGTATAGTTGCTGAGATATTCTTGACTTCGTTTAAGGAGAAGCCAAATATATCACATCACATCACATGCTCTTATTATCTTCTACAATCTCTTACTTGTTTCAATAATGTTAGTAACACCTGTTTCTCTCATCCAAGGTATTTCATTTGCAATATCTTTCTTGTTACTCCTAAGAAATCTATCTATATCTTATCAAATGGTCTGAAGTTTCTATATTGCTTTTCTGTTAAATGCCCACGTCTCAGATCCATAAATAAGAACTGGTGAAACACATTTATTAAAAACTTATCTTTTCAAATGTATAGACATTTTTTTAAAATATTACATTATTTTTACCAATAGAATGCCATCCAAGTTTAATTCTATGATTAATTTTTTTCATAAAGTTTCAATCAGAATTAATAGTGTGACAAAGTATATGTACTTGGTAACTTCTTCTAATTCATTATTATGGAATTATAATTGATAGAATCAGATGATGAAGTATAAAAATTGTTAGTAAGTTATATAACAAATTTCTAAGTGATAAAGAGTTATTAATGACATAAGAAAGTATAATTTCAAACTATCAAGGAAAGCTGTAGAAGGGAATAAAAGTCTCAAGAGTGTAAAACAACATTTTGGTATTGGTAGGAAACTTATATCTGCAATAAAAAAAGGTACTAAAAAGAGAGGTGACATCATAAAACAGGTAGAAGTGTTTTATCAAGGATTGTATAGTAATAAAGAACAAGAACCTCCTACATCTATTATATCATCTGAATGGCCCAGGATTTTAAATGAAGAAGTGAGATATACAATTAAAATTATGAAGAAGGAAAAAACTCCAAGTAATAATGGAATTATAATTGATGTATTAAAAAAATTCAGGTGAAGATATAGAAAGAATTTTGGCAAAGTTATACACCAAATTTCTAAATGATAAAGATGCACCAGATGATTGCATTTTATAATTGCAACTCATCTACAAAGAACTCTGGATTGCAACGAATCAAAAGAACAAGCTGGATTAACAAGGATTTTATCTCAGTGTTCACATTTAAGTATTGAGAGAAGTTGTAAAAAGGACCAATGAAAATTAGTTGCCATTATACTATGGGTTTGTAGATTATAAAAGGGGATTTGATTCTCTAAGCATTTCTATGTTAATTTGAACATTGAATCATCAAGAAGAAAAACAGATTAATGTCATATTCTGAAAAATAATAGTTAAAATGCAGAAGCAGTGAATAGCTTACACAATGATGCTAAAAAAATTATCATTGAGAAATGTGTGTGAGGGATTGCTTTTATATCTTCAATACTTTTTTTTCTCATTTGTCATAGCATTAACCAGGAAGCGAACCTGCTAACCCAGGCCCACTGCTTGTAAAGCAGCTGTCATTGACTTCTCAACCACCAATGCTTCAATACTTTTTAGAGCAGTTTTACAAGTATTTTTTTTATGTGTCAGAGCATCGGCCGGGAAGCGAACCCGCGACAACTGCTTGCAAAGCAGCTGTGCTGACCACTCGACCATCAACGCTTTTTGGGAATAAAATGTGAAACTAACAAAATAAAAATAAGTGGAGATTATTTAAGTCATCTAGATTTTGCAAATGTTGTAGTTGCTTTTAAAAATAAATGCTTCAAACCTTCAGGAAATGTTACAAATATTATCAAATGAAAATAAGAAAATAAGATTAATGGCGTTTTTGAATTGAAAGGTAAGATGAATCTCTTTATAGGAATTAAAAAAAAACCCATACAACAACTGACTAATTAAGAATAGTTTCTGATTTATTATTTCTTGTCAATATAACTGTTTATTTAAGTGACTTAAATATAAAATTACAAGAGAAAAACAATTAGTAAGTAAATTATATAGGAATGTTCGATGCCTTTAACAAAATAATTGGATTTTTTTCAAAATCAGTTAAATAACAATGCTAATCAATCTTTTCATTTACCACTACTTTAAAACAAGAATACATCAATATTTTGAATTCTCTGATTTGGAAAGCAAAAAAAAACTTATTTAAAAATATTTTCAGATTCTTTCATGATATCCAACAGTAATCGAAACTGAAGCATATCATATTGAGATTACAAAACCGCAAAAGAAAAAGTTCAAAATGATATTTTTTATCTAATATTGAGTTTTTTAAAAAAATTGGGATTCGCAATAGTTTTCAAACTTGATTGATAATGCAAAGAAAATAATAATATTATTATTATTATTCAGGAGTACATATAAGTGGGAGCATTTTTACCCAAAAATATTATTCGTAAAATTGAACCAAAGCTCTAATATAATCTTGGACCACACATTCCTCATTACTGATACGATCAAATTGGATATAAATTATTTATCAAAAAATAAACAGTGGCAGATGTCATGTTTTTATCAGATTAATATTTTTGTGTGTGTTTATTATGGATAATAAATTTAAGTTTATGTTATAACATGTAATAGAAGAAATAAATAAACAATAATTAAGTTATGGCCCTCGTTTAATAATGGACAGTTAAATTGACCTGTCATTGAGAAAGTTGCCCACCCTTGTTATGTACTGAAAACATTCCATTAAAATGTTTAATAGAGTAACTAATTTATTGAAAAAATATCAACTACAAATGTTTTGGGAATTTGTAAGTTTATCAAATAAGAAATAGTTTCTATTAATTTGGGTATATTAAAAGCATTTTAAATGTGTGAAATATTTGAAACAGTATTCTGCTTTCATTTTTTTTATTATAATTTGAAGAGAATTGAAAACCAAAATGAAATTATATGATACTTGTATACTTTCCTGTCTACCAAGCTTCACAGTTCTATATTTTTAATAAATATTCAGCTTTGGGGCATACAACTCATGTCATCGTCAGAAACCAAATACAAGAAAAGGACTCACAGTTGAGAAAGCATTTGGATTGCAATTTCCAGTTGAAAATTGCAATTGCATTTACACTACATATTTTTTACTTCGATTTACAATTATTCTAGATTCTAATAAAAATCATAAATATTTAATAAAATAATAAATTAATGTTTCAGGGTTTTATAACAGTAATAATTATAATAATAATGGTAATATGATTTTTCCCCCTACAGTACAGGCTTTTTCATACCTGCACATATATATAATATATAGGGGGGTTAAACTCAGATTTTCACATGACCCTGAACCCTCCATGCTATCTCATACCGCTGATACACTTGATCATACACATGTTGAAAAGATAAATTATCACCAATATACATATTTCATGCTAAACCAGCACTCGTCAGTTGGTCCAGATTATCATCCCCACACATATATACAATCAAAGCTCAGCTGCTATTAAGATAACCAATCTTCATACTTTAATAATCAGTCTTCAAACCACTCTACCCCACAACTCTTCAGCCATCTATTTCATTAAAAATCTGACGATGAAATGCTCAAAGCCCACCTTAGTGCCAACCTTCTCATCCTACTCATTTTGACCACAAGTCACTCTGACTCCTCATGTACAGGACATAATCCATTTACATACATATACAAGTCTCTCAAGCGCTTATGACTACAACCAGCCAATCAAATCTTAAGCACTGGGACAGAGAATTTTAATAAGAAAAGAGCGGTTCCACTCTTTTCTTTACTTGTCTTAATATATATCCAAGCCAGTCCAAAGTACTTATATTTGAAAGCGTGAATCTTAAATATCATCACACTTAATTATCTGAAATCAAATTATAAACATACAGCATGAAATCTTTCGATTTACTACGCAGTAGTTTTTCGATGTTATAAATTTGCAGCAATATATGTAAATAATAATATTTTTATAAAGCACAGTCGATATTGAAATAAATGAGAGAGTGCAAATCTCTCAAGCACTTATGACTACAACCAATCAAATCTTAAGCACTGGAACAGAGAATTTTAATAAGAAAAGAGCGGTTCCACTCTCTTCTTTACTTGTCTTAATATTATTATTTACATATATTGCTGCAAATTTATAATATCGAAAAACTACGGCGTAGTAAATCAAAAGATTTCACGCTGTATGTTTATAATTTGATTTCAGATAATTAAGTGTGATGATATTTAAGATTCACGCTTTCAAATATAAGTACTTTGGACTGGCTTGGATATATATTAAGACAAGTAAAGAAGAGAGTGGAACTGCTCTTTTCTTATTAAAATTCTCTGTCCCAGTGCTTAAGATTTGATTGGCTGGTTGTAGTCATAAGCGCTTGAGAGATTTGCACTCTCTCATTTATTTCAATATCGACTGCGCTTTATAAAAATATTATTATACATATACAAGGGATGGACAGATTTTACAGCACTTTATTTTGAAATATGATTTTTTTTTCTACAGCATAGGCCTTTTCATACCTGCACTTATATATGTAATATATAGGGATTTGAACTCAAGACTTTCAAACAACCCTCAAACATCCATGCTATCTCATACCACTGTTACACTTGATTATACACATGTCAAAAAGATAAACAATCACCAATATTCGTATATTGTGCTAAACCAGCACTTGTCAGTTGGTCCAGATTATCATCTCCATACATATATACAGTCAAAGCTCAGCTTATATTAAGTTAGCCAATCTTCATATTTTAATGGGCAGGCTTCAAACCATTCTACCCCACAACTTTTCAGCAATCCATTTCATTGAAAATCTGATGATCGAATGCTCAAAGCCCACCTTAGTGCCAACCTATTATATATAATAATAATAATAATAATAATAATAATAATAATAATAATAATAATAATAATAATAGTAGTAGTAGTAGTAGTAGTAGTAGTAGTAGTAGTAATAGGAGGAGGAAAAGTATGAGTAGTAGTAGAAGTAATAATAATAATAATAATAATAATAATAATAATAATAATAATAATAATAATAATAATAATAATAATAATAATAATAACAACAACAACAGCAACAACAATAATAAAAAGTAGTAGTAGTAGTCTTGCATTGGTGGTCGAGAGGTCAGCGTGACTGCCTTGCACTTGCAGGCAGTTGCCCGGGTTGCAGGTTCACGTCCCGGCCGATGCTATGACACTTAAAAAAAGTAGTAGTAGTAGTAGTAGTAGTAGTAGTAGTAGTAGTAGTAGTAGTAGTAGTAGTAGTAGTTGTTAGAAGTAGGAGTATGAGTAATAGTAGTAATAGTAATAATAATAACAACAATAAGAACAACAACAACAATAATAATATTAATAATGATGATGAAGTAATAGTAATATTAATAAAAATAAGAATAACAACAATAAGAACAATAACAATAATACTAACAACAATATTAATGAAGGTGATGATGATAATCCGTATACTCTTACTCATTATTTTCTTTAATCATAAAACTCTTTACATCTATTGTTTCTTATTTCAAGCTTTCTAAAAGTAATCTTAATCTGTATATTAAACGATGGCTAGCAAAATTAAATAAAAGGTTGAATAATAATTTATCTCAGAGTTAATTAATAAATTCATAGATATCAAATATGTTTACGCATTCCAGGATATGATAGTGTAAAAGAGTTTTATGTACACCAACTTATCCAATAATAGTTAAGTTTCAGATGGCATTAATACAGTAATGATGTATTCAATCCAGATAAGTTTTACATACGTACTTATATTTCAAATATGACCTTTAATATCGTGAATGTGAAATGAAATGATGATCCTTTAACAATGACAAAGAGAAATATTAAAATTAACAATTAATTTATTACATAATATAAAAATTAATATAACTGAAACAAATCATAACAATAATAAAAATTATGTAACACATTTAACAAATATTACTGCTTATTTTCTAAATTAATTTTGGAATTAGGGATCTGTCATGTGATTTTGTCATATGGTGTTGTGGTGACACTCCCATTTATAGGAATAGGTTGTATTAATATTTTACAAAATAATTCTCAATTTAATACAGGAGGATAAAAATTATAATAAACATAAAAGGTAAATGTCTTATGAAGGTTCTTAATTGGTTTATTTTGTCAACCAATCAATTATTTACCAAACTCATTTACAAACATTAGAGAAATTTTCACTCTTTAAGGTAAGCAAGTATAAATCATTGCTTAGCAGGTGTATATAATTTACCACAATTGGGCTTATTTTTTTTTGCCTCAAGATCCTTTTCTAGGTTCAAATTTAGACTTTAACACCAGAAGGGTGCTACTTTGTCAACACAAAGTACAATTAAATCATTAGGCTACTTTGTTATACACTTTATAACAATAAAAATTAATATTAACAAGTATGGGTGATATATAAATTATGTCTTACATATTTAATCACCTACATAAGGATAGTTAACTCCACTTAACTTTGAGATCAAATATTAAGAAGCCATAAGCATTATTATTTAACTATAGCCATTTAATATAAGTTTAATAACTACTTACATTTATACAACAAGATCGTAAAATATTTTACATTTAATCATTTACAATCTTAACACCAATCATAATAATAAATAACAATATACCTTATTAAATAATCACAGTCTTTGTACACCTTTAAGTAAATGATTTTTATTAATATAATAACAGTTTCGACTGTTCCTGGCAGTCATCTTCAGAATTACAAAAATTCAAATATTATAAAAATGCAACCAAAATTTATATATACATCAATTCAAATATTATAACACTAGTATTTGAATTGATGTATATATAAAGTTTTGGTTGTATTTTTATAATATTTGAATTTTTGTAGATCTGAAGAAGACTACCAGAAACAGTCAAAACTGTTATATTAATAAAAATTATTTGCTTAAAGGTGTAAGAAGATAGTGATTATTTAATAAGATATATCGGTGTATATGAATAAACAAAATTACTGAAGAGGAAGAAGGAAGAAGTATATATAGAATAATACATAAAATATTAGCATTACCTGAATACCAAAATATCTAAGAAAATTTTTATTTACTTAATAAACATTATAACAGTAATTAACTATGAAAATATAAAGTTTTTCAAATAATCCTTCAGGTTTCTGAAACAATTCATTTCACTTTTATAATATCATCCATTCTGGAATAGTGTAAAAATGTTAAATTCCATTTAGTAAAATTATTAATCCAAGAGAATCCATTCTTAAGATTACTAGCAACTTGGTTGTTTATTATATCCAATATTTGTTTGAAAGAGCCACAATTTTTAAATAGCATTTAAACTTTATAATCCATTATCCTTTGAATATTATTCACGTTTCACAGATAACCCTTAATATAATTACTTAAATATTGAACACACATTCATAATTTGTTGTAAGTAGCAGTTTAAACCACCAAATGTCACATGATCACTATTTCTTATGCTTGCTTATAACTGTTATTAAAGCAGGCAAAATTCTCCATACAGTGGTGCCACTCAGTGCAAGCCAGAGTAAAAGAACCAAATACACCAAAATGTATGAGTACTGAATTGAGTTCAGACCCATATGACTACATAAGCTAATGAGCTTAGATTGAAAATATTACTTTGTTTTCAATTTTTTTCTTATAGTTTTGTAGTTAAGTAGAGATAAAAGGTTCCTGCTGGAGGGTTGCATTAGATCCTAAGATCTAAGTGCAGTGCTCTCAGATCCAAGGCCCCTTACTGACAAAGGCCATAAGCCAGAAACTAGTCTGAGAATATTGGATGTGTAGGCACTAGATAGGGATTTTATGCACAAGACTTCTGACATCCTTTGGTTACTCTGGCTTGCACTGAGTGTCACTACTGTATGGAGAGTTTTGCCTACTTTAAGTAGCAGTTTAATTCATTTTTTTATTGTAATCCATAAATTTGGCATTCAGAATTTCATTAATTCAAAGTACAAAATGTAATCAATTCATTTTAACTATTAATCCATTGGGTTAGTAATTCTAATTACATCACTGATAAAGAAAAGTTTGTTATCAATAGCAACAATGATCTTCATCATTTAAAAATCAAATGTTTCTTTAGCAGCAACTTTATAATCAGCATGAACCTCTTTTTTCTTTTCTATTTATACCTTGCCATACAGAATTTTCCAGTAGAGATTCTTCTTCTTTTTATCTTACAAAATTGGGTTCCTTTTATAACTGAGGATGATATCAAATTCAGATTGTTGAGACCTATAGATATTATTTTATGTAGTGAAGAAATAATTATTTTATAATAGCTTATGAAAATACTTCAGCAAACTTGTTTAAAATTAAGAAATACAATTTTTCCAAAATATATAACCATTTATCATTATCTTTCAGTTGAAGAAAAATACAGCGATTTGATAAATATTGAAACAGCAATTCTACAAGTCAATTTATCTATTTTCTGCTAACAGTTGATTATAACGAATGAGATTTCTTGTAATAAAGAATTTATGAACTGGATCAGTGATGATTTCCGGTTATTTTGTTGTGGTCCATCTCTCTTCCAGAACAATAAGAAGTCAGATGCCCAACTTGTAATAGCTTTAGCCCACCATCATGTAAATGAAAACAAAATAGCTACTTAAAATTTAGGACTTGAAGTCATACAAGCACTGAAAAATTTTGTAGACTGTCTGGTTTTTTTTTTCCAAAGTTTTTTTTTTATGTCAAGCATTGGTGGTCGAGAGGTCAGCGACAGCTGCTTTTCAAGCAGTTGTCCTGGGTTAGCGGGCTTGCTTCCCAGATTTTGTCCTGGGTTAGTGGGTTTGCTTCCCGGATTTTGTCCCAGGTTAGCGGGTTCGCTTCCTGGTTGATGCTCTGACACATGAGTAAAAAAAAGTTCATTTTTTATACCAATGATCACGTGATGTCTAGGTGATATAATATTCTTCAACATAAACTGGGAGCCTTTTCTCTTGTCAGTGAAATATTGAAAGAGGTTGACGTAGTTTTAACCACTTAAAACATTCGAGTTAAGATTTTTAAACCAAAGATGGAAAGACTTTCATTTCTGGATTTACAAAAATAATTTTACAATATTTTTATAAAAAATAAATGAATTATAATCACCAAATTTCTGAGATATTTATTTTATACATTTTAAATTGACTTTTAATAAATAATTTATTACTTAAATATTTTTTTTATATAAAATATAGTTAATTTTATTCTAATATTAAATCGTGCTTTCGCACTTCCAATGTAAAGCTATAACAACAAATTGAAAACTAAATTAAATGGCTAAGCACTTTCAATAAGATGTACTTAGCCATTTAATTTAGTTTTCAATTTGTTGTTATAGCTTTACGTTGAAGTGTGAAAGCACGATTTAATATTATTATATTGAAGACAAACGTAAAGTATAAATATACAGGTTATTACTTAATTTTATTCTGTAATTTGTTACAACTCATATGATAAGATTAAAAATGGGATACATTAAATGGTATTCAAAGAAGAAAAAAAAGTGCAATGATGACATATCCTGTATTACATAACCTAAGAGGACTACAGTAATCCATATGAGCAATGGGAAAAACCCGGGGTTTGGTATCTTGGAGATAGATGACTAAGCTTCCCATGATGTAAAATGTACAAAGATGACATCAAAGTTTTGTCCATGCAAAATGCACAGCATTGCATAAGTAAATCAGACCTTTCATAATGAATATCAATGTCCTCATCCAGGATTGAAGATATAGGCTTGGGGATGAAGAAAATTAATAGTCAATCCTGGATAGATGCACTTAAATCTGTTTTTAATTGTTTCCAGTGTAGGTGGTTTCTATCAGGATATAAAAGGGATTAGCCTTAGGGAAGTATAACAATCAGCTTCCATGTGGCTTCAAAGATGTAGAGGGGGGGGGACAAATTCTGGTTCCTCTTCCGAATTTTTGAAATTATTTTTTAACAAACTAAATCAATATTTGTTAAATAAGATTTTAAATATCAAAATGTGAAATTTTCCAAGCACACTGTACACATTCGAACACAACATATAAAATGTAATGTCTTTTATTTTTCATATAATTAAAATGTAATGTTGTATTTATAATCCTATTTTCCATTTTTATTTTTGAAGTATTAGTTGTAGATGTGAAGCACTGTTTTTTGCCTTCTACAAATGATAATTTTATTTTTTAATAAAAATAGCTAAAGCATACATACTTTTCTCGTAATACAAAAATATAAAAATCTATTACAAAATTAGCTTTGAAAGCTATTAAAAATACTTTATATTATTATAGTTCTTATAAACATTGATATGAGAGACTGTTTAAACATGATAATGGTCATATTCCAAGCACTATAACTGATGATAATGATAAATACATTAGTTTTTTATATATATATATGTCAAAGTGTATATATATAATGATAAATACATATAGTTTTTTATATATATATATGTCAAAGTGTTGACTGGGAACTGAACCTGGGCCTGCTGCTTGAAAGGCAGATATGCTAACCGCTAGGCTACCAACGCTTGGCAAATACATTTGTTTAACCATAAAAATCAAATTAATCAAAGCCAATACATTTTTTTAGTTTTAAATTTTAAAATAGACAATTTACAGTGCATCTGTAATCTTCCAATATATATTTAAAAAACACTTCTCACTACTGTTACTTATTAATCAATCAATTTTTAAGATCTGTAATTACAGAGATTATTGTAACCAAAGTTTTTTAAAAAATGAAATCATTTTATTTATAGAAGATAGAGACTAATTTTAAAATGTAATATTCCAATATTAATAACAATCAACAATTTCAAACTGTTGTCAAGGCAACCTCCTTTTAACAATAAATAAATATGGTTGTGTTCTGATCTATCGTGTCAGCCACTGGATGGCACTGTTTCTAGTTAATTTCAAGAAATATGCCATTTCTGTGACCACACCCAAGCATTTAAGCTCTCTTTTTACAATAAATCCTAGAATGAGTTTTAACTCGGAGTTAAGTCTTTTTTCTACAATAAAATGTAGAAAGAGTGTTATACTCAGAGTTAAGCCTTCTTTCTACGATAAAACCTAGAAAGAGTGTTAACTTGGCTGGTGACTAACGTTGTGGCTATTTCCTATGCTAAAAGCAAAGGAAAATGCCACAGTTGTTTGTGTTACACACTATATCATAATGCTGTGTTATGTATTTTTTGTAACAGTATTGTATGAGGGTGTATTAAGTTGATCGTGTCAAAATTATTTAAATTTTCATTGGGGCCTTTTTTTCATATGACTTGATGTACTGTTACCTTTTAATAGTTTTAACAGTGTCATGATTGTTCCTCATAAAGCTGTAAGCCTCCTAAATCTTCTATTCGGGTGGTGTAGCACAAGATTTTGATGATCACGCTTTAAGTCACGTTTTAGCGAGTATTGTTTTGAGTCCAAGAATATGGTTAATTCGAACACAGAAAACTTGAAAATATGGGAATTGCCAGACACAGAAGCTGGTGCTGTAATATTTCTACAGCAAAAAAAAACATCCTGCTGAAAGAAAAGAGATGTTTGTGTGGGAAATATATGAGACTTGAGGTCCATAAACATCTTTGGACTTTCATTTGTAAGTCTCGTTCTTGCCGACCGAAATGTTCACTTCGTAACAGCAGCTTGTTTGAGGGATTCCAAATGGCCTTTGTCAAATGTAAAGTAAAGGTAACTTAAATTTTTATTTAAGCATACACCCCTTCTCCCAATAATTGTGGTCAATCAAATGTAAAATAAAAGTAACATAAATTATTATTTAAACATACACAAAAACAACCCACCCCTCCTACTAATTATTGTAATCAAATGCAAACCAATAAAAGTAAAGTAAATTATTATTTAAACATAACCCAACTTACTATTTGAACATACACCAAAAAGACCCTCTTGTCAATAAAAATTAAGAAACAACTATTATTGTCCCTTTGTCAAAAATATTATTTGGGAAAAATAATTTATAAACAAAATAAGTAAAATTGGTTGTTAATGAAATGTAAAATAAAAGTAACTTAAATTATTATTTAAACAAACACAAAAAACCCCTTCTCCAATAATTGTTGTCAATCAAATGTAAAATAAAAGTAACATAAATTATTATTTAATCATACACAAAAACACTCCTCCCACTAATTGTTGTCAATTAAATGTAAACCAATAAAAGTAACGTAAATTATTATTTAAAGATACATAAAAAAAAACCTTTCTCACTTGAATTTTGTCAATCAAATTTTAAAAAACAGTAATACTAATTAAAAAATCCAAAATACTATTTGAAAATACACCAAAAAAGACCCTCTTGTCAATAAAAATTAAAAAACAACCATTATTGTTCCATTGTCAAAAATATTATTTGGGAAAAATAATTTATAAATGAAAAAAAGTAAAATTTGTAAAAAAAAAAAAGTCAATATTAATAGAGAATCGCTAGCCCAGGAATGTTATATTAATGTGTTTTAGGTTAGCATCAACACCAAAAAGCAGCTGATAGGATAGATCAGAACACAACCATATATATATATATATATATATATATGTAAAATGTTATAATCTAAGATTAAAGAGCTACAGAAACTTCAGGCTACTCAATGAAATAAGGAGAGATGTATGTTGGTGTAACAAGAAGAGATCAAAAATGAAATATATGAATAAAGAAACAAACAAGTTTTATTGACAACATTAAAAGAAGAGATTAAAGTAGATTTGGGCTAGACATGTTGCTAAAAGATATGATAATAGATGGACAGTTGAAATCATAAACTGGATTTTAAGAGATTGTAAAAGACCTAGAAAGAAATCACACATGAGAGATGGATGGATAAAATAAGGAAATATGCTCAGATGATGTGGGGAAAGAAAGGCTAGATACCAGATATGAGTAAACTTGGAAAGACTTCATCCTACAGAAGATTGATAATGGTTTAAACTGATATTGATGATGATGACAAAATGTTATCAGCAAGAAATTTGAGCATATGCAGAACTATTTTTGTAAGTAAGAGATTCCCTCTGAAGTCTCTATAACCAATTTTGTTTAAATACAATCACATTTTTTGGTAAAGGATGATCAGCTCTTGCATTGGTCAGGAAGATAGGTACTTTTAATTATTTGGAAAATTGGATAACTGATAATGAAAATAATTGGAAGTGAAAGGCCAGTGAGTGAAAATTAATTAGACTTAAGAGATAGGCATGTGAAATGTTATATGCACTGTGTCAAATTAATACTGAGCAAAGATATAGAGAATTAAGCAACATGAGAAGATAAATTAAGACGTTATAAACATGGACTTGCAGAAGAACTAAAGAAATAAGTTGGAAAGATAACATTACATGATCACCATTCCTTATGCTTGCTCTTAACTGTTATTAAAACAGGCAAAACTCTCTATACGTATTGACACTCAGTGCAAGCCAGAGTAATCAATGGATTCCAGAAGGCTTGTGCATAAAATCCCCATCTAGTACCTACTCATCCAATATCTTTAGGTGCAATGCTCTCAGATCCAAGGCTCCTCACTAATGAAGGCCACAAGCCAGAAACTAGTCTGGGAATATTGGATGAGTAGGCACTAGATGGGGATTTTATGCACAAGCCTTCTGGCATCCATTGATTATTCTGGCTTGCATTGAGTGGCAATACGTATAGAGAGTTTTGCCAAGCCAGAAACTAGTCTGGGAATATTGGATGAGTAGGCACTAAATGGGAATTTTATGCCCAAGCCTTCTGGCATCCATTGATTACTCTGGCTTGCACTGAGTGGCAATACGTATAGAGAGTTTGCCTGTTTTAATACAGATAACATTAACAATATGGGAATATAAAAACATTATTAAAAAATGATACAGAGAAAGAGGAAGTAGATTGTACATATAATTTGTGTAAAAATAAAATAAAATATGTTTTAAAGAAATTGTGAAAAATAAAATAAATAGAGGATGGGAAAAGACTAACTTTAAGAAGAGGAATATATTTAAGGATTAGAGGAGATATGTAATGATATATCTTATTTATTACATATAATATATGCTTATTTTTATTTTAAAATAAAAATATTCTATTATTAATGTTGTTCAGAAAACAATATTTGATTTCAAAAGTACTCAGAAATACAATACTTTATTTTTTAAAAGAATAAAATATAGTTGGAATTTTCAAGAAAGAAAATATTTTAAATGTAGGGGGGGGATATAAATATTAAAAATAAATAATTATATTATTGCGACTTTTAATATTATATAAAGGTATTTTTATTTATTTTTTTAAAAACAATGATAATTATTTTAAATACTATACGAAGGAAATATTTTATTCATTATTTTTTAAAAAACTAACAAACAAGAACTCTTATTATAAAAACTATCTATAAATTCTGTTCGTAAAATGATTTTGAAATTTAATGTTAAATTATTGTATATGATCGCACGTAGGAATGTATATTTTAGTACTTTTACTTACACACAAATGAATGTATATTTTAGTACTTTTGCTTAGATCACATGAATCAAGGTAATCCATGTCTAGAAAAATATGCTATTACGTTTGTAAGATAAAGAGAAATGATGAGTTCTCATTAATAATGAAGATAATGTTTATTTTCATTAAGAGTTAAATATCTAACATACAGGCTATATATATACCTTTACAAACAGTGTAATATATAGGGTATTTTGCGCTCAGACCTTCACACGACCCTCAACTCTCCACACTATCTCATACACTGATATACTTGACCACATATGTCATCTTTTAGATACATATGTGGTCAAGTGTATCAGTCTTATGAGATAGTGTGGAGAGTTGAGTGTCGTGTGAATGTCTGAGCTCAAAATACTTTACATTAAATGTTAAATTAAATCAAAACATGGACCATATTTTTTTTAATTAGTGATGAGTGTTGATTAATATCTCATTTTGTAGACTTCTTTTGGATCACTGCATTAAATTATGCCTAGTGCATTAATATCTGCTCAGCTATTTGTTCACTGATACCTTGTATATGGTAAAAGTACCTCACAAAATTTGTTATCCTAATTCTATCACATTTGTTTCTGATTTAATCCCCATTAATTTTCATAAATCTTTAGTTTACATTGTTTTTCCACTGTTGTTGCTTATTTTAAAACATGCGCTCATAAAGAAATGCTCTGTCCAATCGAGAGACAAATATATTGTGACTCAAAAGAAAGCTTTCAATAATGCAATCTTCAGTAGATAATTTAAGATACTGCTCAGAAAAAAAAAATTACACATCAATAAAAAAATTAAATAAACTACTTACCACAATGCTATAAAAGGTTGTCATGTCTCCCAAACTATTTTGATAGTGAAGAAAAATATTAAGTTTTATTAAAATAAGTTGCTAATTGTCAACTAAATTTCAAAGATGTTATAAATCAAAATCTTTATTCTCCCTAATTCAGCAACTATGTTCTTGTTATTTAGCTAGAAAATGATATGCATCTGTTTCATTTATTCCCAAAGAAAATATTTCCTGAGGTAAATCATTAGTGTGACATTGTTTTCAGTCTATTTGTATCCATTGTCTTGAAACAATCACAAAACTTTTCTTCCTATTCACTTTTCATTCTAGTATCTTTGATGATGACTACTATTAAATGGATTTATTGATTAATAATAATATAATCAAATACAGGCTTTCCACGAGATGTCTATTTGAAACAAAACTTCTGTGATGCAAACTAGAATAAAACTTTTGAATTTATCCAGATTTGAATCCTAAGTCATGCTCATAAAAATATTCTTTTAGTATGCTTGTTTAATTGTTGACCTATGATATATATATATACAAATATTATAGATAGTGGATTGCTTTTCATTTCTGGCCATTATATAACTTTTATCTAGCTTCACTGTTCTATGATGCTGAGCACTGTGAATTCTATATATTAATAGTATAAGAATATTATTACCTAGGGTTGATAGCTCCTGTTTTGATTTTAAAAAGTTCTATCCAGCTTAAGAACAATCTGCTTGTCCTATCTCACCTTTCTTCAGATGGTTTAGTCCAGATTCTATCTGATCTACATCTAACTGAGCATTTACCATCATCAACCTATGCGCATGTAGATAGATAATGCATACTTAATGGCAAGAACAGGCCAATAGGAGAGAATGCTCACTAAATCTAAATGTTTCCATTAAGGATAGGAATCTGGCACTAAATAATGAATTTTTTTGAAAGTTAGGATCAGAGAACAATTGTCACAAGGCTAAAAGGCAGAACACACATTATCCATTAACATTCTGAGAGAATTATTGTCACAGAATTGAAAGACAGAATTTTCTTCTAATCAATAGCTATTAAAGCTAAATGGTTGATGGAGTGAGGTAAGTCCCCATTCAGGATTGGAAGCTGCTAGATTCAAATACTGGCATGATGCAAGCTGCTATAATCACATGACCACCATTTCTTATGCTTGCTCATAACTGTTATTAAACAGGCAAAACTCTCCATACAGTAATGCCACTCAGTGCACAAGCCTTCTGGCATCCAATGATTACTCTGGCTTGCACTGAGTGGCATTACTGTATGAAGAGTTTTGCCTGTTTAAGCTGCCATAATACAGTCAGAAGTGGCACCAATCCTACTCACAAGGCAGGTTTTTCCAAGATACAGCTGGAAGGGGTAGGAAACTCATAAGGGTAATTACAATCCCTTGTTCCATAGCTCATTCTAGAAGTAGAAGCTGTACTGTTTTCAAATGGCAGCAGTTGAAATAAATTTGATGGAAATATGAAAGTGTACATGTGTTTTCGAGGTTATTAATAAATATAGTATAAAACGTATTTACACGTTTTGTGTTTATACATCAGATTTTCAATGATATGGATAGCTGAAAAGTTGGAGGTTTGAGTAGATTGAAGCCTGTCCATTAAATTGTGAGGATTTGCTATCTTAATATAAACTGAGCACTGATTATATATAAATGTGGGAGATGATAATCTGAACAAACTGATGATTGCTGGTTTAGCATGAAATACGTATATTGGTGATTGTGTATCTTTTCTACATGTGTGTGGTCATGTGTGTCAGTTGTATGAGATAGCGTGGATAGTTTGTGGGTGCTGAAAAGTTTGAGTTCAAATCCCTATATTTACAATTAAGCTCCAGGTTTGTGAAGAGTGCCTGGTTTTCAAATATTTACATATCAATTCACGTATAAACATAATACAATTATAACTAGATTACTGCTGGTCATTTTTTGCATATGAATATTTTCAGACAGTAGTTTTTCCTCAAGTGGATGAAATGAGCTACCATCAAAATTTATTATTTACACTTATTTTTAAAGATAATTTTCTTTTAATGCCTACTTTTACCTTTTTACATAGCATGGTAGTAGTTCGAAGAGGGTTAAGAAATAAAAAAAATTGCATATTAAATTATAAAAAAAAAAAAATTTGCATTAATATTCATATGCAATATTGTTATGAAAACAATATGTAAGAAAACTATTTATTAAAGATGAGTTCATTTTTATACATTTAAATAAAGAGGAAAACAACTATAGATTTATAGAGAAAAATGCAAATATTTAATTTACAAAAATAAAATTTAAATAATAATAATATCAATTCAAGCAAGAGGTTAAAACTAAAAATGTCTGCTGGGAAAGGACAAAAATTGAAAAAAATTGCAATAAAGTAAACATTAAATACTTTTTATCTAATACTATCCTAATAAACATTCTAATATGTACTTTATTCTTACATCACATGATCACATTTCCTGTGCTTGCTTATATCTGTTATTAAAACAGGCAAAACTCTCTATACGTAAAGCCACTCAATGCAAGCCAGAGTAATCAATGAATGCCAGAAGGTTTGTGCATAAAATCTCCATCTAGTGCCTACTCATCCAATATCCTCAGACTAGTTTCTGGTTTGTGGCCTTCATCAGTGAGGAGCCTTGGATCTGAGAGCACTACACCTAGATCTTAGGATCTAATGCAACTCTCCTCATTGATGAAGGCCACAAGCCAGAAACTAATCTGGGGATATTGGATGAGTAGGTACTAGATGGAGATTTTATGCACAAGCCTTCTAGCATCCTTTGATTACTCTGGCTTGCACCGAGTGGCAATACGTATAGAGAGTTTTGCCTACTTTATTCTTACTTATTGTATTTAAGTTCTTTTACACTTGGGCTGTTTGTACATGTGTGTGTATATAGTGTAAATAATGTTTATTAAATTTTTGTAATTATGTACAGACAGCACATGCATAATTTTTATCCTTCATTTTTATTTTCACCCTAGAAAAATTTACACAAAACAGAAATGTCATTTGAAAATGAGCTTAAAATATGCAAGGAGGAACTAATATAAAACCTGCAATGGTCTACTCAGATATTGCATTGATATAGTGAAAATTATCATTAAAGCAAATCCTATATAATGTGACATTGCTTTTGTAAGCTTGTATTTACAAAACTGTAATACAGAGAGTTTATCTATAGCTCAAACAAGCTCTGAATTGATAAGTGCAGAAAGAGAAAATATTTCAGATAGAGATTGTAAATATTTTCTCTTACCACACTTATAAATTAAGAGCTTGTTTGAACCATTGGTATGCTCTCTGTATTATATAGTGAATATATATGTAGTTGTCAGCAGAGGCTGGCTGTTTAATTATTGGTAATTATGAAATCATCCATGTGTATGAGGAACTGTAATTAATGGCAACACACAGTTATATGATCTATATTAAATTATTGTGTGTGTGTAAATAAGTTAATTGATATACTCACAAGTTATCATAAAGTTTAGAGTCATTTAATATTTTCCTTATAAGGGATAATGTTTGATTACAAAGAACATTTGTGAATAAGTTTATCACATCAAAATTTATTAGGTTGTCATTTCTTTCACTATTCTTGTTCTTGATTAATTCCATAAAGTGTTAAAATCCTTGATGTAGGACTGGGTCTTATATGCCAAAAAACTAAAACTTTGAGAAGAAATGTAGACATGATGGTAAACCATTGATATGCTTATTTACAAATGTACACTTGTTGGAGCATTGACTATTTGAAGGAAAAGATTAATTGCTTATAAGGCAGAACAACTATGATAGTACAATTGTCTTATAAAATGTTTGATAAGACAACATATTTTTAAAACAGCACAGAATTCTTACTACAAAAGCATGAGATAGTTATGGATTTATTGACATTTATGTAGAAAAGCTTGATACCAGAGTCAAAAATATTACTCCATATCCACCTAATGTCTGAATTCACCTTGTGGATTATACATTAGTTACATGGTCAGACCCAAAAATATTACTCTAATATTCGCTAATGTTGGAATTTACTATGTGGATGACACATTATTTGCATGGCCACATGCAAAAGCATTATTATATATATATGTATATATTTTGAAGACATATCTGTAACATATACCCTTAAATAATTACATAATAGAATCAGGACAAAAACAGGAACTGACATTTTAAAATCTTCTTGTCACAAGACTTCCTCATGATATAATCAAAACAACAGTTTACAAAGTCACTCAGGAAAATATTTAACATACACATTCAATCATTTTCCAAAACATGAAGCACTGAATGTACTATCACTATGGAACAGAGCAAAAACATTTGTTCAAAACAACAATAATCTGGCAAAGTAAAAGATATACATAGAAAAATCTCTCATAAGGAATAGTTAGTCAGCAGTTGTCATTAAAAAAGTTTTAAATCGGCAAAAGAAAATGTGAAAACAAAAGAAAACAATTATGGGTAATATACTGCATTCCTCACATACAAGAAATAGCAGATAAATTACAGAAAATTTGCAATCATTATAACATCAGAACAATTTTCAAAGCCATTGCACTATGAGAGAAATCCTAATCTAAATTTGAATGGTTTTATGTCTGAAATAGTTTGTTAACATTTGAAAAGGGCATGAAAGCAGGTGTTGAAAAAGATTTTTTTACGTCTAAAATTATTATTGATACTTATATAGCTGTTATAAAGCATTTAATATTATTTTCTGATAAATATACATAAAATATCGAATTAATTCTGTTGTGATAGTCTTTCTTTCAGTATCAACATCATAATTATATTTTTATAGCATGCTCATATAACAAAAGATGTTATCTCTGCATTGCATAACACTTTAAATACATCAAAGATTAATACCTTTTTAGTTTTAACAAGGAAAATAAATTTATGTATTTGGACATGAATTTCTGAATATTGCATATTTTTTTATTATTATAGAGTGATTTTTTTCTCACGTGTCATAGCATCAGCTGGGAAGCAAACCTGCCAACCTGAGACAACTGCCTGCAAAGCAGCTGTTGATGACCTCTCGACCACCAATGCTTGACAGTATCATTATAGATTGATTTGTAAGTTAAAATATATGGTAAGCATAAATTTGAGGTTTTTAAAAAAATCTGCCATTGAAATATATAGGCAGGGCAGAAAATAAAACGTTCTTTATGCATTCTGATGCATAAAATACTTTTATCTTATAAATACATTTTTATGTCTATATAATAATTTAATAATGTTTACACATAACAATTCACAATTATTGTAAAAGTAAATAATCAAAATAACATTGAAATAGAAAACTATTAATAACTGTATTATAATATTTAGCAAACTGGCTTTAATCTCCATTGAGATCTTCCCAAGATATTATACATATCATGAGAAAATTTCAATGGAAATGAGAGACAGTTCAATAAATATTACAATATAGATATTAATAGTTGTTCATTTCAACCTTATTCTAATTGATTATTTATTTATGTATTTGTGACAACATTATGGACAAATATAGTTTTCTCTTCTATAAGTGACACTTCACAAATATAGATACATTATGTGCCCTCAGTCACAGAAATGAACAAGCATTAGAACATTTTCTTATGGATTGTTCCTCATTTCTTCCTTGTTGACTGTTATCATTAACATGATTCATTCAAGCTCACTAACAATCAACATCTTCATAAAAAATATACAAAGTGACCGTTTTTCCAATATAAGAATTATCATATTCATTACTTTCATACTCTGGTTCGTAAGATGCTATTTAAGCTTTAATACCACATCTCACAATATTATGTTTCAAAGCATACTTTATTGATTAAAAACCAATGATTATATAGGTAAGATTGGGCTTACACAGTAAGCATAAGTCTGTTTCTGTGTCTAAACAGTTCTGTTGGGCATAAGTTTGTTCACAGTAATATAGGAGAGAAAAATTTCTCTTGAGTTCTTTATGTTGTGTTTTTGCTACTCTTAAGGCATCAAACGTTGCCTGAATTCAGCTTGTCTAATTTTTTTATATATACATTATGTTGATGGACCCTGTCATATGTTCCTGTTGGTCACTCTTTCTATAAAAATTAAATAATATTAAGACCAGAGATCAAATGCATGCACCAGCTGATATTTTTGCAGCTGCATTGAATCTGATCCTATTAACAACAACCCTGTGATTTGGTTAGTGAATATACTAATTAATATGCATTAGATACATAGTGATTGTTTCTCAATAATATGAACATCTATCTTGTTGCTTTTCTACTTGAAGTCTCTTTTGTTTCAATAAGACTTGTAAATAATATCCAAAATATATAGTAAACTTAATAAAGTTAATTTAAAACTAAATTGTATTGGATATTTGACCATTATAGTAATTGTAAAAGTATATAAAATACACTTTTTGGTTCGCAACATATTTTTATGTGAGAATTTTCCATAGATATCATCATTAATTTGTTTCTAATATTTTGACTTATAATCTATTATTTCCTAAGACAATTTATAAACAAATTTCAAAAAATTTCTTTAAAATAATCATCATTTTATAAGATTGATGATGTTATAGAATAGTGACTTTGTTAAACTGGCATTAACTGGAAATAAAATGGCAACATGCACATTATAGAGCTTTTTCATTATACTGTTTACAATATTATGTTTTGATTATAGAATTTAAATACAATTGATGTATTTTATCTGATTTTTATCTAGTGTCATTGCAAGACAATCACAGATTTCATTTATGACATATTCAAAGTAAAGATTTTTATCATTAACAACTTCTAAAACATCAAATGTCAGTTTCTTTCAGCACAATAAGTAATCAAAAGCAAACTTTGATTACATGCAACAACAAAATGTATTAATATTAAATATTTAAATATTACACTACGTAAAATATATTCACTCAATCAATTTTATGGATTAAAATTTTTACAAACATTATTGTTCTTGTAACAAAAAATATTTTAAAATATAGTAATTAGCTGTAAATAATTTTAAAGAAAAAGTGATTTCATGCATTATACAGATAATAATCAATATTACATAATCAAAATTACTGAACATAATTTAAGCATATAATTTGTTTTCTCAATTTTAAATCAGTAATTTTGTAAATTGTTTCCAATATTCAAGAGAATGACAGTTTTTATTATAGATAAAAACACACTCTTTATAGTATCAACAGGAAAAAATATTTAATTAAATCTACAATAATCAACTATATATTACAATTATTTATCAAATTTTTCTTTAATTTCACTGCAGTTATGTAAAATAAATAAATTTGTCAAGTGTTGTTTTAAAAAAATGATGGTATAAAAATCATTCAAGTTTTTTTTAACACTTTGCCAACAGAGCAGAAAGAGCATCTAAAATTTATCTTAAAATTTTATTGTGTTAAACTACTTTTTTAAAACTCAAAAAATATATTGTGATTAGTTAATTTTTTTTTTCATGCTTTATTTTAATTTAATGAATCATGATTCAGGAAATATTGTCTCACTGCATAAAAAGAAAAATGGTGACTGACAGTGAAACAGTTGTAATCTGTTTTTAGTTACAGCTACCAAAATATTTGTATACAATATATTTAACACATAGTTTAGTTCTCTTTTTTAACAATACATTTAGTAAAATGTTTATTCATTAATTAGCACTTATTTTCAATTTACACTTTATTATTTTAATCAAATTTTTATATATATTGAGTTTAAGGTAACAATTTTTTTCATAGAAACTCATTGATTAATACAATACACTTCAATGTATAAAGGTAAAATTACTAAATTGTAAATCTTAATATTGGCTAAGTGCTTTCAGAGTCTGTTTACTTCATATTCATAGTCTTAATATGTATCAAACTCATTATATGCAAATTTTTGCAAAACAAATCAGACCATCCATTTTTTTTAAATCTTGAAACACAATCCAAAAGAAAAATCAAGGAGGCTTACTTCATTACTAGTGACATAAATGCTATAAATAGAAAAGACACAGGTTTTGCAATTTCAAAAAAATAGATGGTCTGATTTGTTTTGCATAAATTTGCATATAATAAGTTTAATACATATTATGGCTATGAATATGGAGTAAATAGACTCTGAATGTGCTTAGCCAATATTAAGATTTACAATTTAGTAATTTTGCCTTTATACGTTAAAGTGTATTGTATTAATTATGAAGAACTGGTGAAACAAACTTATTTATGTAATTGGTTATTTAACGATAAGATGTTTTTATTTACAATGTATTTTGGGAATCAATGATCATTGCTACCTTGGTTAAAGTTGTATTGTTGTGTTCTATAATTTAATCTTTATACTATCTTAATACAAATGCTCTAATTTAACATGTTTATTAATCATATATATTAAGGTTAGTATAGAAATGTGCAGTTCATGGTTTTGCTGTCACTTCTCATGTTCTGCTCATGCAACAGATGATTGTTGGGTTGTTGTTATTTGTATGGTCAGGATTGATTAGTATGGTGCTGCTCCTGGTTTGGACCATTTCCATGCAACAATGACTTTTCTATAGGTAATCCTGGATTTTGAAAACTCCATTGTACTCTACTTGTTTCACATCTTCTGACAACTTAAACATTTATGGATAAGATTGAACACTAACCACAAAGTCATAGAATGTATATATATATGTTAATTCTAATGTTTTCACGGATAAAAGATGTCATATTATTATTACTATTTGCGGGATATTCTGTGTAGTGAAAAAGCTAAATGCTGACATTTCAGTACAATATCAAGTACCTTCAGTACAATACAATGTAAAGATTTCATGGTATGTGTTATCTTATTCTACTTCAGTGTTCAAGATTGATTTGTCTAATCTTTCTAATGTGATGTCTGTATGTATGTCTTCATATTTAGGTACAATATTCTGATCTACTTATTCAATTTAGTTTGCACAATATAATTAAACCTGTGCTATGCCTCTGAACTGTCTATTCCAAATGACATGTTATCTGCTGCTTGCTGTATGCACTGCCTCATATTCTCCTGTATTCCATGTCATCTTTCATACATTCTTTGTATTCCTCCCTGTATTCTGTGTTACAGAATATTTATACTCATTGTGCAGATTTGTTATACATGCAGTCCTTTATGAGAACTGTCTTCCACTACCATCTTTATAGTACTAATTATATTTCATTGTAAATACTGTTTCTGCTTTTGGTTAAATCTATTTATTATACTTTATTAGAATTATTAGTAAACGTTATTCATAGCTATATTTTAAATGATCAAATTTCAATGTTAAAATTTGTCCATAATGTTGTCTTTTATATATAAACTTTAAAATAATTAATTTAAAACAAAATTGAAATAGACAACTCTCTATAAATAAAAAAAAATTAATACATAAACCTGACTTTCATTTATTATTGGAATCTTATCAAGGTATTTTTTTTACAAAATCACATTGTATTGAAACTTTACCAAATGAACATTATTTACATTACATTACAATAAATCTAATTATTAAAATACACACATATAGAGAGTGTACCAATAGCTCAAAAAGCTCTCAATTGATAAGGGCAGTAAGAGAAAATATTTAAAATCTCTATTTGGAATATTCTTATCACCAGACCAATTGGTTTCAAGCTTATGGCTCACTTCAGTGAGGAGCTAGAACATTCAGACACTGGGGATAAGAATATTCCAAATAGAGATTTTAAATATTTTCTCTTACCACACTTATCAATTAAGAGCTTGTTTGAGCTATTGGTACACTATCTATATTACATATTTGTAAATACAAGGTCATAAAAGCAATGTCACTCTATATATGACTTGCTTTATTGATTAATATAAATATGGTAGTTTTCAGTTATGCAAACTGTGGCCACTAGGTGATGCTGCAACATCACCAAGAAACCTGCAAGTGATAAATTTCTATGGAAAAATAGTAAAATAAAATTAGTGTGAATTTGCAATATGTTATATATAGGTCAGATAGGAAAAACTTCCATTGATAGAGGTAAGGATTATGGCAGAGCAAGTACAGAAAGGGTGTAAGATCAGGGTCATATATACATTTTTTGGACACAGGACATAAAATGAATTGTGTAAAGAATATTCAGGTAATAAAGTATGTTAAAAATTATAAGAAAATGTTATGAATCTTTGTATATTCAAAAAAATTTAAATAAATGTGTAAACATGATTACAGGTCCAGCAAAACCAGGGAGCAGTGGGCATTGTTTGATTATTGAAAATTTTAGAATTATAATTTTAAAAATTTTTTTTAGTTTGTTTTGTATGTATATCATAAAAAAAGAATTGTTATAAATGTAATCATTTTTCTGTACATGTATGTATTTTAATAAACAATTCAAAATACAGCAAAACTCTCCATATAGTAATGCCATCTTGTGCCAAAAGAGCAATCAATGGATGCCAGAAGGCTTGTGCATAAAATCCCTATCTAGTGCCTACTCATCCAATATCCCCAGACTAGTTTCTGGCTTGTGGCCTTCATCAGTGAGGAGCCTTGGATCTGAGAGCACTGCACCTAGATCTTAGGATCTAATGCAACCCTCCAGCACCCACTTTTTAACTCTATTTAACTACAAAACTATGAGAATGAAATTGAAAACACTATCAATATTTTCAATCCAAGCTCAATTGCTTATATTAAACAACAATCGAAGGATGATTTTTTTTCGTGGTTTTTTTTAAAAATTCTCCTAACCCCTTTTTTCCCCTGAGAGGTCTTTTTTTCTTCCAACCAAATTTTTTGTTGTTTTTTTTTTTTTTTTTTTAAAAAAATTATTTGAAGAAAATGAGATTATAATTATAACACATGGTGAAGTATTTTCGTGTGGGGGGGGTGTGGGGTTTTTTTTTCTCCATTTATAGTTTTTTTTATGTGTATATTTTTTTTTTATTATTTTTTTTTTAATAATTTAAAAAAATTTTTAAAAATGTTGTTAAAAAACATCACTTTTTTTTGATGGTTTTTTATCAAAATCTTTTTAAAAAATTGAAAAAATAATTTTTTTTTTTTTGATAAATTAAGATAATGAATGTATATTTTTTTTCCTATTATGTGTTTGTTTTTATTAATTTATTAATTTAAAAAAAAAATAAATGAGAGAAGTTAAAGGAAAAGGTTTTATTATTTTGGGTGGGGGGGGAAAGGGGGGGGGGTTAAAAAAAGGAGAGGAAAAAAATTGGGGAAATGTTTTAAGAAATTAAAATAAATTTAAAAAAAAAAAAAAAAAAATAAAAAAAAATTATATTAAAATAATAAAAAAAGAAAAATAAAAAAAAAAAAAAAAATATAAAAAAAAAAAAATGGGGGGAAAAAATTTTAAGGAAAAAAGAAAGGGAAGGGGGGGGGGTAAATAAAAAAAAAAAAAAAAAAAATATAAAAAATAAAAAATTATTTATTGTTTGGGGGTGGGGGGAGGGATATAGTCATATGGTGAAACGGTTACACCTGTTTCACCTATTATCTTTGATAATAGTATATATTTGTTTTTAATTACATAATAATAGTATATATTTGTTGTACTCAGATGGCGTGTATTTCTTAAATTTTAAAAACTTTGCTTATAATATTGCGAGTATGTGCGTATATAATCGTCCTTAAAAATTATAAATATAAAATTACAATCTCAAATATTTATATACGAGCATAGTCTGTTCGATTTGTTAAAACTGAATAAACATAACTATAATTAAAATTTATCTATATCATAGCATAATAAGTTTAAATTTATAATATTACTTAGTTTTCAATATTTCTTTCTAAATAATTATTTAAGTCAGTATTCATTTTGACTAATTTCCAAGTTAGATAATTTTCAATTCCTTTGTTTGCTTAAAATTGCAAGCAGAAAGTTTTATCAGTTTTAACACTTCATTCTAAAAATAAATCTTTGGCTAAAATTTGACCTATTTAAAAATTATAACCAAGACCAATTATAATATTCAGTCAGGCATAAATCTATACAAAATCTATACAAATTGCTTGTGACCATTCTCTTAAAAATATATCTTTTAAAACTGACGTCAATTACAACAATAGAGCCTTTCCAGGTCCAGATTTAGATATACTAAATATTTTTACTAACTGGATATTTGGTTAAAGGCTAGTTTGAACTAGTCATCTTGTGATGTGGCATGACTCAAAGTAGGAGGTTACTTCTGTCAAAAATATAGCATAAAAAGGGGCCCAAATAGCCACCAAAGCCTCTAATCTAACCTCTTCCATCCATCTATCATAATTCGTGTTAATTTTTGCTGTTGCTGTGACCAGAGCTGAAGTTAAATAAGAACTGTTCCTGCTGTTAAAAAAAAAGCTAAATCTTCAAAAGCTACCATCAAAGCTGCTCCAAAGATGACAGTGGGCTAGAGACAAGGAGACAGCCGTTTGCTCTTCCACGAGCGGCTACCGATGACAGAAAACCTCCACCATGCCCATCACTGTAAGAAAGATGTACCCGAGAGACCAGATAGTTCCTGATCAGAGAAATGGAGAAAGCTGCCACCGAGATAAATTCACGAAGTTACATCCAGACTAAAACCTAAGAGAAGCCCAGCCTGACTGAATATAAAGAGAAGCGCAATGAACAAGGCCTTAAAGACTTTCCGGTAAATCCTTTCTACAAAATATTACATTTCCTAACTAAAACGTATACTAAATGAAAGCTAGCTAAATAAATCACATAATTTATAATATTTCTAAATGTTCCACTAAAATGTTTATCGTAAAATGGTTTAAATCTTAGAACACACTCAATTCTTGCTTGATCATTAATAACTTTAAGTAGGCGTTGATCATTAATAATTTAAATAATCACACACATCTAATTTCTATAAAACCATACTATAAATTTTTATGTCTAAATTATTATCTTATCGATCATTTTATGCAATTCTTATATTTTAAGTTCATGTTTATTGATTTATGCTGTGTTTTTATCAGAACGGAGTCTGGTGTGTTAATAAATTATTGGGGGGAAGGGAGTGAGCAATTACTTTTATTATATCAACATTGCGATATAAAGAATATAGTCAAGACTCTTTTCTGAATTATATGTGATAGAGTGAATCGATATTTATAATGCCCGAACAAGTTATTTAAAATCTTTTGATAAACTTATTTAAAAATGTATATTTGCGTATATTATTTAAAACACATCTTTTTCTCAAGTTAATTGAAAATGAAAATGTTTTGCTAAAGTTATTTAAAAGGTATATTTAGCGTCTATTATTTAAAACGCATCTTTTCTAAAGTTATATAAAATGAAAATGTTTACTAAAGTTAGTTAAAACGTATATATTGCGTAGGCTATTTAAAACGCAGATTTTGCCCAAGTTATTTAAGAATTATATTTGCGTAAATGATTTAAAATATGTATTTTACCAGTTATCTGAAAAAGTATATTTCACGCAAGCTATTTAAAATATAGATTTGCATTCGTTAGTTAAAACCCATTTTTCATTATTAGTAAGGTCTATTTTGACGAATTATTTAAGATGTGTAATTTATTTAAACATCAAAATTTGCGTGAGCTATTTTATAACTCACATTTTATTATTTAACAATCTGTTTGATATTAGATCTAGTTATACTATATAACTAATGTCCCCAGTTCTATAAGTAGCTATGCAGAAAACCCTTAAATCAGATTCTCATTATCGCCATCATTTTATCATTTAATAATCTCAGTTATGAACTGACCGGTGGTAGTAGCACTGAAGAAGCTAAGATTTTGGCGTAATTAAATTTATTAAATATTAATTTAGCGTTGCGAATGTATTGCTAATTTGCATAAAAATGCATATCTACTTGCTATGTCTATAATGGCCCATCTCAAGATTGTTCCACGTCCAGGCACGCCTCGAAAGTTTAGGCCACTGCGACAGTTCTTCGTATTTCGTCAAGTCACGCCTCGAAAGTTTAGGCAAATGTGACATTTATTCTTCTATAACAAAACCAAAGCGTTTCCAAAGGGCTTATAAGCCAATCTTCTGTTCTTAATAAAAAGGCCTCTTCCATTGTAGCAAGCAGATCGGTTAGGGAACCGTTTACTAGGTAATAAACCCTATTAAGAATGCATTCGAGCCGCACTTATCTGATAGTATAGTTTCTAACGCACTAGAATCTGACGTTCCCCTGCCACCACATCTCAGTTCAGTTTCCCTAGAAAGTGACTTCGGCTTTGATCCGACCTAGAATCTGAGTTAATGCGTTTATCTGTATAACAATATTATATCATGCAAATATCTATAATATGATTTTGAATATATTTATAATATAATCTTAAACTTAGTCATTATAATATTTTAAACTTAGCAACAATGATATAATCTTCAACGTATTAGTAATATCTAGCATTTATCCATCAACTCGATTACTCTAGCTAACTATAACCGATTTCAAACATATAAAACATGGCATGAATTACAACATGAAAGGTGACATAAGCTTACTAAGAGTCTATTGCTTTGTAATATCATTTTATACCCTGAGAAAACATACTCAATGCTTTGTACTATTATTTTATACCCTGAGAACACACTGAATGCTTTGTAATAATATTGTTTTATAACTCTGAGCATGCATCCATTGCATTGTATTATTATTTATAACCCTGAGAATCCACTCACCTGCGTGTGAGCTAGCCGTACACCAGTTACTATGTTTTAGTATTTATTAAATGTTATATTAAATTTATGAAATATAATTTGTCTCAGTCTCATTACTTGCTCATTATCTTATGAATCACTAGTTAAGTTTTATAATAGAATATGTAATAAAGGGGGAATGTCTCATGTTTTACTGCTTTGCTATTGCTGGAACGTGATCAAAGAGATATCGAGTGTAACCTCTGGCATGTCATTTGCGATGGGTTGATTTGGAAGCACGAGTGAGAGAGTTAAGGTATGATCAGACGTAGGGTATTACTATCCCGACTTGGTCAGCTTTTGGTTCTCTGGCTTGGACTCTCAGTCTGTTGAGCAAATGTACAAACCTGACCATTACAATGGGTCTGAACTCAATTCAGTACCCATACATTTTGGTGTCTTTGGCTCTTTAACAACCATAGCCACCACTATCCTATTAGCAGGATTGGTGTTAAACCACTAAACATCACATGATCACTATCTTATACTAGCACAATAATTGGTATAAACAATTCAAAATACAGCAAAACTCTCCATATAGTAGTGCCATCTTGTGCCAACAAGAGCAATCAATGGATGCCAGAAGGCTTGTGCATAAAATCCCTATCTAGTGCCTACTCATCCAATATCCCCAGACTAGTTTCTGGCTTGTGGCCTTCATCAGTGAGGAGCCTTGGATCTGAGAGCACTGCACCTAGATCTTAGGATCTATTGCAACCCTCCAGCACCCACCTTTTAACTCTATTTAACTACAAAACTATGAAGGCCACAAGCCAGAAACTAGTCTGGGGATATTGGATGAGTAGGCACTAGATAGGGATTTTATGCACAAGCCTTCTGGCATCCATTGATTGCTCTTGTTGGCACAAGATGGCACTACTATATGGAGAGTTTTGCTGTATTTTGAATTGTTTATAACAATTATTGTGCTAGTATGAGATAGTGATCATGTGATGTATTTTAATAATTATATTTATTGTAATGTAATGTAAATAATGAACATTGGGTGGGATTGTAGTAGAATAGGTCATGTGATTGTGTAAAAAAAAATGATAGAGTTCCAATAAAGAATGAAAGTTGGGGTTTTAAATATTTTTTTTTTATTTAGAGTAAGTTGTCTCTTTAAATTTTGTTTTAAATTGATTATTTTAGAGTTGGGGATATTCTGCAAAGCTTGTTAAGAGCTTATTTGTGAGCTCTATATATAACATTTGTAATACAAGGTTGTTAAATTAAGTCATGTGACATATGACTTTATTTCTTTGTAATAACATTTCTATATATAACATTCTCCCTATATATATATATATATAACATTTCTAGATATAACATCCTCCATATATATATATATATTAAATGTAACATTTAAATCGAAATAATTTCTCCACATTTTTCTATTAAAACATATATATCTATAAATAAGATTTTCTTATAAAATTTTAAGCGATTAGTAATTTAAAATTATTTACACTTCAGTTAAATATAATTAAAATTCAAGCTTCAATAGAGAAAAAAATTAAATATTGTAGAAGTAGTTTTTGACAGTGCATATATAGACCAAAGGAGAGTTAAAATCTAAAGAAAAGTACAAAATCTAACAACTAACAAATATTTCTATTTTCAAAGTTTTTTTTCTCTAAGTGACAATCATTATTGACGTTAAAAGGCTGCAGTGTTTATGCCTTGAGGTAAATGCATTCTGAATGTTTCACAAAACTTTAACTAATGCTGGAAAACATTCACAATATAATCTTTGGTAAATAAAAAAAAAACAATTTTACTAATATAAAACGGAGTTCATTTACGCCCAATTAAAGCAATACGTTATATTAATCACACACATGGTAGCATCACCAATACTACATTGTATACAAGAGAATATACATGTAAATGGAAAAAAAATGGGTGATTTATTTTGTAAATTATGTAAGGAAGGAATAGAAAATATTAGGCATCTGTTAATTGAATGTAAATGCTTGAAAACAGAAAGGGTACATAATAATGAAATTATGGAAGAATAAATATAAAAAAAGTGATTATACAGAAAGTGAATTATTGGTTTTTATGCTGGGTTTGGGAAAAGATAAAGGGGATTTAGATATAAAGGCTATAGAGTTGACAAAGATTATGTTGTGGAAATGGGATGGACCAGAATATGGGAAAATTTAGAGTGGGGAATGGAAAATAAAGTGGCTAACAGGTTTATCTGGGTATAATTGCTGAGATATTCTTGACTTCGTTTAAGGAGAAGTCACAATACATCACATAACATCACAACATCACATCACATATATTGTATTGAATATTCAGAAGAAAGCAGAAAGTTATACAGATAACCATGAATTAATAATATTATGACAGCATCTAATAATTATAAAAAGTTGGCAACCTTTTTTTTAAAACTTTAAATTGGCACTCATATATGTATATGAGCATATATGATGTAATTTTTTTTTCTTCGATTAAATATGAAATTTTTATATATAAGTTAAATCTAGAAAATAAAATTCCATTTATTGATATAAAATAAAATATTACATGATATATAATTACAGTGAGAAATATTTTTATTTTTATACAGCACAGTATTTATTGTAATATATACCAAAGAAAATCAACCTCCACACATGCGCTGTTTTAATATAAATTGACGTAACCACACGTGGCAATTTATATTAAAATAGCCCATGTGTGAAGTTTGATTTACTTCCGTGTATATTATGATATATAATTGTAAACTATGACATGATAATTGTATTTTTATATTGGACTATTTTCATCATCTAATACGACTATTGAATGTCTTTAGAAAAATTTAACTTTATTTAAATATTCCAAATACATTAAACTATTAGTTATAGCACATCAAACAGGTTAGTACATGCACAATGTTGTAAGAGGTATTAGTCTTCCCTCTTCTTTAGGTGTTGCTAGCCTGACCAGTGACAGTACTAGCATGGGATTTGAACCTGGATCCTTAGATTCTTAAGTTTGAATTTTGAGGTAATGTTCTAACCAACTGAGCCATCCTGCCAAAGGTAACAGTCTGTAGTAATCTTATATACTTATCTATGAGAATCCTTCTGATTTCTTCACTTTTTCCTAAGAGCAAAGTTGATTAGTGGTTTCCATACATTATGTATAGTCACACTAGGTTGGCTTATGGGATTTTTGCCATTGTCATGTGAGCAGCTTCTTTAAATTTTCTTCCATGTACCTTTTCTTCTCTATCCAATATTTTTGTGCTTTCCCAATTAAACATATGTTCACTGGCACATACATGCTCTGCTACCTTCGACACATCTGTTTTCTCTCTTCTAATCATCAGTTTGTTTTCTTGAAAGTGTTTTTCAATGAGACAACTGGTCTCACCAATATATGTTCTTCCACATTCACATGACAATGGCAAAAAATCCAATAAGCCTTCTAGTGTGACTATACATAATGTATGGAAACTACTAATCAACTTTGCTCTTAGGAAAAAGTGGAGAAATCAGAAAGATTCTCATATATAAGTATATGAAATTATTACAAACTGTTGCCTTTGGCAGGATGGCTTAGTTGGTTAGTGCATTAACTCAAAACTCAAGAATCTAAAGATGAAGGTTCGAATCCTATGCTAGTACTGTCACTGGTCAGACCAACAACACCTAAAGAAGAGAGGAGACTAATGCCTCTCAAAACGTTGTGCATATACTAATCTGTTTGATGTGCTATTACATAAAGACATTCATTAGATGATAGAAACAGTCCAATATTACATAAAGACATTCATTACATGATAGAAACAGTCCAATATAAAAATACAACTAGAACACCATCATCACAAACCTTCAGGAAAACACGATGACATGATAAGTTTTATGGAACTTTCTTTCATGGAAACAACCCTGACATTGTTTATAATTTAATATGTGGTTATTAGACATATCTATTTTTTCCTCAATGAGTAATAAATTATATAATTAATTATATATGTCTGTGTGTAGATAATAATTGAATATTACTCTTGCTAACTAATCTATAATTAATATCAAAGTTTATAAAAAATTCTTTTAATACACCTTGTAAAATGAAATAGTTCATGCACATTTATTTCTATTAAAAATTGAAATCTCATTTCTTTAGATTAAAAAAAAAATGTTACAAACTTATATTTAAAAATGTGTGGATTTTTTTTTTTCTCGTTTTTATATGGTTTGGAGCAAGTTTCACTAAAAATAGAGAACCAAAAAGAGCAATAATCAATACTAAGATGATGTTGAAATTCGGTTTAAAGAAGAAAACATAATATAGAAAAAGATTTTCACATAAAAAAACAGATACATACATATAATGTAAAATTTTAAAATATTAACTTTATTCACATTCAATAAAATGAAATGATTAATAAAACCTCAGTAAAGCAAAAATACAGAGTAAAATATTATAAAACGCTTTTTAACAACATATATATAAATTGTAATGGTAGATAAAGGGATATATGGATGCATGGAGATGTTTATTTTATTTATAATTATCACATATTGGTGCAACCAGTAAAAAATATGTCATTAAATATTTTATGGAATACAGAGCACCTGAACTCAGTTCTAAATCAAGATTAGGATTACGATAATAATAAAACCAATTTACAACCATTTATGTGAGGTTCAGACTAATTGTCACTTTATATAATAACTTCATTTACAATCAGGATATATCTCATATGTTCTTTAAGTGTCATTTTTGTTATGGAAGTCTTCCAATAATGAATTCTCCCATGTTAAAATATCCTAATTCACTCCCCAATAAATCTAATATATTCTTAGCCTACTCAGAACCATAAATAAATTATTGAAATAAACAATGTAAACAAGACAAAACTTAAATAAGAAGTCAAGCATTGGTGGTCGAGAGGTCAGCGACAGCTGCTTTACAAGCAGTTGTCCTGGGTTAGCGGGTTCACCTCCCGGCTGATGCTATGGCACATGGGGAAAAAAAAACTTAAATAACAATGGCACAGATGCTAATTTTAAATAGTGAACTTGATTTAATAAAATTGTTTGAATACTAAAAAAATATCCATTATACACACAGAGAGAGATATAACCTTGGTTATATGCATACATAGGTATAATCTTGAATTGATATACCAGAAAGATATAGCCTGTTCTTTTCAATTAATGAAAAAAACTAAATTATAAGGGATTGCAATACCTAAACTTTATTAACTTCTTTAGATAGCCATATCTTGATAGACGACACATCTAATTCTTTACACATTAATATTATTATAAAATACATTTGCCTAAACTCCCAAAATGAACATAATCACAGCCTTTGAATCACAATATAAAAAAATTAAATACGTGTTCCAATAAATAAAATCACTATATAAAAATAGAATGCAATAAAAATATTTACAAACTTAAAAAAAAAGTTTAGGCCCTTAAAAAAACAGTCTTATGATGGAATTAATAATGATTGTATATAGTATCAATTTATATTCTAAAACTATACATGTATCTTTGGTATAGTAATCTTTTATATTTTTATGCTACTTGGGTTGCTGTATCAGTAAGAGTTTTAAAAAACACAAGTGATTCACTTGTGCTTAGAGATTATTCTTATAAGCCAACCATTACTGACTGTGCTTAAATAAGGGCTTGATCTTGTTCTGTGCCTGTTATTTTAATTGACAACTGGCCCAGAATAGGATTAAGACCATAGTTAAGGATTGTCAGTCAAGGTTGTCATATATAAGAGTAAGCTCACTAATGAGTGAGTGTGCTTAAATTTATATACTAAAATCAAACAGCACTGGTTTGCAGATTAATTTCCTTCTACGTAAACACACACACATATATATACTGTAACAAAATAAATATGAGAGCATATCTTTTTTAATGTCCCATAATTTGGGCAGATTAATTTCCTTCTATGCAAACACACACACATATACATATACTGTAACAAATAAATATGAGGGCATACCCTTTTTTTAATATCCCATAATTTGGGCAGATTAATTTCCTTCTATGCAAACACACACACACATATATATATATATATATATACTGTAACAGAATAAATATAAGGGCACACTCTTCTTTTAATGTCCCATAATTTGGGTGCAATTTGTAACAGAATAAATATGTGGGCCATGCTGCATCCTGAGTCATAGCCAAATTACTGATCACCATTTGTGACAAAAAATAAATAAACTAAGGAAGATCAATCCTAATTTAATAATGCCCATGAAATGTAGTGCCATTTGTAACAGAATGAAAATAATAAACTAAAGTCAATATCAATCAATGAATAACAATCTAACACTTAAGTTAATAAAAGAATGATAATAATTGTTGTTGTAACCTCAGAGATTCTAATAGCATTTAGAAAGAATAGAAAACAAATACAACTTTACTTCAAACTACCCTAAAATATAAGCATTATTTGAAATAAATTAAAGATAAAGCAATAAAACTAAATATCACTGTCTTATAAATAACAGTATATGTCTCTTATATAAATCCCTTATAATACAATGAAAAGAATCACAAAGAATTAGGACGGATACACTTTAAAATTCCTTATGAATAAACACACTATTTAAAATAATACAAACTTGTATTAAAGTCAAATACTATTTCTATTTTTATTTCATTGAAATGATCCATAGATTGATGAAATAATAATACTAAATGTCCTAGAAGTTTACAATATCAATGATATCTAACAAAATATACAACTCAATCATTGATTTACAATTACAACTAAGAAAAATAAAAGTATTAAATCACAAAACAACCCATGATCATCATTCTTCATGCATACATAAGTTGTTTACACAGAGGCAAAACTTTCCATACAGTAGCACCACTCTATGCAAGCAAAAGTAATCAATGGGTGCAGGAAGGGTTGTGCACAAAATCCCACATCTAGTGCATATTCAAGCAATATTGCCAGACTAATTTCTACCTTGTGGTATACATCAGTGGGAGCCTTACATCTGAGAGCACTGTATTTAGATCTTAGGATCTAATGCAACTCACCAGCAGCCATCATTAACCTTAGCTAACTATAAAACTTTGAGTTCAAAATAAAAACCACAATAATGCTTTCAATTCAAGCTCATTAGCTTGTGTAGTCAGATAGATTTGAACTCAGTTCAGCATTTTTACTTTTTGGTGTCTTTGGTTCTTTAATAACAACAGTCAACATAATCCTATTGGGCAGGATTGGTATTAAACCACTAAACATCACATAATCACCATTCTTTAAGCTTACACAAACTGATTACACTGAGAATAACTTTCCACACTTTAGTGTCACTCAGTGTAAGCCTACAACCATTAATTACTCTGGCTTTCACTGAGTGGCACTACTGTATGGAGAGTTTTGCCTTTGTGTAAACAGCTTATGTAAGCATAAAGAATGGTGATCATTTAATGTTTAGTAGTTTAATTCCAATCCTGTTAATAGGATTATGGTGATTGCAGTACAAGCTAATGAGCTTGAATTGAAAACATTATTGTGTTTTCATTTTGGACTCAAAGCTTTATAGTTAGTGAATAATGTAAAGGGCAATTGCTGGAGGGTTGCATTAGATCCAAAGATCTATGTACAGTACTTTCAGATTCAAGGCTTCTCACTGATGAAAGCCACAAGCTAGAAACTAATCTGGGGATATTGGATGAGTAGACACTAGATAGGAATTTTATGCACAAACCTTCCTGCATCTATTGATTACTCTGACTTGCACTGAGTGGTGCTAATGTGTAAAATAAAAGTAATACTAACTAAATTTTACTATTCCACTAATATCAATATATTCTTATTAACTAAGTCAATTATATTAAGATTAAATACGTAATAAAAATACAAAATAAATTAACCTAATGTATCTTTCCATTTTCATCCATGTAAAATATTATAAAATAAAATCAACCTATTAAATATCATTAAGATTTTTATTACCCAATCATAACAATACACCAGTAAAAGATAGATTTCTATTTGATGCTTATTCTAACAATTGACAAATTAAATCCAATTATTCTTCAATTTATTAAAGCTAAGTTATTAAAACTTTTCACTCTCAAAGCATATAAAATATTGTTAGATTTGTTATAATCAAATATTAATATTAAAATGTAATATTTATATTAAATTTATAATCCACACTAACAAAGTTTAAATATAATTAAATCAAATTATTACCATTTGTAAATATATTACTATTACCAACTCTATAACTGAATAAGATTATGGTCTTTATGGCTGTATAGTAACTTAATGTAATATTTATTTTAATCAATATTGACCCAGAGTAAAACACATGAACATTGCAATTACCTTCACTCATCTTCAATTATTATCACATTTTCATCTTTATCAATTATCAAATAAATTCATATATAATTTCTTTATTCATATATTTATTACCCATTACTAACAAAATAATTACAAAAAGCTTCCAATTGCTAATTAAATATTTGAGAATGTGAAATCAGTTAATTTATTGCTGTGTAAAATCTATACCTGGTAAAGTAATACTCATTAAATTCAATACAAAAAATGATATGTAATTATACTTTCTTACTCATTCTGTGTTTTTGATTTCCTAATTATTTTTATAACTGCCTCTAATGAATTATGTGGTATAATCAATTAATGAATATTGTTTCATCTCACCCAAATACAATTAATCAATAAATTTGCATTACAAAATTGAATGACCAGAAAAGTTTATTTGTTTTAAATGAATTCAAAATTTATTAACAAATTGATAAAAATTAAATCAAATGTATATATATGGCAAATAATTTTTTAAAATATATGTATATAATCCAACTATGCTTTAAGCAATAGGTTTTCAATTGAGATTAACTTTATATTTAAATAGGTGATTGCACATCAATCTCCACTTGTTAGATATTAAATGCTTATGTTTACGTAACACAAAAAGATATTGTGGAATATTCATACATTCCAATTCAAGATATATCTTCTTTTTATATTTCCTATAAAATATAGTTAATCAAACTATGAAAGAAATATATACAAAATTGCATCTTCTTATTTCTTAATATAAATTTAAAAGAACAAAATATAATATATACTAATATGATATAATCTTATGGAATTTCTAATATGAGTGATATATATGAAGTTAATTATAATTAATAAATAAAAAAATTTAATATTTTAAATTAAAATAATAATTACTATGCTGTAAAATATAACATCAAACTTAGGAAGACATAACTTTTACATTTAATATAGATAGATTATTACTTATCATATAATTATATGATTATTCATATCAATAAATATTATACATTTTAAATGCAGAGAAAAATATACAGTAATAGTAATGATGAATATAAGCAAATGATATGTGTAATAGTCTTTAAATATGGCCTTTCTAAAATAGTACCATAGTTTTAGTGATTATTTTTTAAAACTATGATCTCATCTGTTTTATTATTCTAGAAAAAGTAGAGCTATAAGATGTGAAGTACACATTGTTAATTCCAATATTTTTCAAATATCCAAAGTATCCTTTCATTCAGCAGATATTTGACCTATATAAGGTTATATGTGTGAAAATGGAAATTTATATCTACAATGATGCAATATAGATATTCTTTCATTTAGCAAGTAATCAATTCATTAAACATTACAAATGAACAAGTGCCAGTTTCATCCATTATGATGCTATGGAAATGAATCCAATTTTCATTCCATGTATAAATTATATATCAAGGTTATAAATATATATCAATAGATAAATGTTATCTTTGTGTACATTTTTTGTTGTTGTTAGAATTTAGATCTCATCATTGAAAATCAGATATTATTCATTTTTAAAGTGAAGAATCATTCTGATGGTTTGGAAATGCTAAGAATTAAATTTTGATTATTTTTTGTTTTAAAAAATTGTTGCTCCTCACAAATCCTTGACACACTGTACAGTTCTGTATGAATATTGTTGCTTTTTATCCCATCATTATGACCAATTAACTATATACTTTTAAAATAAATAAAAAGAAATTTGTGTAAAAAAATTTAAATGTATTTCTGTTGAAGCTAAAACAAGAAAGAGCAAGTTACTCGTCAGTTCTATTTATAACTTTTCCCATTTATGTCATAGTAACTATAGCAATATTTTTATTCTTTTTTTAACCAATTCTAGCTAACATTTTATAAATAAAAGTCTTCTTACACAATATTGACAAATAAAAAGAAATACTTCACAATTATTACAGATAACAAACATTTATGTTTTTAATACAAATACCATTCTTTAATTCTAACACAAATTAAGCAATTTATAATACATTCTCACTATACTATATTGGAAATATATTTTCACATATATATCTTTCCAGTATAATATTATCAAGTAAAATAACAAATATATTTGAGACATTAGACAATTGTATTATTTATAATTTACTATTGTGAATGCAGTAACAAAAATGCAATAATAACAAATAATAATTGTCTCCAAATCATATGGTTTATTATACACATATTCATTTTGAAATGAATAAAGTCAATTCATAATCTTAGACAATATGACTAATAATAAACAATTTTATATCAATATTACTGTTGTCATAGCAACACAGTTGAATGCTTTATAAGTTAAAATATCAACTATCAAAATCAAACAAGAAAAAAAATTATGACTGTCATTTTACCACATATGGAAACTCATCTCAAACTTCAGTAGCTACAACATATATAGTGTTAAATTATTAATTTACTTATTTATTGTTACTTTTCAAATTCTACCTGTCTTTTAATGGCATCAATGATAATTTTACTTGTTATATGAAGTTGTTCTTTTACCAAAAGAAAGTAGGCAATCATGTTATCACAGATGAAATGAGTAGACACTAAAGAAATTTTGCATCTCTCTTATTAACATCAATGGTGACTTCATTTGTTATAAAGATTATTCTTTTATTACAAAAGTAAACAATCAAATTACCTTAGATGACAGAAGTAGAAACTAAAATAATTTTACATCTTTTTTCTTGGCATCAATGTTTTTTTCTTTACTTTTTCATATACATATTATAATATGCATTATAAAAATGTTTATAATTGTGAAATATAAATTTAGAACCATAAAAATAATACTTTTCTTGAGAGGGGTATCACATATCTCTTGTAGTTTTAACATTACAAAATCAGTTATAGCTGTTGCAGGTTGAATAAAATACTGAATTCTCTGATCAACAATTCTGTAAAGTATTGAAGGTACTACAGTTATCATTCAATATCATGAATTGTTTTGTTATTGGAGAACACTTTGTAAAACAAATTAATAGTTTTTATATATTTAAGAATTTTAGAAAGGTTTAGAAGACCAGTTTCATAAGTTAAGATTAGATCAATAAAAGTAGCACCTGTTTCTAATTTATTTTGAGAGCCTTTTTTAATATAAATTGTTAAAAATAAAACCTGTTCAGAGCAGTTTTCATGATCTAAACTCAGCTTGATCTATAAGTAAATGGTTCTCCATTATTGGAAAATTCTTATTAATATTATTTTTTAAATTAGTGGTACTAAATTTTTGGTTCATTCGTAGGTTTATTTGGTTTTAATGCATTTATACAATTACTTTATGCCAAATTTTGGATAACTTTTTATATGAATACTATTACTGAGTAATTTTGCTAAGTAACTTTAGTTAATAATTTTTTTAGAAACTTTGGAAGTATGCTATCTGACTTTGAAGTCTTTCCTGATTTGTAACAATCAAGGACAAATTGAAATTCTTCAATATCTATAGATATTATCAGATTGATATTAGAAGATTGTGAATAAGAAATTCTGTTATAATGATACTTTTCTTAACCTATCAGTCTTGGAGTTAAAATTCTAATCAGTAACAGTGGAAAAAAAATTAGAAAGATTTTTGCATCCACTAAGCTTTTGTAAAAGTAATTAGGTCTTACAATCAAAACTTATAAAGTTTCATTTCTCCATGGACTGTGCACTTTTTATTCTGGTAACATCCAAGCTATGTATAGGTTTGTTACAAGTTTCTGGAAATTAGTAGACAGAAATGGGCTGAAAAAAACAGTTTTTGTTTTATTCCATTGCTGTTGATTTGCATGAGGTATAGATTCTCAGGAAGCTATTATCATGAATTTGTTAAATGTATCATAATAAAAATAAATTAGGGAGATTCTATTAATATTTTTTTCAAGATATCTATAACATAACTAGTCCAGTTAGTCTTACTTATTTATTCCATTTCAAAATACGATAAACAGAAACGTGAATTATAAGTGTTATTAGACTTGGTTTATGTTGGCTATGGGAAAATAATCTAATATCAATAGATAAGCAAATAATAGTAAATTATTTTCTGTTTAAAACAAAGCATATAACAAGAGTTGTTTCTGTTTCCCAATCTAACTGAATGGATTGAGTCTTCTCATTTGGCATTATAAACTATATGCATATTGTTTAAATCCATCCTTTCTAAATATTGACAGTCTATCTGTTCCTTATTTGTATATTCCCAAATTCTACTATAAAAATTGAATCTCTTATAAAGTCAGTAGGTGTAGAAAAATCTGAAAGAAGAGTGTATGACCACTTGGTGTGGGTGTGTGTGTAAATATTGAATACGTAACAAATTATTTATCTGAATGGTGATTGCAGTGTGATGTTGCTTGCTTTAAAAGATGAAAATAGTAATATCATGTTTAGTTGGCTTACCATGCAAGTAGCGTGCATTAGTTTATGAAACAAATGTCTCCACATAGAATCTAGACTTCATCTTGACATACTCTGTTTATAGATTCAAAATTATGAAAATATTTCTTACTTATTTTATATAGACTTCAGACAAATAAAAATATGTTTTATATCATTTATTCATCTTATATTCACATACAAATCATTCTATTGTAAAATCATTTATCTATATATAAGGGATTCGAACTCAGATTTTCATACGACTCTCAACTCTCCATGCCATCTCATACTGCTGACCCACCTGATCACACACGTGTTGAAAAGATAAATAATCACCAATATATATATTTCATGCTAAACCAGGAATCATCAGTTGGTCCAGATTACTATCTCCACACATATATACAATCAGTGCTCAGCTTTATATTAAGATATGTGTGGAGATAATAACTGACGAATACTGTTTTAGCATGAAATACGTATATTGGTGATTATTTATCTTTTCAACATGTGTGTAATCAGGTGGATCAGCAAGATGAGATGGCTTGGAGAGTTAAGCGTCTTGTAAAAGTCTGAGTTCGAATCCCTTATATATTACATTATATGTGCAGGTGTGTGTGAGCCTGTACAGTGTATTAAATAAAATCATTTATCGAAAATGTGAGTTGTATTATCAATAAACACCAGATAGATAGTCGTGGCAACAAATATTTAATAACATGACAAGACACATTTTCTCGGTATTTTTAAAACTAAGTTTGTCTTTCAGTAAATGTAACGGCAATAATGACGTACTGCGCATGTATATGAAATGTTACGTAGGTATTTGTTTGTTTTTAAAACCCAGTGTTTTCAAAATAATAACACATATTGTAATTTGTTTTTTTCTTCGTTTGTTTTCCTTAATGAATGTATTTGAACAAGTTATATTTAAAAAACCACTTTTTTCTAAAGATAAAGAAGCACAGATTTCATTAATAACAATTTGAAAATGAATTGATAAATGGTTTATAATATTAATAATTTATTCTTCAAAAAATAAAAGTACTTTTTACTTATAAAAATAAACTTTGCAAGTGTATTGTTAATATTTACATATTTAAACATTAGTTGTAAAGAAATTACTCATATAAACATACAATATATATGTTAATAATTTTTAATTCAGAAGGTAATCAGCCTTCGACATGCGAAAACTGCGCTTGTAAATTACATTGTTATTAAATATACATGTCTATGAATATATAACCAATAAATATCACATGATCACCATTTCCTACGCTTGCTTATAATTGTTATTAATACAGACAAAACGTATTGCCACTCAGTGCAAACCAAAGTAATCAATGGATGCCAGAAGGTTTGTGCATAAAATCCCTATCTAATGCCTACTCATCCAATATCCCCAGACTAGTTTCTGGCTTGTGACCTTCATCAGTGATTAACCTTGGATCTGAGAGCACTGCACCTAGATCTTAGGATTGAATGCAACTCTCCACGTATTGATAGTTTTGCCTGTTTTAATAACAATTATAAGCCTGCATAGGAAACGGTGATCATGTGATGTTTATTGGCTTAAAACCAATCCTGCCTAATAGGATAGTGGTGGCTGTGGTTATTAAAGAACCAAAGTCACCAAATGTATAGGTACTGAACTGAGTTCAGACCTGTATGACTCTATAAGCTATGACCTTGGATTGAAAATATTACAGTGCTTTCAATTTAAGACTCATAGTTTTGTAGTTAAGTAGAGATAAAAAATGGCTCTGGAGGGTTGCCTTAGATCCTAAGATCTAAGTACAGTGCTCTCAGATCCAAGGCTCTTCACTGATTAAGGCCACAAGTCAGAAACTAGTCTGGGAATATTGGATGAGTAAGTACTAGATGGGGATTTTATGCACAAACCTTCTGGCATCCACTGATTACTCTGGCTTGCACTGAATGGCAATATATATAAGGAGTTTTGTCTGTGAATATATAATGTGTTTGTATGTGCACATGTATATAAATTGGAAAATCCAGTTAGCACTGTATATTTGGTCTACCTTCTTATTAATGTTACTACTATAGATAAATACATGTAAAGAAATTATAACATAATCTAACAGTTATTTTGTTGAGGAAAAAATGACTTTAATTGGACCAAGGATGTGGGATTTGATTGAATGTCAGAATGAAATATTGTAATTTTTATATAAAAAATGTTATTAATAATTTATTGTAATTAAAGGGGATTTGAATCCAGGCTTTGAAGCTCCCTACAATCATCCACTCTATCCAATATAACCAATACACATGACCACATACATGTGGAAAAGGTAAATGATCTTTAGTATGTGTTGGAGATGATGATCGTACCAACTGATGAGTGCTGGTTCAGAATTAAATATGTATATGGAGATCATTTATCTTTTTTCACATGTATGCAATCACGTATGTTGGTTATATTGAATAGAGTGGATGGCTGTAGGGAACTTGAAAGTCTGGGTTCAAATCCCATTTAATTAGATCTAGATTAAATATATACATCATAATTGCATTTTAATATTAATAATTTATTGATAAGTGCTATTAATGTCATTTATCATATAATACTAAATTGTCCAAACACTTTACTACTGTTACACAATGCTTTATTCGCCATCTTTCCTTACAGTTTACAGTTTCGATTGCCCCAGAAATCTTCTTCAGAACTTTATATCTCCTAACCTCAAACTGTAAACTGTAAGAAAGGGTGGTGAATAAAGCATTGTGTAACAGTAGTAAAGTGTTTGGACAATTTAGTATTATATGATATACATTTGGCAATGCAATAAGAAAGAGTAGATGTCATTTTAGTCAAAATTTTATATAAAATAATTGATTTAAAAATTCTATTTTAAAACTTACATACCAAAATTTACAATTTAAAATGCATAACTTTAAAAATGTTTTACATTTTTCAAGTAATAATATTTTCTCACCTTTATCATTTTTTAATGCTTTGTTAGCTTTATGGCGTATATAATATTTTATCTTTATTATTATATAGTCTAATGTTATTGTGAAGCTTGTATCTTTAACTAAATGTATCAAAATATTAGTATTATATATAGTTATTAGATTTTATCAATAGCAAGCAGTGAAACATTAATAAGTGGCTACTTTTATTTTTTTTATCTTATGAAATCCAAACTAATGTTTGAAATATAAATCCATTCATAAGATTTTGTGCTTACCTAATAGATGTGAAACTGAATTCGCAATCAGGTATTTCTTATGGCACATGCAAGCACCTTTAACATTTAGTAAAAACTGACTATATTAACAAAAGTATTGTGCTCGTCTTACTCGTAACTCACAATTTAAGATAGTTAGAATAATATATGCACAACATTTCAAGAGGTTTTCGTCTCCCCTCTTCTTCAGGTGTTGCTAGCCTAACCAATGACTTTGTTCTTAGGAAAAGGAGGAGAAATCAGGAGAAACCTCATAGATAAGTATATGAAATTACTACAGACTGCTGCCTTTGGCAGACTGGTTCAGTTGGTTATAGCATTATCTTAAAATTCAATACTCAAGAATCTAAGGATCCAAGTTCAAATCACATGCCTAGTAGTGTCACTGGTCAGGCCAGCAACACCTGAAGAAGAGAGGAGACTAATACTTCTCGAACCAACCTGTTTGATGTGCTATTACTAACAGCTGAATGTATTTGGAATATTTAAATACAGTTAATTTTTTCTAAAGACATTCAATACACATATTAGATGATGGAAATAGTCCAATATAAAAATATAACTTATTGTAGTTGTTAATACTATAATTTGCAACTGTTTGTTTTAAATTACATTTCGAATTCGTCTCGTCTCCTATCGTAAGGATTAAAACTGTGAGAAAAATAAAAAATTATAATTATATCATTAAAGTAGTAATTTACCAAAAAGCTTAATTATGTTTTGATGTTTAAAATCAATTCTACCGCGTGATTATTTTGTTACCAGAAGCGGCTGTCAAATCTTACATTTTTAGGAAAGTGTGTTTACTAAATATGAACAAAGGAAATGTTTGCAGCCTGTAGGTTTTATAATCCCAGAATATTTATAAAGTGATTTTAAGCAGCATTTCTTCACAGTCCGACAGATTTCTCAAGATTAAAATGAAGATTTTAATTTCTAGGCAGTTTGATTACTTCTCTTTAAAAAGTGAAAAGAAAAAAAATGTAAACAAATAAATACGGATGAAACTCGAATTGATAACCGACAGCAAACTACTCTTAATAAGAATTATTAAATATAATCACTTAAAGAATATTTTGCGTTAAAAAAATACGATTTAATTGATGAATTATAAATGCAAATTTAAATTGAAATCCGTGTGTTTTCCTGAAGATTTGTGATGATGGTGTTTTAGTTGTATTTATATGTTGGACTATTTCCATCATCTAATGTCTTAAGAAAAATTTAACTTTATTTAGATATTCCAAATACATTCAACTGTTAGTAATAGCACACAGGTTAGTATATGCACAACGTTTTGAGAGGTATTATTCTCCCCTCTTCTTTAGCTGTTTGTGGTCTGACCAATGACAGTAATAGCATGGGAATCGAACTTGGACTAGCATGGGAATCGAACTTGGACACTTAGATTTTTGAGTATTGAATTTTACTCTTCTTCGGGTGTTGCTGGCCTGACCAGTGACAGTACTAGCATGGGAATCGAACCTGGACCCTTGATTCTTTGACTATTGAATTTTAAGGTAGCACTCTAACTGGAGTGAGCCATCCTGCCAAAATTTCAATCCTACAAAAATTTTCTGTGCTGTAACTCATCATCAATAACTAATTCTTGTAAACAAATATAATGGCAAAAAATGAAACACACTAAAAAGAATGAAAAAAAAAAGGATTTGAGTCAGAATTGTCCGTCATTAAAACAGCAGCAAAATATCCATGTAGTAGTGTCACCTAGTGCAGACCATAGTAATGAATGGATGCTAGGGGGCTTCTGCATAAAATTGCTATCTAGTGCCTACTTATCCAATATCCTCAGATTATGTTATAGTGTGTGGCTTTCATCAGTGAGAATCCATTTGTTACTGGGGCTTGGATTGGGTAACCCTACTCTATGGAGAATTTGCTACTATTTTAACATATTGCACAAACTTAGAAAATGTGATCAGATAATGTTTTAATTAATAGTCATGTAACTAAAAGAGGGAAATTTGATTACAAAAACACACAATTCTATTGAGATGCACTTAATGCAGAGATCGTAGATAGCACATTTGGTGCATGATGATTGATCACTATATTAAGAGACTAACTGAAGACAGTAATGTAAAAAATACAAATGTAGTGAGAAAGAACAAAATGATATGTTAATTGCCATGTGTTAATTGTGTAGATAAGAAGTGGTTAACCTAGAGGACATGTACCAAATGTTGTGCATTGTAGGAGTACATTTGATGGATTGGACCTCTGCTTATAAAAATAAAAAGCAGGACTGAAACTTATAAAATAATATTATAATCAGAAACAATTTTATTAAACTCAGAAGAAAAAGAATCAAATTTAATGAGTCACAAAAAATAATTGTTCCATGTTTGTTCATAATGTTGCCTTTTATATGTAAAATTTAAAATAATCGATTTAAAACAAAACTGAAACAGACAATGTTCTATAAATAAAAAAATTATTTAATATATCCCTCCAGATTTTATTGTAATAGGTTTAATCATTTTTGGATTCATGTATGTATTTTATTTATTATATTTATTGTAATGTAATGCAAATAATGTCCACAGAATGGAGTTGCTGTAGAATAGCTGGAGATTGCAGTTTGTGGATAATAAGAAAATAGCCAAAATAGTATTTAATTTGGTTATGAGTAAAGGACAGGCAACAAAATGAGTAAGGTGGGATGACTGTGTTAGGAAAATTGTTGAGTGTTATAGTGGCAAAGAATGGGATAGAAGAATAGATGCATTAATAAAAAATAGGTATCTGGAAAGATAGAAAACTATTATGGAGAGTAAAAAGAGTTTAAATATATATAGAAATAAACTGAATATTGGATTTAAGTTAATTTATGATAATAGCAAGGAAAGTAGTTTACTATTTAAGGCTCAAACAGGATCATTAGCACAAGGGAATATACAGATAAATGGAGAAATGTAGGTGATTTACTCTGCAAGTTATGTAAGGGAGGTATGGAAAATATTAGGCATCTGTTAATTGAATGTAAAGGGTACTAGTAATGATGTTGTTGGAGAATAAATATAAACAAAGTGATTTATACAGAAAGTGGATTCTTGATTTTTATGCCAGGTTTGGAAAAGGATAAGAAGAATCTAGATATAAAAGCCATAGAGTGGACACAGATGATGTTGCAGAAATGGGATGGAGCAGGATAGAGAAGAAATGAGAAAAAAACTTAGGATGGTGAATAGAAAAGAAAGATATGGTGGTCAACAGGTTTCTCTGGGCACAGCAGCTGAGAGAATCCTGATGTTGGTAAAGGAGCAGTCACATCATATCACAACAACACCACAATATGATTTTGAAAACAGAAACATATTGATAAGATTCCAATAAGGAATGAAAGCTAGGTTGATATATCAAACATTTTTATTTATTTATAGTGAGTTGTCTGTTTCAATTTTCTTTTAAATTGATTATTTTAAATAATTTAATATATAAAAAGGCACTTTTATTTTGTGAGGTCCCCATTAAGATTTATTAGTACTATTTCTATATATAAAAAAAAAAAACAATCATGAAATTTAATACCATACAATTTTTCTGGAAGCAATTATCTATGCATACTATTGCTAAAATCAATTAATTATAACGTTTAAAGATTTTTGTACATTGATGCATAGAATTAAATTGGAAAAAAATATCGAAATTGAAAAAAATAATTGAAAATTTTTATTTAAAATATAATCGAACTTCTAAGTCTATCATTAAAACCAATTTGGTGCTGAAAATATTTATAACCAAAATCCCTCATATAAGACTTTATGACTTTCTGTTTTATTTATGATCAAAGGATGTATGAAGATGTACTCATAAATAACTGGAATTGTATAATAAAACGTTTTTTGAGGCATTTTTTCATATGAGAGAAATTTTAAAAATCACATGAAGTGAGATCTAGGAATATGGCTGATAAATAAGCCTGATCATGCTAAAAAAAATTTTTTCTCTCATGAGTCATAGCATCAGACGGGAAGCGAAACCGCTAACCCGGGACAACTGCTTATAAAGCAGCCACTGCTGACCTCTCGACTACCAATGTTTGACTATCATGCTAAATTAATCAATAATTGTTTCACACTCAATGTCTTGTGCAACGCAAGTTGCATTGTCATGATGAAGCTTGCATTCCTCATTTTACCATAAAATGGGACATTTACATTTTACTGTATCACATAAATGTTTCACAATTTGCAGATAAAATGTCTGATCATGATAAACTAATTTGAGAAAAAAAATGCCATTTACATTAAAAAACAGTATTGTTTTAACATTGAACTTTACTCACCATTAAATTTGACACTTCTACTAAACCATTTGTAAACGTGTTTTTTACAAGATCAACTTACTTGTAATCTGTTTCAAGCATTATTACTGTTTTCCTTAAAGAAAACAGAATTTCATGTTGTTCCAACTTTTTAGCATTTCAAAAATTGATGACCATTCGATATACACTTTAAGAAAAATGTATTATGTGGTGCCATAATTTCACCCAATGATATCATTTGGAAGATTGACACAGAAGAGTCTCATCAAGAGGTATGTAGCAGCAGAAGCATATACTACAACATGCATGCATGCCAGAAAAATATTCCAGTTATCCCTCGCCTTACATTTCTGAAAGGGTACTGCACTGGAGTTTTTTCCCTTTAAAGTAAAATGACTGTGAAAGATATTATGGTAACAACTACTAGTAGTGCACGGGGGTGCAGGTGATATTTTAGGACCAGGCACCAGAACTAAAAGCTGCTGTGTTGCTTTTATCAAGATAATGTTTTTAGAAAAAATGACCCAGATTACCCTAAGAAACAGTGTTTACTATACCTTTTCTTAAAATTGCTGTATGCATAAGTAATATTATAAAATTTTTTATTATATTTGAAGGTTTGTGTTTTTCCCATGCACATACAATTTGTAATTAAATTCTAAGACATTTACTAGGTGAGGGGCCACTTAGATAATTGGTCACTTTTTAGCCTGCTTCCCATAGCTGGGACACAGAATTATGTCAATCTCAAAGACATTTTGCAACAATAAAAGCAAGACAGGTAAACTTGTAAATAAACGTTTTATTACCAAATATAATTTTTTAAACTATAAAACTGCTTTTTAAAAGTATTCATATGAAATAGACATTTTTTATAATATATGAATGCTTTACTAAGAATTGCACACAAATTTTAATAGAATGCATCGATTTCCTTGCATTTCTCTCAAAAATCCTCAGAGATCTAGTAAGTGAAGTCAAAGTTACATTGCCCCAGGCATAAATAGACATTGCAATATTGGTAGTAATATTAATAAGACTTTAACCTAACTGTATCATTAATTAAATCAACAGTATCCATTTATATTTAAAATCTAATAATAGTATCAGTGTTGTATAATATGATGATTTAAAAAAATGTGCAATGTATTATGATTTCATTCCAACTTAGAAAATCCTATTAGTAGCTATCATACTCAGCCATGGTTGTCATGATTAGTGTAGTACAGCAGTGCCACCAAGTGTAATCCTTTGCAATCAATGGATGCAAGAAAGTTTGTGCACAAAAGCTTTTTGCATCTATTAATTATGAAGGCTTACACTTGGTGACACTACTGTAAGGAGGGTTTGCTACTGTTATTAACAATCTGTGAAAGTATATGAAATGGTAGTCATGTGATGTTTTGATAATTTTATGATACTTGTCCAGGTTGCTTTGTTTTTAGGAAGTGGAATAGAAAATTATACTCATCATCAAACTGCTGTGACCAATCATCCATAGGCTGACTGTTTATGGAAGCCTTTACTTAAATTTACAATGTTATGAATAATTATAAACAAATGAAAAGCCTTTAAATTCTCCATTGCAGAGTAAAAGTCTTTATTACAGTCATCCAAAGAACAGAGAAAATAGAATTATCCACTAAGCTTGTCAATTTGCCTATTTAGCATCTGAAAAGTCTTTGAAGTTGATCTTGCCTGCATTCAAACTATAATGTTCTTTTCATTGAATCCAATCAAATTATATACTCTTCTTCTTTTTCTTTTTTAAAACATTATTTCTTCTTATCAACCAATATACATATTCACATCTTTAACACCCAACATTTTGACCACTTTTTTTTGTTGTTGTTATTTTCAAAGATCTATAAAATTAGACATTTACATCAAAAATTAATATATAAAAATGTCTATACTGTTATCATAAAAAACAATAACATTTCTTCATCTATCAATACATCTTATATATATATATATATATATATATATATATATATATATATATATATATATATATATATATTGTGCCCTTATCTATAAGTCATAATAAGGTAGAATGGTCAATTGCTAAAAAAAAATTTTAAATTTTAAGATATGTTTGTATGATATATGAATAATAGTAGGATCGATTAGATCTTATAGTACAATTTAAGGCTGAAAATACCTGGTATATAAAAGTGTAATGGATTATTTTAAAAGAAAACAGTTAAATAAAGCTTAATTATATTCTTGCTTATGGTTGTAAAAGCTGGCCACAAAAAATAACACAGCTATAAATAGTTAAAAATATATTAATAATTCGAGTATGATATTTTAAAACTAATAAATTAAATAAATGCTATATGTAATGTTATAATTATAATTAATATTCAAATTTAATCTAATATATTTTAAAATAAACTTTAGGATGGTGAGAATTATATTTAGTTCTACATTTTAAATTATTGTTCAAAATTTTATAAAATATATCAGTTTTGGTAATTTAGACTGAGACGTAAATTAAAAAATCATCTGATAAAGTTAGTAATCATGTGACTGTATATTATATACCTTCACACACACGCTTGTTAGAATATAATAATAAAGTTTGTGAATTATAAAGCTAAATATAATTGCTATCGATCGTTAAAGTAAAAGTTGAAATATTAAATGTTATTTTAATAATTGTTTTAAAGTTTAAATGATTTTGATAAAATTATAATTGAGTTAAAAAATACTATTCTAAATAATATTTAAGACATGACGTCATAAATTCTTTATTTTAAAAAGGTTTAATCTATTATAAAACTAAAATGTGTAAATTTGTTCGCGCTAAAAAAGTCATTAACCAATCAACGGAGGTATTTTAGCAGACAAAATATAAGAATTAGATGGAGCGGGAGAAAGTAATGTGTAAGTGAAGGAGGGAGTAACATATTTTTTTAGCTGTATAAGATCGTAAGCTAGAAAAGTGATATAATTTTAAAATTTTATATTTATTTTAAAAGTTTTTTTTTAAATATAATATTTTGAACTGCCTTTACATGGAGGGCTAGTTTTAAAAGTTTTCTTACCAGGATATTTTATTCAAGTTTAGCCAAAACCTTACAGTAAAATGGAAATACTACAGAAAACAGTATATAGAAGTTATGATAAAGGAAAAATATTTGTAAAGTGCCTTGATACAGCTTTATTTATGCTCAACCAGAAACTTATTATTGTAACTCAGAGGAATATAATTTGGACGCTATATGGAAAACTTAAAAGAGAAGTTATTTGCCGTCAGGAAAAATTATGACGCACAAATTTATAAGGCTACTCTGAAGTTATTTTATTCTTCTCTATGGAAAAATTAAGATACATATATCATAAAGAAAAAATTATGTAAAAGTTATAACAGAGAAAGAATGTTTGTCCTTTTTAAAGGAAACATTACAAAGTATATAGTTACCAGAACTTTAAAAGAAAGGAAAAATTACCGAATAATGATATGAAAGAGCTATTGTGTTTTATGAAAAAAGAACAGAAAAAACTTTCTCTAAGAGGAATTGGAAAATATTATAAAGTGGTCATTGGAGGAATGCTTGATTTGGAAAATATAAATCTAATATACATAATAAAATGGATCCATGGAAACAGAAAAGTTTTGTTGAATATTTAAATCAAAGTACTGAGAAGATGCATCGTAAAAGTCGCGCGGGGGAAAATATTAGCAGAAAATATTAGAAGAGAATATGTAGACGTTTTCTTTACGGGATTAATTGATATCATAATTAATAATTGTATTAAATATTATAAAAAACCAAGGATTGTCATCTATGAATATTTATTAAACAGAGCAATAATTGTTTTGCCTTAAAATTGAACAAGCAGGGAGAAGAACATTAAGTGACTGAAGAAGAAATAATAAACATTTTTTTTTTTAGCTTTAATATGAACGGTTTTCAAGAAAGTTTGATAAAGAAGTACAGTAAATATAGTTTAAATATTTTTTACTAATTTATTTTAAAATATAAAATGTTATGTGAGATTAGGGAAAACATATAAACATAAATTTAGTAATATTAAAATTTAAATATAATAGCTTGATAAAATTATAGAAATAGTGTTTAAAATAAAGTGTATGGATGTGAATCTTATATCTACAAGGATCAAATGGATGGTGAAGCCTACGGAACGCGATCGAGGAGATAAAGGTCGTTTGGTAATTTTAATAGTTGTTTATAATGCATAATGTATTTTTTTTAGATCATCTATTGACCTAAGAATGGAGTGTGAAAGTTTAAATTATATGTACACACTTTATACAACATTTTTAACATATTATGAGATAGGAGTAATTCGGAATATGCATGCAATAATTTATTTAAAGTATATTAATAATATAATTTAACAGAACAATTGTGTGATTCTTTTGAACTTTCATGTGATAAAGTATTCAGATATTCAAATAGTTTGTATATGATTAAATATACGGAGGAAAGTAGTAAAAAGATTTTCTTATAGAACAGTGGAATAGTTTTAAAATAAATGAATTTTATTATTGTTAGTAATGCAGATATGTATTTGTCGATGTACAGTATAGAAAAAATCTTGAGAAATAAGATCGGATAGTGACTTGGAAGTACTAGTGGAAAGGAAACCAAGATGATGTTTTTTTTTAAGAAATAGGAAAAATAAAGGATTTGGATCATATTTAGTTTTGTGTGATTTCAGTATAGTTAACTAAGCCCTATGACTGAACACATATAGTTTGGACAGTGTTTTTGCATATCTTTAAACTTTTGATGTTAGAATAAAGCTGAAGAAATAGCTTTAACATCGTTCCTATGATAGAGGTTGGTAGACAGGTAAAGGTCACTCCTCTATAGTGTCTTTTAATTCACTGTGCCATGATTGTCAAGGTATATGACGAGTAATATTCTAGTTGTATTTTGATCCTATGCATCTATCTTCGCTATCCTTATTTCGTGAATCTGCATCGGTCAGAAAGATATTTTCAAAGAAATAATGAATAAAATAGAACTGAAGATATGTTATCGTTTATGTAAGAATAGTTTATTTGCTGGAATGTATAGAATTATGTAACTTTAAAATTGAAAGTCCAAAATATCATAAAGAGAGAAAGAATCATATAATACATTGTAAAATTAATTCAGAAATGAATATAAGATTTTGAAAAGAAATCTAAACCAAGTATTTTAAAAGTGATAATAAAATTTGAATGAATTTTTTTTTAAATAATATTTAGAAAATAAGTATTGCATATTTATTAAGAAAATAGTCCAATAATGTACAATAAACATATACTTGTGCATGGTATATTAATAGTTATAATTATATCATCCGAAGTAAGGCTTGAATGAGAATATTAGGATTAATAAACATCGGATAATGAACAATAAAAACCTAATACCGAATGTAGTACAATGTTTTGACTTTGTAAGATTCCATACAACCCATATAAAACTAAAATTTGTTATTTTGTAGAATTTTACTACGAATGTAAATTTTGTAAAAAATATAATTTTAATAATATTAGGGATGCAAAGTGTTTGTGATAATCATATAAGAAATGCATTTTGTAATAAGCTAACCATAATAATAAATCAAGTAATAATACTGTATTTTCTTAAGTGTTTAAAAAAATAAGATTTAACTAGGAAAAGTAAATAATATTTTGATTTCATTTTATAAACTAATAAACTAAGTTGAGATATGAAAGTAAGGGATATCCAATGTATATAGTGTAAAAATATTGTTAATTTATTTATGTTGTTAATAAACTTTGTTTTAAATTTGTTTTAAAGTTTTTGTGTCCGAGTTGTTATTTCTCCACATGGATGCATGAAATCACGATACATTTATAATTGAAACAGACATATAGGTTTTGCACAAAAGGTAAACATAAAAGTGTTATAATAATTTTGAGAATTTATTGGTATGTTAAAATTAAAAGATCATAATTTTATATTATTTATTGGTCATAAGTCGGTTGCCACAATATTACATTAAATTATATGCTAATGTTGCCACACGTATTCTGTTGTCAGATTATTAAAATACTACCACGTACGTATTTATTTATTTCATTTAGGAAGAAAGAAGATTATATTATATTATTATTGTTATTATTATTTTTATTATTATTAGTTGCTGTGTAGTAGATTATGACATAAAATTCCCTTTTCATATTTTACTACCGTAATTTTAAATTAGTTAGAATACAATTTCTGAACCTGAGATTTTATTTTATTTTACTTCATTTTATTTAATTGAGCTAGATTCTTGTTATAAAGAAGATTAAGATATGATTATTATTTTAATCGTAGTGCATAGAGCTTAGAAAGTCGTAAGAATACTATGAGTTAGTTATTTGGTATAGTAAAAAAAAAGAGGGGATAGTGTTCTTATGCCATTGAGGTAGTATCGTGTGGATAATGTCTCAATGTAGTCTATCTCGTTCCCCGTATTGTCACTCCATGTCTCATGAAAATAGTAAATATTTGTTAATTCATTTTAAAATTGAACCGTATTTGTATTTTAAAAATTAGAGCTAGTAATCATTTTAATTAATGCTGAATATTTCATTTATTTATTTGTTAACTGAGCTAGAACCCGTAATATTCGTAATAAACAATATATTTTGGGGGTGAGAACGCGGGGGGGGGAGGTTAGAATATATATATATATATATATATTACATTATATAATCTACATTTTTTTTTCTCACCAAAAACTTTTTCTTTTTACATACTTATTTCTTTATTAATTAAGAAAAGTTCTTTATCAAAAAATAAAATTAAGGTAATTAAAGATTTGCTTTTGTTATTGGAAGATTCTATGTATTTTACTTATAAAGGTAATTTTTATAAGATTAAGGAAGGTTGAATAATAGGTTATATTATTTCTCCTTTAGTATGTTCAGTTTATATTAGTTTTATGGAAGAGGAAATTATTATTAAAAAGAATTGTTTATATGTAAAATTATTTGTCAGATATGTTGGAGGAATTTGTAAATGAGTTTAATTGTTTTGATCCTTCTATAAAATTTGTGTTAGAAGGAGGGGGATTAGATATTGGTAAGTTAAAATTTTTAGATCTTTTGGTGATTAGAAATGTAGAAGCTAATTGTTTATTGTGCAGTCATTTAGTTAAAAGTAAAGAATTAAGATCTATAATTAAACCTGATAGCTATCAGTCTGTATCTCATAAAGTAGCTGCTTTAAGGAATTATTGTCATAGAAATATTAAATTAAATAATTCTAGTGGGATTGCTTTGTTTCAGAAATATCAATTTTATAAAGATTACTTGAGTGTTGGATACTCTGATAAATTTGTTAAAAGTATTTTATTTAATAGTAATATTTGTAAGGATGTAAAGGTTAAAGAAAAATATGATTTTATTTCTTTGCCATTTAAATTGTCTTCTTATAAAATTGTGTGTAGAAATAGTATATTGTTTGGAAATAAGAAAATTGCTTGGAAAAGGGGTGTTACTTTGAATAATTTATTAAATAATACAAAAGAAGTTTTTGATAGAAAGACTATTCCTAGTGTAGTATATTTTATTCCTTGTTTATTTTGTAAGAAGGTTTACATAGGTCAGAGTAGTTTGAATTTAAATGAAAGAATAAAGGTTCATAAAAGTAGAGTTAAAATAGATATCTTAGTTCTGCTTTGTATGTCCATGAAAAAGATACAGGCCACACTATTGATTTTGATGAAGCTAAGGTTGTCTTCTTTGAGAGAAATGAAATCAAAAGAATTAAAGATTTTTAAAGAGTCTTTATTATTGAAAATGTATTATTCTGAAGCAATTAACTTATTTAAGAGTTCTTTTAATATTAAGGGTGGATGGGAAGTGAATGGATTTGTGGGTAGTTTTTAATATTATATATTGTGTAGTTTTTGTAGTTCTTTACACTTGAGAAGTCCGCTTGTAGCAGTGAAACCTTAGGTTGTGTTTTTTTATATTATTTTTATGCTGGTCTGGTTTAATTTTGGATTTGGGGTAGTTTTGATTTTATATTGACTAGTTTAGCTTTATGCTTGTAATGTTTATTTCTTTATATATATAAAAAGTACCAATAATTTTTTTTCTTTTTGTACTAATTACATTAAAACAATACCCTTTTTACACCATTTTTAATTTCTTTTATTTTAATCCATCTTTTATATAATTTATCCTATTTATATAATTTATCCTATTTATGACTTCTATTAAAATAAGACAGGGTTTTCCCCTCTTTATATATAAACTTTCTTTTATCATTCTTTTTTATATAATTTTACTTTTTCTATCATTCTTATCTTAAAATCTATATGTCTAAAATTTATATGTTCCTAGATTCAAACTTTAAGCCATGGCTATGACTAGATAATAACTGATAAGTTTTTTAAAGAAGTAGTATGGTAGGTTTTACGTTTGAGTTATTTTTGATGATATGCCTGAATTTAAAGTGGAGATAATTAATTTGAGAAATAGATTCTCTCATGTAATATTATTTTTAGTTTATATAAATGCTGCTTTTAAATCTGATTGTTTGCAAATATTGAAAGCTAAATAATTTGATGAAATTCTGTTTTTGTATTTCCCATATTCTTCCATTGTTGTTTGTTTGCGTACTTTCACGATTTCTGTTTTGTTTAATTTGAATTTATAGTATTTTTTTTTTTTTGTAATTTGTACTTTTGATGTATTTGTTGTATATTCATTGCCTCAGACATTTTATTTGTCAATTTTCAGCCACTTCTGGAAAGAAATTTATCACTTGCAAGCTTTGGTCCAGTTGTTGATGGTACTGCAGCATCGCCTGGTGGTGATCGAGCACATCCTCTACAACTACTGAAAATGATTCATTAATTAAGTATGAACTAAATCAATATTAACAAAATTTTACTCCACAAACTTTATATGTTCATTGGCTCAGTTGTTAACAATTTTTCCTGGGAAGATTAAGGTCATGGGTTCAAGTTTTAAATGGGAACAGATATTTTTCATTATTAAAAATTCAAAAATGTGGACATCCTAACAGAAACACAGACAAAAATGTGGACATACTGACAGAAACACAATCAAGGCAAATTAATATAAAGCATCTAAAATAAGTGGTAACAATTTGTGTATATGTATATGTTTGAATACTATGTTCCTTATTGTTTTCAACAATTATCAATTCACTGCATAATCCAGTTGCAAAAATTTATGATTTCTTCTCTTCACACCACCCTATCAATTTTTCTTATCTAATCTAACAATCTCATTTGTGATTTGTTTCTATTTTTTATAATCTCTTAATCCAGTACAGACTTTAGTAATTTAGTTATACTTCTCAAATCCAGTTCAACAATATACATTTTTGTTAAAACAGGCAAAACTCTCCATATAGTAGTGCCACCTTGTGCTAACCAGAATAATCAATGGATGCCAGAAGGCTTGTGCATAAAATTCCCATCTGGTGTCTACTCATCCAATATCCCCAGACTAGTTTCTGGCTTATGGCCTTTGTCAGTGGCATGCTGTGTGTGGTCAATATATATAGTGAGTTTTACCTGTTTTAACAACAGTTATACACAAGCATTGGGGGGGGTCATGTGATGTTTATTGGCTTAATATAGACTTTCCAATGAAAATAGTGGCATATACAGTATTTAATATATGTATAATCCCATATTTCTATACTTTACTATGCTCTTAGAAAATCTCTGTATTAATCTTTTATTAAAGGGACAGTGTAAGGTTTCATAAGCAAACATTAATAGTTTACATTTATTAAAAGTTATTTCATTTCAAACACATAGGCATAATCCTTTTTAATGTTGCTTCTCCTTTATCAAAGTTTAAATGCATGATTATCTTCATCTTATTTTATCTTTGATCAAGTTATTTGCCATTATTAACTTTATAATTAACAATCTTTTTTTAAAAAGATTAATTCGTATTTATCTTGATGTTATCCAATAGCTTTTGCAATATTTTCTGAATTTTTGAAACGTTAATTGTAAAACAATCTTCCAAAGTGTAAAACTTGTGGTTAAGACCTGTAGAGGTCCCTACCTTCGCATTTTCAAGTGCACACTCTTGAGATTTATTGCCTTAGTAAATATTATATCCAAAATGAAAATGACTTAATTAATCTTCATTTATTTTTAGTCCCTCCATTTTCCCTGTAATCTACAAAATATTTTCTATAAAACTACTGTAAAATGTTTTGAAAAGATGGATATATAATCTGTATATTTTTATCAAGGCTAATATTTTTATTGATACATTTTAAATTAATCTTCTTAAATTTTGATACCATTTATCAGAATTTGGTACTATTAAAATAGGCAAAAACTCTTATACGTTTTGCCATTCAGTGCAAGCCAGAGTAATCAACGGATTCTAGAAGGTTTGTGCATAAAATCTCCATCTAATAGCCTTGGATCTGAGAGCACTGCAATATGTATAGAGAGTTTTGCCTGTTTAATAACAGTTAAGAGCCAACATAAGAAATGGTGATCATGTGATGTTTATTGACTTAAATTTGGCACTATTTTAGATCTATGTGATGATCTTCAAATACTTTACCACAGTAGAAATGCATATAGAATCAAATTTGTTGGTGGTTTCTACAAATTCTTTATACAATGTTAATTAATATTGAACATGTCTAGAATTTATCTTTAACAGATTTCTCTTCTTGGTTAGTTTTAGTTCAAAGTTTTCTGTAATCAAGTTATAACAATATTAAACAGGCAAAACTCTCCACATAGTGTATGGAGAGTTTTGCCTGTGCTAGCATAAGAGATGGTGATCATGTGATGTTTAATGGTTTAATACCAATCCTGCCTAATAGGATAGTGGTGGCTATAGTTGTTAAAGAGCCAAAGACACCAAAATGTATGGGTGCTGAACTGAGTTCAGACCCATATGATTATATAAGCTATTGAGCTTAGATTGAAAATATTGTGTTTTCAATTTCATTCTCATAGTTTCATAGTGAAGTAGAAATAAAAGGTGGCTGCTGGAGGGTTGCATTATATCCTAAGATCTAGGTGCAGTGCTCTCAGATCCAAAGCTTCTCACTGACAAAGGCCACAAGCCAGAAACTAGTCTGGGGATATTGGATGAGTAGGCACTAGATGGGGATTTTATGCACAAGCCTTCTGGCATCCAATGATTACTCTGGTTGGCACAGGGTGGCACTACTGTATGGAGAGTTTTGCCTGTTTAATAACAGTTATGTGCTAGCATAAGAGATGGTGATCATGTGATGTTTAGTGGTTCAAGTTATAACAATCTTATTAAAAACGTTGTCATAGAACTAATAAAAGAAATAAATCTCTAATTTGTAACATCTTTTAAAATATCATTGTCATTAATATTTTTCCCCATTTATTAAATATATCATTTCTGTAATCAAAAGTTTAAGGTTCCGGCTAAAGATTTTGCATAGAGACAGGAAGAAACTAAATATATGAATTGTTTGTTGGAAATGGATTAAGTATTATGTGACTGCTTTTAATATCTATAAACGGAAAAAAAACTAGAGAGATGAACTGTTTGTTGAAGATAGATTAAGTGTCATGAGGTTGATTTTCTATCTATATATAAAAGTATTAAACAAGAAGAACTAAAATATATGAACAATTTATTAAAATGATCTTAAATATAGGGGATTTGAACTCAGACTTTCAAGAAAGCTTCAACTATCCACACTATCTCATACTCCTGATACACATGGCCACACACATGCAGAAAAGATAAACAATCATAAATATATGTATTTCATGCTGATCCAGCACTCATCAGTTAGTCCAGATTATTATCTCCCACATATGTATAATCAGTGCTCAGTTTATATTAAGATAGCAAATTTTTATACTTTAATGGACAGGCTTCAATCTACTCCAATCTCCAACTTTTCAGCCACCCATACCATTGAAAATCTGATGATAGAATGCCCAAATCCCATGCTGATGCCAATATTGTTGTCATGCCCATGTTGACCTCAAGTCACTCTGATCCCTCATGTATAGGACAGTATCCATTTAAATACATAGAAGAGGGATGGCAGAATGCAGACTTAATGTGTAAGGTTTAAAATACAATTTTATGGTCGAATGAAAATTTATATTTGAAATTGTTATTATACAGCTACAATCAAATTACGTAATTTTTTGTCAAGCATTGGTAGCCAAGAGGTCAGCGCAGCTGACTTGCAAGCAAGCAGCTGTTTTCAGACAGTTGTCACGGGTTCGCTTCCTGGCTGATGCTTTGACATCTGGAAAAAAATTACATACATTTTGCTTAATTAATAAAGGGTTATGTTATTATTTTATTAATCCATTTGTTTGTTCTCCAAAAGTTTAAATATTATAACCTTAACACACCTATATTCCAGTTCATAAAATATCCACAACTCCGAGAATATGCAAATCCCTGAATGAAGTGCTGATGTGTTATGGTAATGATTTTTGGAATTGATGGTGTAGTATTTTAAATAATTCTAAGTAAACATTCTTCTTTGAAGAGATTTGGAAGCTGGAGTGTCTTAAAATAGAAACTTAAAACAAATAAAATACTTTAGAATGGTTGTGATAATAAAATCATCACCATCATCCCTGTTGTTTAATTAATTATGATGCTTTAAACCAGGATTTATAAGATTTATAGATATATGTAGTGGGATATTCTTACATATATAAATATATACATATATAATATATAATGAGTGTACTAATAGCTTTAAACAAGTAAATTTTATTATTATTTTATTTTTTTCTGATAAATGCCCCAAGGAAACACATTTAAAAATTTCTATCTAGAATCATCCCTATCCCCAAACCAGTTTCAAGCTGTTGGCTCTCATCAGTGAGAAGCTAGGATATCCAGTCACCAGAACCAAAATACAAGCTCAAGCCCAGCATTTATGTAATGCTTAACTATTAAATAGAAGATCTGAAATTTGTCAGACATCTATATATCTTCAAATCTAGCTCTCCAACTCAAATAGCCATATGGAACTGAACTAAATTCAGATACTAGTGTCTGGATGCTCTAGCTCCTCACTCACAAGAGGCAACAGCTTGAAATTGTTTTGGGGATGATTTTAAAGATTTTGAATGCATTCTTTTGTGGCATATTTAGAGGTATGAGCACGCTTGTTATATTACATATTTCTAAATACAAGCTACGTAATCACGTGATGTATGATTTTATTTCATTAAGATATATACATACATGCTTGTGACAACAGAGGCCTATTTATATCATTACAATATGTAAATGTAATATAGTGGTGTTTTCATTATATTCTTATGGATTAAATCCATAGGTTATTTTTAGCATGTTAAAGAAAAAGATTTAAAACAAAAAAATTAGACTACTAATACGACAACTAAAAAGCTATGTGACGGACCAAATGCCTGTCTATGATTGATTAATATCTCCTGTATAGTTTAGTATTAATATCAGAGAGTTTTTTAAGCTGCGGCATAAAATTATGCGTTTTTACATTTGGTGTTACTAATATTTTGGGTTTTAAAATTAGGTTTAGATTTTCTTTATTATCATCATATATACATACAAATAAAAAAAATTGAGTAAACCTGATATTTATTTTTAATTACTTTATTAATTCACGTAATTTGAAATTGATCAAATCTTTATTTTGATAAAAGGATTACCATTTCCATTTTACTTTATTATTAAATATTTAATATTCGCAGTAAACGGCAAACTGACTATAAATTGTTTTAAGAAGTGAAACTCAATTATCAGAAATAATAAAAATAGTTTTAACTTTTATGGTTTCTGTTTATATCAAACTAGTTATACTATAAAAATAAATACTTGATTTTACCAGAATAATAAAACTGCACTTTAAAAAAAAAAAATCAAATACAATTTGAACTGAAATAAAAAGATATATAAAACTAATATGTTTTCATATATCTATTGTAACGGAAATTAGGTTCAAACGAATTCAAGCTCAAAAGTTGGGTAATCTATTTAGCATTTTCTCATCTCAAAGTATGATTTTATTTCTGTCTATTTTTATTGGTATTCAACCATACTTTACTACACCCATACTGTATAGGTTAATTAATAGACATGTGGACACCACTTTTGTATGGAAGGACTATTCTAGGTGAGTCATTATTCAATCGTCAACATAATTTTCTGACTACATGCTAGCTAAAGATTTATCTTGTGGGCTTGCTATTCTAAAAATAGGACAAATTATTGCATATAATTAAATGGTATCGAAAAGGCGTATACAGATAAAATTTAATAATGTATGTTTTGTTAAAAAAATACATAAACAAACAAATATGCACATATAGTTGTATTTTTATATTGGAGTATTTCTATCATCTAATATGTGTATTGAATGTCTTTAGAAAAATTTAACTTCATTTAAACATTTCAAATATATTCAACTGTTAGTAATAGCACTTCAAACAAGTTAGTATATGCACACCGTTTTGAGAGGTATTTTTCTCCCCCATCTTTTTCAGGTGTTGCTAGCCTGACCAGTGACAGCATTAGCATGGGATTTGAACCTGGACCCTTAGATTCTTGAGTATTAAATTTTAAGGTAACGCTCTAACCAACTGAGCCATCCTGCTAAAGGCAACAGTCGTTAGTAATTTCATATACTTATCTATGAGGTTCCTCCTGATTTCTCCACTTTTTCCTAAAAGCAAAGTTGATTAGTGGTTTCCATACATTATGTATAGTCACACTAGATTGTCTTATGGAATTTTTTGCCATTGTCATGCCTTCAGGAAAATATTAAGTACATGTAGTCTTAACACAGTATTTATATATAAATATAAAATAAAATATTGAATGTAATTATTATGTTAATAGAGAACGAATATACATATAAACAAAATATCATTAAAGGTGAATAATAATTAATAAAATAGAAATAAATGACTTAACTTTTTCACTCATATATTTATTAATTATTCAGCATAATTTAAACATTATATTAACAACATAAAAGTGTATTCAGTCAAAGAGGCTTTTTATTACTAAAGATATATATATATTGTAACGGAATAGCGTTACATAGGGTTTGAACCTAGGAAGTTAAATATATATTTAATCGAGACAAAGTCGGTATATGTAAACACACACATACTCAAGCAATGTAAAATACTCTATTTCATTTTCTTACAACTTATGATAAAAAATAGAGATAGTTTTCTTTCCATACTTTCTAAAATACACTTGTAAAATAAAATATTAATATGTCTAATTAAATAGTTTAAGGCTTTAACATAATTTACTAAAATAATATTCTCTAAAATGAAAAAATAATATGCCATTATAAATATCAATAAATAATTTATACTTGTATATGCCGCGGGGGTAACTAAAAAGGGATATTTTAAATTATAATTGTAGTAAAAGTAAAAGCTTATAGAAATGATTTTGAGAAAGATTAAATGCTCGACTTTTAGCTAATGTAAATTACATTGTTCTCGTAAGACACGCACACACGTATGCATTCAAGGTGTGAATGAATATAAGTTTGTTAACTGAGATTGCAATATGAGATTGCCTAAACATAAGATTGCCTTAAGCACATGGATTGAGTAGGACACGGACCCCAACGACAACTCTAAGAACATGGAACTCTGGGGGGAGATTCGATCCTCAGATAAAATCCAACCCATATAAATATCAAGCAAAATCTAGAGAAAAAATTAATTATATGTTGTTAAGAGAAGCTAAGTCAAATTATCAATTTTTTGTTCAACTTTCTCAAAATTCAATTTAATTCAAATTACTTCGTTTGTGCTACCCGTTTTCAAGATGATCGATATGAAATTAATATTTAGAGCGTCGACTGTCATGAGGGGCTAGGAAACCCTTCAGTGATTGATCGACGCTCCGCCACCAGAACATCTCCGTCGCTATGAATACTTAATAATATTACCATCTAAAATTAGTGCTCCAACCAGTTCAATAATGTTCCGTGAAATACATGAATCATCCTGATTTATTACGCTCAACTTTAAAAGAAATGAACAACCTTCTTATGGAAAACATCATCTCCCATGTTCAAACCTCCACTTAATTAGAAGCAGCGGAAGAATAAGCCAAAATCCTAGGTAAACACTTTATTTTTTTATGCTTTCATTCATTCCATACGTAAACTTTTAAAAAAGGCAATCTCATAATTAACTAACTTTGATTTCGTAAATTAAACTATAAAATATTCCGTAATTCATTATATTTAAAAACTTATTATTGTAACTTATTATTGTAATCTCAACCTTCGTAAAATCAAACACTATGCAATTCCTAAAATTTAAATCTCAGGACTTTTCAAATATGAACTTTGACCCTAATTATTATCTTATAATTTATAACACTTACCTTCAAAAATGTAAAAAAAGGAAATTTATATTCTATCATCCATATTTTATGATATATAATATGTTCTTTTCTGTGCGAGTGCGTAAATGCGTGTGTGTGCGTGTAAATAAAACTTTTAACCAATGTGCTTTTTTTTTATATTCAATAAATTTGTTCAGTATTTAAACAAGTCGAGCATTTCTCAAATCATTTCCTATAATTAAATCTTTATTCTATTTTTCGTCTTGATTATTAATAAAGTTAGCATTTATTCGTATAATTAATTATATTACTTTAGATTTATCTTTAATAAACCTTGTTGCTTTTTAAAATGTCACTTACAAACATCGTGCCGTAAGTCACGATGTTTATTTATTTGCTTATTCCGTAGTTAAGATAGATTTAAGATTTGGGAGGGCCTATTATAAAATATAAATAAATGTCAATAAGTTGTAAATATAGCTGGAGTAAATAATTCTACCGGACGGTATGATATAGGGGGGATGATCTTATAAGCTTCTAATTGTTTAGAGATATAAACGAATAATCGTATTGGTCCCAAATAACCAATGACCCGGTCCAATGCTTGGATCGATCAGTTAGTTAATCAAGCGTCTTCTCCATTGGTTATCATAGCGTCTTTTACCAGAATAGTAATTTTGAAAACAATTACATCGCGACCCTGAGTGACCCTATTGGTCCATGCTGGGAGTTTGAGCTTGTGGGCGGGATTAGACTTCGAAATCGTTTTGATATGACGTAAGGTGATGCGAGAAGTTAAATTATAATTAAATCATCGTATCTGGCGCCCCCTTGTATTGATAGTGAACAGTTATCGATAGAAGAAAATAAATAAAGCTTTACGCTATGTCATGTTTGTTTCGGAGCTCTCAATCCCTATATGATCGGGAAGACCCGGTTACAATATATATATATTGTGAATGTTCAAATTGATGATCCAGGTATATATATATATAAAAAAAAATAATAATAATAATAAACAATTCAGTACAATTTAAGTTTAACTAAATAGGATTGATATTATTTTATATATTTCATATATGAATGCAGTCACCATAGTAACATTATTACATACAGTTCAATGTTTTTTTTTATGTTGAGTATATGTGTTTATAAATTAATTTAAAAAAATATATATATTATTATTAAAAAAATATAGATATGTGTAAATCATTGATGTTTATCAATAATTTAAAAGGTTATTATATCAATTTTGTATTTTGGTTTGTAAAATAATAAAAAAATTGTAATCGAATTTGGATTTAATCTTCATGTATCTTTTTATCCGAACTTACCCATAACCGCGCCAAAACAACTATAAGAAAATTGATAGAATTGAGTTTTTTTTGAGTAAGATTGTGTGGTCGTCAAGATACGAAAAACGTCAGAAAGAGAACATATAAAAAGGACGCGACAGAATATAACAGGACTCTTTATCATTTTGCAATAGTAAAGGATAGATCTATTTTCTGTGTCTTAACAAATAAATTTTTTCAATATTTTTTTTTTGTATGTAAAACCATAAAACATGGAAAAATAGTGGAATTATCTGCCCATTCAATCATTTAGCGGGCAGTTGCGAAAAGTTTCCGGGGACAGCGGCAGCAAAGTAAAAAAAAAAAAAAAACCTATGAAATAAAAATAAAAAAAAATGCTTTATAAATAAAAAATGGATTTGCGTAAATATCATCTCACGAATAAAGAAACGGGCCGACTGGATCAATTCACATCATAATAGGGATAATCAAAGTGCACTCACCTCTTCGGACAAAAAAAAAAAAACTTTTAGTGAAGTATCATGTAAAGTTTGCGATTATTATTTCTGACAGAGAAACTTCTCTTGACACTAGAACTGAAGTCAATCAATAGGCAAATAAATAGTGAACGAACAGACTTATATATATATGGTATGATTTTTTTTTATATGAAATGTACGTGTGTTAATTTTTTTTATATGTAATAAAATGGGAATGATTTTTTTTAAATTATCTCTAAAAGTAATATAATTTATTAAATGAAAATGATCGGAAAGACTCAAATATATTTATTATTTCATATTCATTTATCCGTAATTATTTTGATAAACAAATAGATTTTGATACCCTCCTATTTCACATTTTGGTATCGGTTATATGTAAAAAATTTTTTTAATAAAATATCTAAGAGCCTTTCCCGTCATTTACTCATTCATTTTTTTTTGTCGTTATCGTTATTGCAACACATATATAGAGATACACATAGCAATTTGATCATTTTATTTAGTCAACCAATCTAAAATATAAAGTCATTTCGGATGTATTTTATCATTAATATTGCCAATTTTCTTTTCTATAATCTAATAAATTGAGTTAATTTAAATATCAAGACTAGTTTAATTATTTTGTTTTATTTGGATTGCGTAAGACGGCGTAGCTATTTAAGTAACAGGATTCAAACTCAGCTTGGTAAGCGAATTGGAATATAAGATAAGGTATGTTTTGCTTATTAGTATTTTATTTTGTTTCTATATGAATTTCATATTTATATTTGCATTCGAATATTATATATACATATTATCATTTATCTTAGTTAATATTACAAAGTCAATCATTTCATGTTTGTCTGATTCCGTCATAAAAATCTAAATAGATTATACTTTATCGTTTGGTTCAGAATAATTCGTCTTGGATATTTTCTTAAACTCCTATAAAATGAAGAGAATAAACTTCATTGACCGATTTAATTGAATATTGTTTTGATTTGTATAAATATCAATTATAATCATTTGTTGTCAGTCAATTTTTATTCAATTGTTTAAAATTTCAAACAAGTTGTATTAATACTCACAGGTGAATAAACATCCAATAGAAGCTCGATATATCTTTTATGTAATGTGGTTGGACATTGTAAAGTTAGAGATGAGCTAATAGAGTGTTGATATTAAACTCCAGTGAAGTATTCTATTTTAAAACCTAAACGAAGCACTAATTAAGCATCATTTTATTGGGAGATATTTGTGAGTTATTTATAAATTATTTTGTAGCTTCTTAGTAAACCATCGACGTCTATTAATTTGTTTAAACATTTAAGTGAGTGTATAAATTTTCAAAGTGTTTATAAAATTATAATAAAACCAGTTGATACCCACAGAAAATTATTAATTAGAGATTGAAGTAGAAAGAATTGTATATCGCTTATTGACACGAGTGTTTATCTTTCTATTTAGCGTTTATTAAAATAGATATATGTATATTTGGGTTCAAGTATTATTTTGTTTTGTTATTTAAATAATGTCTATATGTAAACAAATGTTTTGTAAAGTACTATTACAGGTACTTAGAAGCTTATCCATTAAGTTAAAAAGGCAGCATCTTTAAATAATAAAGTAGATTTAAATTACTATAACAGTAACAGGCTAATAAAATATATATTGGAATCTGTTTTAGTTATTAATTGGATTTGATTTTGATTAGATTGCCAATCTAGTAGTTAGCCTAATCCTATATTATTGTTTAGGGCAATAGTAGTTGGTTTCACTGCTCTTTGCAATTTATGTTGTAATTGTGATGGATTTGTTGATGTCTGGAGCAGATAGTCTCATTATTTCTTCATTTCACATATAACTTAAGTAAATTAAACTTTAAGAGAGATTATTTGTGCTTTGTGATGGTTTATTATATAACGGCGACCCGATTGAGCTAGACCAGATTAATTTAAATTAGATTTTTAGATTTTTTTATCAGATCAGATTGATCATCCTAACCATCACCTTCATCCATCAATTCAATCAGTTACAAATTGGCACCAACATTTTGGGCCTTCTTTCTTCAATTTAAATGGAATACAGCATTCAACAATTCCGACGGTTACAAAATGGCGCGCCAACTCGGGCCGAAATAACCAATTAAAGACCCAAGTTTGAGTCTCATATAGATGCTAAAACATGGTATTATTTTTATATGCATTGGTGGAGTTATATAGCTGATTATATTGTGTCATAGGTTTAAATAAGATATTAGAATATTTGTTGTTGTCGTTCTTTGGGGATTTTTATTCGCAGCTGTAGGATTGAACGGATTGATATGTTTTATGTAAGAATAAATAAAAGTAAAGTATTTCGCAATTTATTTAAAATAGAGATATTATATTTGACATAAATAGAAAATAAAAATGGAAAGCAATAAGACAGAAGCATTATCCAAACCTGAAGGAGATTTGTATCCCATTCTGAAAGAATTAATGAAAATGATGGATGATATGCATAGAGAAATGAATAATAAATTTGAAGATATGAAGAATAAATTTAGTGATATGAGTAGAGATATAAGTAGAACCATAAATAATAACTTTCTAGATATTCAGACTCATATGAAGGTAGAGGGTAACTATGCAAAAACAGTAAATTACAAAACCTTAGAACAGGTGCCTTTAGGAAAAGTAAAGATGATTAAAAGATTTGAAAAGGTAAAAATAGATTGTTCTAATGATTCAGTAAAAATAAAGTATATTGATGAACAGAATAATTTAGATAAGAAGCTTTCAAAGGTTGAGCTGTTACAACCAAATAAAAACATAAAGACTGAGGTTAGTCAGAAAATGATAGATGAAGCATTGTTAATAAATAAATTTAAATCCAAAGGAGTTGAAAATTTGAAAGGTAACTTAAGAAATTATATAGAGTGCAAACAAGTAACACGAAGATTTAAAAGTATGTATCATACTGCAAAGGAAAGGTGGAAAATAAGTATGGAAGAAGATATGTCCATAATAATGCAGTCAGATAACATTTATTATAGAAAGTATGTTAAGCAGTTATTTCAAGGAGAACTTTGTGATAGTACAGTAAAAGGGAAGGAAGATGAACCCTTTGAAAAATGGAGTAAGAGTTTGTTGCTTGAGAAAACTTATAGTAAGTATAACTATACAGTAGATAATAATGTTCATAGTAACATTTCTCTGTTATTTTGTTCAGAAATATTGAGAGTAGTTGAAAAGTACATGGAGAGAGGAAAAGACTAATATTGATTTGATAAATTTAGATGGCATGATTTCCTCCCTGACCCATGATTTGACTAATGGATTAATGAATTTGTGTATGACTGGAAAATAAAAGAATTTATATAAGAACATATTTATTTGAAGTAGAGCCAAATCAGTGACCCGCAGAATTATAAGTTCAAAAAGTTTTTGAATATATATGAGGGACCATTCCAAATAAAAAGAAAAGTGGGGGAGAATGCATTTCTCATAGAAACCCCAGAAGGTGAAAAAGGTACCTTCAATGCCCGAAGCTTAAAGCCAGCAGCACCACCCAATTAAATAAAAAGACATTCACTAAAGTAACTTTATTAGTATGTCTTATGATATTTATTATTATGACCAAAAGTCATTAGTAATAGTGTAGATACACATATGAAAGACTAAAAAAAAAAAAAAAAAAAATAGAGTGAGAAATATTTATAGTCAAAGTACTTTTGAAAATTTTCATTGTATAGTATGCAAGTACTGTTTAAAATTAAACCTTGTGGAATTGACTGATGATGGTGAATGTGTTATTTAATGCATTAGAGATGTAGAGTGTAAGATTTTAATGTCTGTGCTATTTGTAAATTGTAAATATTTGTATGGTTAAGTCTTTTCTTTGAGGAAGTTGACAGAACTATAGATGTGTGTTGTGGCTCATAACTCTATATAAAATTATATTGAAGTCTGAAGTCGACAGATGTCCCAGACTTATTATTGTTCATTGGCAGGTAGGAAGAAATCCTTGATGGCAGGATTTATCTTTTAATATGAGTTATAATTTTAAAGAGAAATGTTTAGTAGTTTCCCTAACCTGTATAAAATAAAGCTATTCAAACATAAATGTCCCTGATTAGCATCAATGTAGAGCACAGCTTAGTTTGTAAAGTAGTTGTCAGATCCTCCAGAAATTAAAATTAGGTTTAATTGACATTTAATCAGTTTACTTTAGTATTAGAAGTGATTTAAAAATGGGATATCTCTATTGTTTTGAATCTCCAGCTCACTGTATGAGTTAATTTTCATTTGTTTAGATTATTTTATAGGAAAAGTGACTTTAAAGGTTGATATTTTCAATGTCCAAAGCAGGAATTGAATAAATATAAGATATTAAATAACTAAAGTTACATTCTCATTTTATGACAATATTGAATGTTTAAAATTTAGGCCCATAGTAGTGTCACTGAAGTGAACTACAGATATGTCTAAAGAAAATAATAATAAAAGCTATTGTTGAGTTTTAAGAAAATAAAACCGTGAATATGTATATATTTTAACAATGCAATGAAAATATATGATTATTAGAGAGTAACTAATAATATTTGGCTTATAAATGAATTTTGTTCCATAATATATTTGGCTTGTATGAAGCAAATACTAAATGATTTTCTTGTTTGACTCTAATTTTAGAGCATTGTTGTCCAGAAAGTTGCAGAGAGGAATATAAAGATGTAATAATTTGATTGTGAAATTCAAAAAAAAAAAAAAAATATATATACATATAGGTGAACTAATTAGTCAAGCATAAATGGAATGAACGAATTCCACATTGCTTCTATGAGAATAAGATATTTTAAATTTTTTTTTACTAACATTTCAAATGATATTAAAATCAAGACAGATGGAAATGATAGACGTTTATCTGTGCAGAAATTAAAATGCTTAATGATTTTAGAGAAGGGAAAAAGTGTCGTTGTTTTTTTTTTTTTTCTGTAGAGGGGAGATGTTGTGAATGTTCAAATTGATGATCCAGGTATATATATAATATATAAAAAAAAATAATAAACAATTCAGTACAATATAAGTTTAACTAAATAGGATTGATATTATTTTATATATTTCATATATGAATGCAGTCACCATAGTAACATTATTACATACAGTTCAATGTTTTTTTTTATGTTGAGTATATGTGTTTATAAATTAATTTAAAAAAAATATATATTATTATTAAAAAAATATAGATATGTGTAAATCATTGATGTTTATCAATAATTTAAAAGGTTATTATATCAATTTTGTATTTTGGTTTGTAAAATAATAAAAAAATTGTAATCGAATTTGGATTTAATCTTCATGTATCTTTTTATCCGAACTTACCCATAACCGCGCCAAAACAACTATAAGAAAATTGATAGAATTGAGTTTTTTTTGAGTAATTTTGTGTGGTCGTCAAGATACGAAAAACGTCAGAAAGAGAACATATAAAAAGGACGCGACAGAATATAACAGGACTCTTTATCATTTTGCAATAGTAAAGGATAGATCTATTTTCTGTGTCTTAACAAATAAATTTTTTCAATATTTTTTTTTTGTATGTAAAACCATAAAACATGGAAAAATAGTGGAATTATCTGCCCGTTCAATCATTTAGCGGGCAGTTGCGAAAAGTTTCCGGGGACAGCGGCAGCAAAGTAAAAAAAAAAAAAAAACCTATGAAATAAAAATAAAAAAAAATGCTTTATAAATAAAAAATGGATTTGCGTAAATATCATCTCACGAATAAAGAAACGGGCCGACTGGATCAATTCACATCATAATAGGAATAATCAAAGTGCACTCACCTCTTCGGACAAAAAAAAAAAACTTTTAGTGAAGTATCATGTAAAGTTTGCGATTATTATTTCTGACAGAGAAACTTCTCTTTACACTATAACTGAAGTCAATCGATAGACCAATAAATAGTGAACGAACAGACTTATATATATATGGTATGATTTTTTTTTATATAAAATGTACGTGTATTAATTTTTTTTATATGTAATAAAATGGGAATGATTTTTTTTAATTATCTCTAAAAGTAATATAATTTATTAAATGAAAATGATCGGAAAGACTCAAATATATTTATTATTTCATATTCATTTATCCGTAATTATTTTTGATAAACAAATAGATTTTGATACCCTCCTATTTCCCTTTTTTTTTCTGGTATCGGTTATATGTAAAAAATTTTTTTTATAAAATATCCAAGAGCCCTTTCCCGTCATTTACTCATTCATTTTTTTTTGTCGTTATCGTTATTGCAACACATATATAGAGATACACATAGCAATTTGATCATTTTATTTAGTCAACCAATCTAAAATATAAAGTCATTTCGGATGTATTTTATCATTAATATTGTCAATTTTCTTTTCTATAATCTAATAAATTGAGTTAATTTAAATATCAAGACTAGTTTAATTATTTTGTTTTATTTGGATTGCGTAAGACGGCGTAGCTATTTAAGTAACAGGATTCAAACTCAGCTTGGTAAGCGAATTGGAATATAAGATAAGGTATGTTTTGCTTATTAGTATTTTATTTTGTTTCTATATGAATTTCATATTTATATTTGCATTCGAATATTATATATACATATTATCATTTATCTTAGTTAATATTACAAAGTCAATCATTTCATGTTTGTCTGATTCCGTCATAAAAATCTAAATAGATTATACTTTATCGTTTGGTTCAGAATAATTCGTCTTGGATATTTTTCTTAAACTCCTATAAAATGAAGAGAATAAACTTCATTGACCGATTTAATTGAATATTGTTTTGATTTGTATAAATATCAATTATAATCATGTTTTTTGCCAGTCAATTTTTATTCAATTGTTTAAAATTTCAAACAAGTTGTATTAATACTCACAGGTGAATAAACATCCAATAGAAGCTCGATATATCTTTTATGTAATGTGGTTGGACATTGTAAAGTTAGAGATGAGCTAATAGAGTGTTGATATTAAACTCCAGTGAAGTATTCTATTTTAAAACCTAAACGAAGCACTAATTAAGCATCATTTTATTGGAAGATATTTGTGAGTTATTTATAAATTATTTTGTAGCTTCTTAGTAAACCATCGACGTCTATTAATTTGTTTAAACATTTAAGTGAGTGTATAAATTTTCAAAGTGTTTATAAAATTATAATAAAACCAGTTGATACCCACAGAAAATTATTAATTAGAGATTGAAGTAGAAAGAATTGTATATCGCTTATTGACACGAGTGTTTATCTTTCTATTTAGCGTTTATTAAAATAGATATATGTATATTTGGGTTCAAGTATTATTTTGTTTTGTTATTTAAATAATGTCTATATGTAAACAAATGTTTTGTAAAGTACTATTACAGGTACTTAGAAGCTTATCCATTAAGTTAAAAAGGCAGCATCTTTAAATAATAAAGTAGATTTAAATTACTATAACAGTAACAGGCTAATAAAATATATATTGGAATCTGTTTTAGTTATTAATTGGATTTGATTTTGATTAGATTGCCAATCAAGTAGTTAGCCTAATCCTATATTATTGTTTAGGGCAATAGTAGTTGGTTTCACTGCTCTTTGCAATTTATGTTGTAATTGTGACGGATTTGTTGATGTCTGGAGCAGATAGTCTCATTATTTCTTCATTTCACATATAACTTAAGTAAATTAAACTTTAAGAGAGATTATTTGTGCTTTGTGATGGTTTATTACATAACGGCGACCCGATTGAGCTAGACCAGATTAATTTAAATTAGATTTTTAGATTTTTTTTATCAGATCAGATTGATCATCCTAACCATCACCTTCATCCATCAATTCAATCAGTTACAAATTGGCACCAACATTTTGGGCCTTCTTTCTTCAATTTAAATGGAATACAGCATTCAACAATTCCGACGGTTACAAAATGGCGCGCCAACTCGGGCCGAAATAACCAATTAAAGACCCAAGTTTGAGTCTCATATAGATGCTAAAACATGGTATTATTTTTATATGCATTGGTGGAGTTATATAGCTGATTATATTGTGTCATAGGTTTAAATAAGATATTAGAATATTTGTTGTTGTCGTTCTTTGGGGATTTTTGTTCGCAGCTGCAGGATTGAACAGATAGATATGTTTTATGTAAGAATAAATAAAAGTAAAGTATTTCGCAATTTATTTAAAATAGAGATATTATATTTGACATAAATAGAAAATAAAAATGGAAAGCAATAAGACAGAAGCATTATCCAAACCTGAAGGAGATTTGTATCCCATTTTGAAAGAATTAATGAAAATGATGGATGATATGCATAGAGAAATGAATAATAAATTTGAAGATATGAAGAATAAATTTAGTGATATGAGTAGAGATATAAGTAGAACCATAAATAATAACTTTCTAGATATTCAGACTCATATGAAGGTAGAGGGTAACTATGCAAAAACAGTAAATTACAAAACATTACAACAGGTGCCTTTAGAAAAAGTAACGATGATTAAAAGTTATGAAAAGGTAAAAATAGATTGTTCTAACGATTCAGTAAAAATAAAGTATATTGATGAACAGAATAATTTAGATAAGAAGCTTTCAAATGTTGAGCTGTCACAACCAAATAAAAACATAAAGACTGAGGTTAGTCAGAAAATGATAGATGAAGCATTGTTAATAAATAAATTTAAATCCAAAGGAGTTGAAAATTTGAAAGGTAACTTAAGAAATTATATAGAGTGCAAACAAGTAACACGAAGATTTAAAAGTATGTATCATACTGCAAAGGAAAGGTGGAAAATAAGTATGGAAGAAGATATGTCCATAATAATGCAGTCAGATAACATTTATTATAGAAAGTATGTTAAGCAGTTATTTCAAGGAGAACTTTGTGATAGTACAGTAAAAGGGAAGGAAGATGAACCCTTTGAAAAATGGAGTAAGAGTTTGTTGCTTGAGAAAACTTATAGTAAGTATAACTATACAGTAGATAATAATGTTCATAGTAACATTTCTCTGTTATTTTGTTCAGAAATATTGAGAGTAGTTGAAAAGTACATGGAGAGAGGAAAAGACTAATATTGATTTGATAAATTTAGATGGCATGATTTCCTCCCTGACCCATGATTTGACTAATGGATTAATGAATTTGTGTATGACTGGAAAATAAAAGAATTTATATAAGAACATATTTATTTGAAGTAGAGCCAAATCAGTGACCCGCAGAATTATAAGTTCAAAAAGTTTTTGAATATATATGAGGGACCATTCCAAATAAAAAGAAAAGTGGGGGAGAATGCATTTCTCATAGAAACCCCAGAAGGTGAAAAAGGTACCTTCAATGCCCGAAGCTTAAAGCCAGCAGCACCACCCAATTAAATAAAAAGACATTCACTAAAGTAACTTTATTAGTATGTCTTATGATATTTATTATTATGACCAAAAGTCATTAGTAATAGTGTAGATACACATATGAAAGACTAAAAAAAAAAAAAAAAATAGAGTGAGAAATATTTATAGTCAAAGTACTTTTGAAAATTTTCATTGTATAGTATGCAAGTACTGTTTAAAATTAAACCTTGTGGAATTGACTGATGATGGTATGTGTTATTTAATGCATTAGAGATGTAGAGTGTAAGATTTTAATGTCTGTGCTGTTTGTAAATTGTAAATATTTGTATAGTTAAGTCTTTTCTTTGAGGAAGTTGACAGAACTATAGATGTGTGTTGTGGCTCATAACTCTATATAAAATTATATTGAAGTCTGAAGTCGACAGATGTCCCAGACTTATTATTATTCATTGGCAGGTAGGAAGAAATCCTTGATGGCAGGATTTATCTTTTAATATGAGTTATAATTTTAAAGAGAAATGTTTAGTAGTTTCCCTAACCTGTATAAAATAAAGCTATTCAAACATAAATGTCCCTGATTAGCATCAATGTAGAGCACAGCTTAGTTTGTAAAGTAGTTGTCAGATCCTCCAGAAATTAAAATTAGGTTTAATTGACATTTAATCAGTTTACTTTAGTATTAGAAGTGATTTAAAAATGGGATATCTCTATTGTTTTGAATCTCCAGCTCACTGTATGAGTTAATTTTCATTTGTTTAGATTATTTTATAGGAAAAGTGACTTTAAAGGTTGATATTTTCAATGTCCAAAGCAGGAATTGAATAAATATAAGATATTAAATAACTAAAGTTACATTCTCATTTTATGACAATATTGAATGTTTAAAATTTAGGCCCATAGTAGTGTCACTGAAGTGAACTACAGATATGTCTAAAGAAAATAATAATAAAAGCTATTGTTGAGTTTTAAGAAAATAAAACCGTGAATATGTATATATTTTAACAATGCAATGAAAATATATGATTATTAGAGAGTAACTAATAATATTTGGCTTATAAATGAATTTTGTTCCATAATATATTTGGCTTGTATGAAGCAAATACTAAATGATTTTCTTGTTTGACTCTAATTTTAGAGCATTGTTGTCCAGAAAGTTGCAGAGAGGAATATAAAGATGTAATAATTTGATTGTGAAATTCAAAAAAAAAAAAAAAAAATACATATAGGTGAACTAATTAGTCAAGCATAAATGGAATGAACGAATTCCACATTGCTTCTATGAGAATAAGATATTTTAAATTTTTTTTACTAACATTTCAAATGATATTAAAATCAAGACAGATGGAAATGATAGACGTTTATCTGTGCAGAAATTAAAATGCTTAATGATTTTAGAGAAGAAAAAAGTGTCGTTATTTTTTTTTTTTTTTTCTGTAGAGGGGAGATGTTGTGAATGTTCAAATTGATGATCCAGGTATATATATATAAAAAAAATAATAATAATAAACAATTCAGTACAATTTAAGTTTAACTAAATAGGATCGATATTATTTTATATATTTCATATATGAATGCAGTCACCATAGTAACATTATTACATACAGTTCAATGTTTTTTATGTTGAGTATATGTGTTTATAAATTAATTTAAAAAAAAATATATTATTATTAAAAAAATATAGATATGTGTAAATCATTGATGTTTATCAATAATTTAAAAGGTTATTATATCAATTTTGTATTTTGGTTTGTAAAATAATAAAAAAATTGTAATCGAATTTGGATTTAATCTTCATGTATCTTTTTATCCGAACTTACCCATAACCGCGCCAAAACAACTATAAGAAAATTGATAGAATTGAGTTTTAATTGAGTAATTTTGTGTGGTCGTCAAGATACGAAAAACGTCAGAAAGAGAACATATAAAAAGGACGCGACAGAATATAACAGGACTCTTTTTCATTTTGCAATAGTAAAGGATAGATCTATTTTCTGTGTCTTAACAAATAAATTTTTTCAATATTTTTTTTTGTATGTAAAACCATAAAACATGGAAAAATAGTGGAATTATCTGCCCGTTCAATCATTTAGCGGGCAGTTGCGAAAAGGGTTTCCGGGGAAAGCGGCAGCAAAGTAAAAAAAAAAAAAAAAAAACCTATGAAGTAAAAAAAAAAGGAAAATGCTTTATAAATAAAAAATGGATTTGCGTAAATATCGTCTCACGAATAAAGAAACAAGACCCACTGGATCAATTCACATCATAATAGGGATAATCAAAGTGCACTCACCTCTTCGGACAAAAAAAAAAAACTTTTTAGTGAAGTATCATGTAAAGTTTACGATTATTATTTCTGACGGAGAAACTTCTCTTTACACTATAACTGAAGTCAATCGATAGACCAATAAATAGTGAACGAACAGACTTATATATATATGGTATGATTTTTTTTTTATATGAAATGTGTGTGTATTAATTTTTTTTTATATGTAATAAAATGGGATGATTTTTTTTTAATTATCTCTAAAAGTAATATAATTTATTAAATGAAAATGATCGGAAAGACTTAAATATACTTATTATTTCATATTCATTTATCCGTAATTATTTTTGATAAACCAATAGATTTTGATACCATCCTATTTCACATTTTGGTATGGGTTATATGTAGATTTTTTTTTTTTTTTAGTAAAATATCTAAGAGCCCTTTCCCGTCATTTACTCATTCATTTTTTTTTTGTCGTTATCGTTATTGCAACACATATATAGAGATACACATAGCAATTTGATCATTTTATTTAGTCAACCAATCTAAAATATAAAGTCATTTCGGATGTATTTTATCATTAATATTGTCAATTTTCTTTTCTATAATCTAATAAATTGAGTTAATTTAAATATCAAGACTAGTTTAATTATTTTGTTTTATTTGGATTGCGTAAGACGGCGTAGCTATTTAAGTAACAGGATTCAAACTCAGCTTGGTAAGCGAATTGGAATATAAGATAAGGTATGTTTTGCTTATTAGTATTTTATTTTGTTTCTATATGAATTTCATATTTATATTTGCATTCGAATATTATATATACATATTATCATTTATCTTAGTTAATATTACAAAGTCAATCATTTCATGTTTGTCTGATTCCGTCATAAAAATCTAAATAGATTATACTTTATCGTTTGGTTCAGAATAATTCGTCTTGGATATTTTTCTTAAACTCCTATAAAATGAAGAGAATAAACTTCATTGACCGATTTAATTGAATATTGTTTTGATTTGTATAAATATCAATTATAATCATATGTTTTAATTGTTGCCAATCAATTTTTATTCAATTGTTTAAAATTTCAAACAGATTGTATTAATACTCACAGGTGAATAAACATCCAATAGAAGCTCGATATATCTTTTATGTAATGTGGTTGGACATTGTAAAGTTAGAGATGAGCTAATAGAGTGTTGATATTAAACTCCAGTGAAGTATTCTATTTTAAAACCTAAACGAAGCACTAATTAAGCATCATTTTATTGGAAGATATTTGTGAATTATTTATAAATTATTTTGTAGCTTCTTAGTAAACCATCGACGTCTATTAATTTGTTTAAACATTTAAGTGAGTGTATAAATTTTCAAAGTGTTTATAAAATTATAATAAAACCAGTTGATACCCACAGAAAATTATTAATTAGAGATTGAAGTAGAAAGAATTGTATATCGCTTATTGACACGAGTGTTTATCTTTCTATTTAGCGTTTATTAAAATAGATATATGTATATTTGGGTTCAAGTATTATTTTGTTTTGTTGTTTAAATAATGTCTGTATGTAAACAAATGTTTTGTAAAGTGCTATTACAGGTACTTAGAAGCTTATCCATTAAGTTAAAAAGGCAGCATCTTTAAATAATAAAGTAGATTTAAATTACTATAACAGTAACAGGCTAATAAAATATATATTGGAATCTGTTTTAGTTATTAATTGGATTTGATTTTGATTAGATTGCCAATCAAGTAGTTAGCCTAATCCTATATTATTGTTTAGGGCAATAGTAGTTGGTTTCACTGCTCTTTGCAATTTATGTTGTAATTGTGATGGATTTGTTGATGTCTGGAGCAGATAGTCTCATTATTTCTTCATTTCACATATAACTTAAGTAAATTAAACTTTAAGAGAGATTATTTGTGCTTTGTGATGGTTTATTACATAACGGCGACCCGATTGAGCTAGACCAGATTAATTTAAATTAGATTTTTAGATTTTTTTTATCAGATCAGATTGATCATCCTAACCATCACCTTCATCCATCAATTCAATCAGTTACAAATTGGCACCAACATTTTGGGCCTTCTTTCTTCAATTTAAATGGAATACAGCATTCAACAATTCCGACGGTTACAATATATATATATATATATATATATATATATATCTTTTACCATGGATTTCTTTGTACTTTAGATTATTATAGTATGATTATATTACCTCTTTCTCTTTTTTTCTTTAAAATAATTGTCTTTTAAATTTAAATGGAGTTTTTTTCTCCTAAAGCAGGGGTGGGCAAAGCAGCCCACGAAGAGTTTTTATGTGGCCCACCAAGACAGTCAGAAAAATCTGCCTTGAACTGAGATTTCCTTCCTATGCAGGACTGAAGATTCATCTCATATTTTCCACTAGGTCGACACATCAATATACATGTGTAGTGTAGATACGATGTGCAGTGCTTTTCTGTTTGTTCTGGTTAATTTCAATTTTGTCTTTGCAACAGTAAATATATGATTTTCCAACTTTAGTGAAACTATGAACCCTCCAAAAATGATGATGAATGTCGTGTTTAATGAAGAATGGACAAACAAATATTTCTTTGGTAATACAGGGAATAAAGCAGTGTGTTTATTGGGTCATGAAAAAAGGTGCAGCTCTTCGCTAATCTTTGCTTCCACAGTGTGACCCCTGACATGGCCCTCGGTAAACCTCCACTTCCACAAAATAGCCCCTGAGCCAAAACAATTACCCACCCCAACCTAAAGGATTTTTCATCTTCTTTGTTATAGTTATAATATGTGTTTTTAACTGTTTTCTTGATTAAAAAAATACAAATCTATCAGATTCATTTTTTAATAGTAGACGATTGAGACATATTTATTACAGGTTGTTGGTGGCTCTAAGGGTCCAATGCAGAGCTACCACAAGTGAGTGTGCAGGTTATTCAAGGCACAAAAGCACTTCACTACTGCAGCACTTAGACACCAAGATAATTAATAAAATTTATATGTAAATAAAATTGTGTACATTTTCGAATCATTTATCATTAGAAATACACGTGTAAATATTTTTTATTTAAATATAAGCAGAATACTTCTTTATTTAAACATATTTTTGACAATTTTCCAGGCTTCAAATTTCTAGATATATGTTCGAATATACCACATATATATCATTACACTAAAACGAACAGACCAACGCCATTTTGTCAGGATAATTAATAAAACTTATATATAAATGTTTAGATTTCTGAATTCTATATTTATTATTTAAACATAAGAGGAATATTTCTTTGCCTAAACTTATTGTGGCTGTTGCTCTATCCTTGAAATATATTTCATATATACTCTACCATTGCACAAAAGTGAAAAGGTCAATGCCCTTTTATCACTATAATTAATAAAATCTATATGAAAATAAAAATGTTTAGATTTCTCAATTATTATTGTTTAAATATCTTAATTTATATAAAAATAACAATCTCTTGGAATCCAGTTTAAGCTTTCAATTGTCCATCTATTATTATCTCTTTTAGTAATATGTCCAGCCCAACTCCACTCCAGTCTTTTAATTTTTTCAATGAGATCAGTAATACCTGTTTGTTCTCTAACTCATATATTGCATTTTAGATCTCTTCTTGTTACTCCCAACATGCATTTCTCCATACTTCTTTGAGTTGTCTGAAGTCTCTGTATTGATCTTCTATTAAGTGTCCAAGTCTCAGATCCATAAGTAAGAGACCATATGTGAGATGGGAATCAAATAAAAAAGTGTGCAGGGGTGATGTGGAGAAGAGAAGCTAAAGATTGAAGATGGATTGAACTTGGAGAGACCTTCATCCTGCAGTGGATTGATAATGGTTGATGATGATGACGATATAAAAATAGCATTATTATTATTAAAAAAACTTACTTTAAAAATATTGCCTCATAATAACAGTAATTCTGCATATGATAAAATTACATTTATCAATAAAATTTTATAAGATGTAAATATATTGCTCACTTGGGATTACTGGCAGTATTTGTCCCTATCATCTTAGTTCTGAGTTTGATGCTGTGTTATGCTAACATTTTTTAATAGTGTTATCTTCCTTTTTTTGTTATTATTATCCTGTATTATCTTTTTACACATTTTACTAAATAGCTTTTCCTATTTTTAATAACAATATAATTTTTTTTTTTAAGCAGAATTAGCTTTTTACGTGTTCTCTAACTAAAAACTCAAGCGTTGGTGGACTGGCGATTGGCATAGATGCCTTCCAAGCAGCTGGCCCGGTTTTGCTTCCAGGATTAGCTTCCCAGTCAACGCATTTGACATATTTAAAAAAACTCATAATTGATCTATAATTTGCAATATGATGCAAATCGAAGCAAAATAAAATATCACACAAGTGGTTTTAATGACTTTTAAAAATTTATTGACTAGACAATCCAAGTATAAAAATTTAAAATTCTTCTCTTAATTAAATCCTGGCTAAATCTTTAATTGTTAAACTGGATAATAAAGTATAATATCTATATATAATAGGAACTAGTTATTAATAGGCATTAAAAAATTAAATATCTTAATAAAGTAGTGTATTTTATTATTGAATGAAAACAAGAGAGACTATTTGTGTCAAAAAAATGTAAACAAGTTATTTGTGAGAGTTTGGATTTTTAAAACATGTATTTTTATCAAGTTGTTGCTAATGGAATTAGTTACAAACAAATTTTTAAAAAGATATTGCTCATATTTTATTAACATAGCATTATTTTAACACCTATATAACTTAAATTGCAAGCACTTTATTAGGAAAGTCACTACATAATTCTTTATCTATATTGGTGGAAGAATCCAATTGTCTGATCTTTTTTTATTTATTATAATTTATCATTAAACAAAAGAAACTGCAAGACACGATATAATGTTCCTAAAAATTTATCGAATAAACAATAAGATTTGAAATACCAGACACTCTTATACCTGGACCCTAATTGTAAATATAGGGCATTTGAACTCAGACTTTCAAACCCCTTCACTATCCACATTATCTCATACTACTGATACACATGACCACACTCATGCCGAAAAGATAAATAATCATCAATATATGTATTTTGTGCTAAGCCAGCACTCATTAGTTGGTCCAGATTACCATCTCCCATACATATATATAAACAGTGCTCAGTTTATATTAAGATAGCAAATCCTTACACTTTAATAGACAGGTTTCAACCTACTTGAACCTCCAACTCTTACCATTGAAAATCTGATGATAGAATTTCCAAATCCCATGCTGATGCCAATATTGTTGCCATGCCCATGTTGACCTCAAGTATGGGAGATGGTAATCTGGACCAACTGATAAGTGCTAGTTTAGCATGAAATATGCATATTGGTGATTATTTATCTTTTCTGGATGTGTGTGATTATGTGCATCTACTGTATGAGATAGTATGGATAGTAAAGGGGCTTGAAAGTCTGAGTTCAAATCCCCTATATTTTCAAATAAACAATGTAAGTGTAAAAACATCTTCCCTTAAACAAAATGTAAAGTATGTCCTTAAAATCCCTAGATATCTGACTATATCATGTGAGTAAATTTTTAAACTGAAATAACAAGTATACAAAAAAAAACAATTCTATTCTTGAGATGAATGACACAAAGTAAAAAACAAGATGGTTAAAGTCGATCTAATTAAAATTGATTGCTATTTATCACATCGCAGCCACTAAAGTCAGGAAAATTAATATGTAAATAAAAAAGTAAAAATGTATATATAATTTTTTAATATTCTATTGTGTCTTTGGTTAAACAAAGTTATATAGAATTCATTGTTTTAATTAACTAATTTTATTTCATGGGGGAGGGGATCTTTTTCATATGATAAAAACATTTAGATATATATTTAAAAAAAATAATTTTACTTGCAAATATAGATGTATTAAAATGGCACAAATTAGTACTTCTAATTTATAAATAATCGTTTATTTATTATAAATATGATTTTGTGCAATTTTATTTAATTAATATTTGAGTAAACAAAATAGAATATATATAATGCAAAAACATATATTTTTTATTTTTTTCAATGTTTTATGGTAAATCCGTTAATAATATCATCCTAATTTTATTACTCGTCTTTGCATATTCTGATTAAATACATAAAAATGCCAACAAAGAGTTGATTTCACATTAACGTGACCAGAACATTCCGAAACATCACATGATCACCATTCCGAAACATTAGGTAAACAACATAACTGATGAAAAATCTGCATTACAACATATTAGTACATCTACAATTGTATTATTTTGCATATGATATTCATTGTAGGACTAACAAATTAAAAAGGCAAAAAAAGGAAATGTAATTTTCTTTAGCATGTGATAAAATGTTTTAATTTTCTCAAAAAGACATAGATCACGAAGCTTTGGAGCCTTGATAAATGCGAGGTCATCTGCCATCACAATGCACTCAGGTCAGTTCTATTCATAAGACTAAGGCACTAAAATTTATCTTGCACAAAGGCACCTTACACCCATGCAGCAGGCCTCGATCAGTGCATCTGTTCAAACTTTTAGGCACGATACTTTCTCCATCAGCACTCTCTCAATATAGAAAGGCTCTACATAGCTACAATATTAAAATGAATATATTTTGGCAAGTTAGTCAATCATGTGTTCAATTTAACAAAAAACACATTGTGCAGAAAACTAGTGGCATTATATGGCAAGTAATTCTTTCTGATTCTCACTAACTGCTATTGAATTTGTATTTTATACTGACTGGCACTGCAGTTTTATACGTTGTATGTAATTGGTTTTTTTTTTTTTAAGTGTCATAGCATCGGCCGGGACGCGAACCCGCAACCCAGGCAACTGCCTGCAAGTGCAAGGCAATCGCGCTGACCTCTCGACCACCAATGAAAGACAATTGGTTAATTTTATGTTCATAGACAGTCCAATTTTCTTAACTTGATGGCTTGTATGTTAAAGATTCTGTGGTCACATTTCTCCTTCTTTTAATGCACTCTTCCATTCTTCCTTTATTATAGATATTTCTTTTTTTAATTCTTTCGTTCCTTTTATCCTAGGCACCAACCATGAGGTGAAAAATGCTTTTATGCATCCATCTCTAATTACAATGTTTTTCCTTTCTTCGTTCGGCTGTTTAATTAAGGATTATTATTGCTTATTAATTTGTTGTTGTTTTTTTATGAAAAATATTTTTTTTTAGTTAAAATATAACTTGCTTTTTTTTTTTAAATACAAAACAAAAAGAAAACATTTTTTATCTTAAAAATCTTAATTTAAATATTAACGTTCACATTTGGAATGCGTAGTAATAACTTTCCCAAAATAAATATATGCAATTATTTTAATCCTTTACTGGACTTTCAATTACATCTATGATAAGTTATTTTCTATTTCCAAGATTCTTGGATAAACAACAGCAAATTACAAACAAATTCTTTCTTTTAATCTAAGTAGTTCTCATTCCTTACATAAAACTAACCTTGCTTTTGCTTGTGACAGGAAGATAAAAAAATTATTATACTAATCCAATGTTAATTTTTAAAATCAGAGTTCTAAATTAAACATTGAATCCATTTATAATACATGCACATACACTCATTTGTGAATAATTAAATATTTAGATTATAATCTTAGTTCAGTTTTTTTTTTGTTTATATTAGGATTTGCGTTCCAAAATATTATTAGTTGTTTTTCTCTCTCTTTTTTCCTAAAGCAGAACAATTTATAATGCAGAATGATGCCATCTTCAGAAGCTAATTTACACATTATATTATATGTCTTCTATCCAATGGCAATTTTGCACATCTAGGTCATTATGATATAATTATTATTAATAATAATTTGTTACTGTGTAGCCTTTAATCAAATGCAAGATTAATGAATTTTAATATTTAAATTACACTATCAAATAAAAAAACTATTTTAACCATTAAAATGCAATATATATATATATATAAACACTTAGACAATCCCCATATCAATAACAATCAAGAATCTCAACCTGTTCTCAAGGCAACCTGCTTTGTATCAATAATTTCAATCTCTGTGGTTAAGTTGCAATCTTTAGTGTCTATATAAATATATTTGACTATAAATAAAAGTGCGGCCTCCACCTTTGTTGTTAAAAGAAGGTTACCTTGACAACAGGTTGAGATTGTCTAAGTTTTGACTAATTTTACACTTATTATTTAAGTAATACTTTGGGTGCAATTTGGGAAAAATATAATTGCAGTTTGTAATATTATAATTGACTATTTTTTAGTATGCTTTCAGAATGGGTTATATTTACCTGTTTGAGATGGCCTGTATCAATAATTTCAATCTCTATGGTCAAGTTGCAATCTTTAGCATTTACATAAATATATTTGACCATTAATAAGGTTAGGATTGTTGATTGTAATTGATATTGGGATTGTCTTAGTATTGAATGATTTTAATTATATATATATATATATATATATATATATTAATTCTAATGTTTTCACGGATAAAAGATGTCATATTATTATTACTATTTGCGGGATATTCCGTGTAGTGAAAAAGCTAAATGCTGACGTTTCAGTACAATATCAAGTACCTTCCTCTGAGGAAGGTACTTGATATTGTACTGAAACGTCAGCATTTAGCTTTTTCACTACACGGAATATCCCGCAAATAGTAATAATAATATGACATATATATATATATATATATATATATATATATATATATATATATATATATATATATAGAGAGAGAGAGAGAGAGAGAGAGAGAGTTGAGATCAAGTACTGCAGTTTACATTTATAGGTATAAGAAATCAAAGTAAAACAAAACCCTCCACTGACAGGTTGTATATTATAATACAATATTTTTAATGGAGGTTTTTGATAGAAATCGTCAATGTGTGCAGTTATCCATTTAAATAAAATTTAATTAGAAAGCACTTATCCTAGAACAACTGCCCCAGGTCAAGAGTCAAAGTAAACTGACAGACTGATGCATCCAAAAGGAGAATCCTAAAAAAAGTCATATAGAATTTCAAGCACAAGAATCAATTCTGGGACCTCCCATCCCAAATTGGATGGCCCACCAACTATGCCTTCTTTTGGGTGCATTGGTCTGTCAGTTTACTTGGACCCTTGGCTTTTGTTGTTCTAGATTAAGTGCTTTCTAATTATGTTGCTTTAAATGGATAACTTCACACATTCAAGATTTCCATCAAAACATCCATTAAAAATATTGTATATATATATGTAATGTCATTATTATTGTATAATGTTACAATGGATATATATATATATATATATGTGTAAAATAAATAAAATATCCGTTAATTAAAAACAATATTGTAATTATAATTGAAATAATATTTTTAACGGTTTACAAACAATTACAAACAATCCTTAAGTCCGCAGAAGTACTTTTGGTTACTTTCTAACCTGCTTCACCATTAAATTCAAAAACAAAAGCGGAAGCAAACGTCATCAATTCAAATTCCACGAATCTCGTATTTTAATGTTAGAAACGTGTCGATTTATTAAATGCGTTTTATTCCTGTTTATAAAAATTGCCTCTTTAATTTTTCTTTTATATGGTTTCTCTCTTCATGAAGAATTTTCACATTTTCAAAATTAAATTTAAATTTATATTTACATGTTTTTTCGTGATCAAAGAAAACTGAAGGAGATATTAAATCACCATTATTTTTATTTTTTACATGCTTATATAAAAATTCATGTTCCTTCAATCTTTTCTCAATACTGCACCTAGATTCACCTATATGTGATAGCATACAATCACAAAAAATTTGATATATGACATTACTTTTCTGCTTGACAGGTATGACATCCTTAAAATTATTGACTAATTTATTAATATTGTTTGGAACGTAGAATGAAACATTAAACACATTCTTATATAAATTCTTAAAAAATTTTACTTATGGATTTGAAATAAATGGAATAGATATTCATTTGTTACTATTAATCTTTATTTCTTTTAAATTATAATATTTTTTTTAAAATTGACATAAAGTATTGTTTATTTGTTACATTTTATAACCAACATCAAGCAATTCCTTGGCAAATATCTCAATTTCAATTTATCACTTTGGTAACGACATAATTTTTCATTCCGAAACAAAAAAGATTTAAAACTTGCCATCTTATGCATCATTGGTACTTTTGATTTACAATTTATATATTCTCTTTTTTCCAGTGGCTTAATTATTAGTTTATAATTTAATATACTGTTATCTCTTGTGATCATTAAATCTAAGTAGTTAATCTTATTGTCCTGTTCTTTTTCAATAGTCCATTTCAAGCCATTCAACTTATTTAATTCCTCTATAAGCAAATTTATACTATTAGTATTTCCACAAACAAAAACATCATCCACATATCTTTTGTAAATTTTAATATCTCCAAAAATACACATCTTTAAAATACTACTCTCATATGTAGATAAAACGAAATTGCAAACTTGTGCAACTACAGGCAAACCCATAGGCCAACCTTTAGTCATTTTATAATATTGACCTTCAAAAGATGCAACAATGTTATCATTAAAAATTTTTAAAGAATCAATGATAAATTTTATCATATATTTATAAATACTTTTACTTTTTAATGCATGTTCAATTATTTTAATGGAATTCATTCTATCAATAGATCCATACATTTTTGTAACATCCAATGAAGCAATAACATCATTTTCATCAATTATTAAATTTTTAATACTATTTACAAAGTCAAACGATGAAGCAATAGTATTATCCCCAAATCTTAAAAAGTCTTGTAAAAGTTTACCAATATATTTAGAAGTCTGATATATGAAGGAACCACCAAAATCTATCATAACTCACAAAGGATTACCTTCTTTATGTAATTTTATATTTGCAAAAATACGAGGACATATAGCACAAGGATATATCATATAGTATACATTATTATTTAAAACTTTATTTTTAGCACTTTTTAAAATATTGTTAATAAATTTTATTCTTTGACCATCCATATTATAATCTTCAATCAAAAAGAAACCAAGTTTGTCCATTTGCATTTTGATTTTATTAATATATTGATGTTTCTTCAACAAGCACATACACAAACCTTTATCCTCTTTCAAAAAAATCATATTATCATTCCTCAATTTCCGTTTAAATTCCAAAATATCCAATTGCCATGATTTATCATAAGATATTGTATCAAATTTATTACAATTATTTTTTTTAATAATATCATCTGCAAAATTATTATTACCAGGAATCATTTCAAATGAATTTTGAACAGCTCCAATTTGTTCCAAATTATAATCATTCCAAATACCACCAACGTATTTAGCTCCGTGACTTAAAACATATTTCTATATCCATTGTAACATTATACAATAATAATGACATTGCAATACACAAATGTAGACAAATATCCTTCTTAAGATTCTATTATTTTACTATTACAATTGACATAAGATATGCTATAGAAAAGGTCACAAAGCATAGGTTTTAATATTGTAGAGTATATAGAATATACTTTCAATGTCATTGCTATTATAAAAGATTTCCATATACTATCATCCTACAATTATTAGGAAAAGCCCTCTAATAAACAATGACTAACAATAATTTCATAGTTAAATAATTACTAAGACTATTTACATAACTATTTATTCTTTTATACCTATAATAAACTATAATACAATAAATATAAAATGCACATATTAAACTGATCTAATTGGTTATTAAGCTATCTTAATAAAACCTCAGGGATAATGATTCCTTCTTTATTAAGCACAATAATAATGATAAACAGTTAGATAACTGAATAACAAGAGGGAATTTTTTGAAATACAATTATCTAAACAACAATAATACTCTTATAGAACTCCTAACTAAACCACAATATGAAAATATGTTTAGCTTTAATACTACACCAATAATAATAAGTAAAATGCTAAATTAACATTACACTAATCACTTATAAATATTAATTCTTAATTAAGCACCGATGTCAGCACGTAATCATTTGTAGAGGTCTCTCTTGTTAAAATTAAGCACTCAAGGCACATGTACTAAGGTTTTAGCCTTGTATATGTATTACTAATCACTTATGAAACACTTTTGTTAATTAACTATAAATTTATACAAATAATATCAAGTAAATCAACCATTTACTGGTAAAACATCATTTATTATTGATACAAATATAATCTTGCATACTGATTATTTTTAACAATAACTTATAATTATCTTTTCAAACAAACAATCTAATTGTCTTACTAATTTCATCTAGTTTAAATAATGGAGTAATTAGGATTTAATCACTTTCAAAACTCGTAACTTTTTATGATCTTATAATTTTATAAGAACTAAATTAATTTTTAAATAAACCTAAACCTCACATAGCGATTGGTTACTTAGCCATATTTCACAATAGCGATCATCATCAATTTGTACCCACTACTTCAATTTAAATTGATTATTCACTATAACAATAGGGATTTTTTTTAACATTTAGAACATATAAACTTAAAATATATATAATTAATAAATCTATAATACTATATACTGTACATATAAGTGTTGAATGTCTTTAGAAAAATTAAACTTTATTTAAATATAATGGACAGTACTTGGATTATTTAAATAAAGTTAAATTTTTCTAAAGACATTCAATACTTATTTTAGATGATGAAATAGTACAATATATAAATACAGTACAACTAAAATACCATCATCACAAACTTTCCAAAAAATACTAAATACGAATATTAAACTGCGTGTGTGTCTCCCTTAATTACTCTCTATTATTTTTTGAACACCTGGTAATTATGTAAAAATAGTTATTGATTTTGTAAGTTCGTTAAAAATGTTGAATATACCCAAGTGGTTTCAAATCAAAAGAAAAACAACATTTTAAAACACCAATGTTGAATTAGAAAAAAGTTTAAAAAGGAAAACAGATTGCATTTAAAATAAGTGTTAATGAATAATTTTTTTAATATGTACTTTATTCCTAATTTAATGTAATTTTTTAGTTTTAGAAATGGACCAATTTTTTCCCCATAAACCCCCCATTCTAAATACATATTTTGTATACGATATTCTTGCTTAACTATGAGTTTTGGAGACCAATTGCCATCTTTAAGAAGGATAAAGGTGTACATATGTGACTTTTTAAATAAGATGAATTTCTATAATGTTCTCAACATAGAATAATTCCTTATATTTGAATTTCAAATATTTATCCATGCACATAAATTTTAAATAAATTAACAAATAAATTGTTCATTACCTTTATTAAATTATAAATCAAAAGTAACAAATATTTGATTTACCTAATTTTAATTCTTTATTTGAAATCTTCTGATAAAACATCCAATAAATAAATTTATAAGAGAATTTTAATGTGTTATGTATTTGAATATGATAGTGTGATAGTTTTGATTCAATAAAGAAATACAACACTAATTATCTAGTTCAAATCAAAACATACATTTATTTAAAACAATTGGGTATTTATAACAATATTTTCTAGTTTACATTAAAATTAAACTAGTTTTACAAATTATTATTATTATTATTATTATTATTATTATTATTATTATTATTATTATTATTATTATTATTATTATTATTATTATTATTATTATTATTATTATTATTATTATTATTATTATTATTATTATTATTATAATAATAACAACATATTTGCATTTATACAACAAAATAAAAATAAATAAATAAATACAATCATCCTTTCATTAGTTTCCTCATATCAGTATTATTTAATGAATTTAAAAACAGTTATCCCTATTCGTATTAAAGTTTGATACTTTAGTATTAAAGCTGCACCATATGGGAGATAGGAGACCTTTTCACACCCACAATACATGTGTAATAACATGACAATGTCAAATTGAAAGAAAATAATCCCTGCAAGTATACATGAAAACATGTCTTTTTTTATCAACGCGATTTTTTTTTGTAATACTTTGACATTTTTAATTATTGTCTAGATTTCTTTTTGACAGGAGTCAGGGTAAATAAAAACTTAATAAAAGTCTAATAATTAATATGTATTTTTTTTTTGTTGCTATACTTTTGGTTTAATTTCTTTAAAAAAAAAACGATGTTTATTAGCACTTCTCTGAAAGTCCCAGCATACTTTGAAATCACATGGTACATTTTCAGGGTGAAAATTTTTACTGTAGATCTTCATTTTCTGTGGTAATAGTATACATAAAACTTTGGTTTTAATGCATAAATTCCTGTTACATATTACATGGTAAGTGTCATAGGAATATAGTTAATGTATTTTTATCCAAATTACTTAAAAATAAAAAATCATTTACTGTTTGTTTGGTGTATATTTAAACTATTTTTTGAATAATGGCACCATTATTGTAATATCACAAATCACATTTTATTTTTTATTTTAAATGTCATTCTTAAAAGTTGTTAGTGTTGAAAGTCACATTTTTTTTTTTGAAACTTGTTAATGTTGAAAGTCAATTTTTTTTCTTTTTTGGAAACTTGTTAATATTGAAAGTCATAGATTTTTGAATGCATTTGTTATTGAAAATGATCTATATATTTATTACATTTTACTATTTTTTTTACTCTTACTTATTTTTAGTCCTGTAACATGGAGCATGTATTAGACCTACTGTGTCTGTTCACATCCATATCAACTTCCTGACAACTTTGTAATTTTTGCCAAAATACCATGTACAAGTTGCATGTGCATGTTCTTTTTTTTGCCAAAAAAGTCATGTACAAGATCTGTGTGCATGTTATTTTTGTCAGGTCATTAGATTACAAAGTTATCAGTGGATTGATATGAATGTGAAAAGGTGCAGTAGGTCTAATACATGCTCCATGTTGCATCTTTAATACTAAAGTACCAAAAGTTTTAATTCTCATTCATTTTTTGATAAAGTTTTTTAATTACATTATACCAATAATGCTTAAATAGTAGGCTGTTTATCATTTACTCTTCTTAGATTTATTAAAATACAATGTAATACAAATTTATAATATTTATATTAATATCTGATTATTTACTGAATTATATTTCTTAATCTTTATACTGATTATGCAACTTGAATAAGATACCTTAAACAAATACTTGAATCAAGAATATTTGCCTTTAGTATTATACACTCAGTTATCATATTTGTCAAATATACTTCTTTTACAATCTTTATTTTATTTTTTTATATAAAATCTAGGTATATTTGTTTTGCATATGTTCATTTATCATTCTTTAAACTATCATTACTGACTATATGAAGGATAACTATAAATTCCTTTACATATCACTTGCATTACATGATCACCATTTCTTAAGATCCTAAGATCCAAGACTCCTCATTGATGAAAGCCACAAGCTAGAAACTAGTCTGGGGTATTGGATGAGTAGGTGCTAGATAGGAATTTTATGCACAAGCCTTCTGGCATCCATTGATTACAAAGGCTTGCACTGAGTGGTGCTACTATATGGAGAGTTTTCCTATTTTAATGTCACTTGCATATGATGCTTAATTTAGAATTTACTATCTAAGATACTGTTTGGGATAATAAACGCATTTATGCAACACATTAGAAAAATAGAGGTAGCTAACATTTACACGTCAACAGCCAGAACCTAGGTAGTTATTATTATTTCAAAGATCTTACCACTGGAATCCTGGCTTTTCTCTTAAGCACTTCTGGAATGGGGCAGTTATCTGTCCAATAAAGATCCTCACAAATTTCCTAATGTAATATGGGCATCCTTTAGATTAACACAACACATACAACATTAGTTCTTCAGGATAATACGTTACTATCCTGGCATTTGAAACTTATCCAATATACCTTTATTAACTCACAGCATCAGTATAGATTATATATCCAATCGAAGTATATATTAGCTATCTTCCTAGCATTTATAAATCTTTATTTATAAAAGATCATTTGCAGGGTTTGAACTCAGACTTTCACACGACCCACCACTCTCAGTGCCATCTCATATTGCTGACCCACCTGATCACACACATGTTGAAAAGATAAATAATCACTAATATACGTATTTCATGCTAAACCAGCACTCATCAGTTGGTCCAGATTACTATCCTCACACATATATACAATCAGTGCTCAGCTTTATATTAAGATAGCCAATCTCTATACTTTAATGGACAGGCTTCAAACTATTCCAACTCACAACTCTTTAACCTTCCATTTCATTGAAAATCTGATGATGGAACGTTCAAAGCCCTTATTAGTGCCATTAAAGTATAGAGATTGGCTATCTTAATATAAAACTGAATACTGATTATATTTATATGTGTGAGAATAGTAATCTAGACCAACTGATGATTGCTGGTTTAGCATGAAATACATATAATGGTGATTATTTATCTTTTCAACATGTGGGTGATCAGGTGGGTCAGCAATATGAGATGGCATTGAGAGTTGTGGGTCGTGTGAAAGTCTGAGTTCAAACCCCGCATATATTACATATATAAATGCAGGTTTAAGCCTGTACAATGTATTAAAAGATCATTTGTAAAAACTTTAATATTATCTCAATACGAGACTGTATAAATTACAATATTTTTGGACTGATCAGAATTGTAATCTTCACCTATTCTCATTATGGAAAACCAGATGTAAGATAGTTATTGAAAAATCAGAATCAGAAATAGTTCAATTGTTTTGTAACAGGCAAAACTCTCTATACAGTAGTGCCACTCAGTGCCAATCAAAGCAATCAATGGATTCCAGAAGGCTTGTGCATAAAATCCCCATCTAGTTCCTACTCATCCAATATCCCCAAACTAGTTTCTGGCTTGTGGTTTTCATCAATGAAGAGCTTTGGATCTTAGAGCACTGCACTTAAATCTTAGGATTATTCTGGTTGGCACTGAGTGGCATTACTGTATGGAGAGTTTTGCCTGTTTCAATAACAGTAATATGCTAGCATAAGAAATAATGATCATGCGATGTTTAGTGTTTGTAACAGCTTGGAGAAAATCAAGAAAGGAGATGAAGGCTATTCATAAAATAAAAATGATCGAAGACACATGGTCATATTTGAACACTGCACTTATGGACTAATATACTCTGGCCTTCATTGATTGTCTTATTCATAATTACAACTGTCAATAGCAAGAGAGGTACTAGTCCTTGTTTAATGATTGATTATGTGTAAAAGTTTTCATTATAAATAAATATATATTATTAAAAGTAAATAAAATAAAAAATAAATTAAGACAACCATTCTAGTTGTTTTTAACAGTTTTAAATGAATACAAAATACTTTTTAAAAGTATATATGTGTACAGAAACGCAGCAGTTTAAAGACAATGCCAAACAATTTATTAATTTTAAAATAAAACCTCTAAAACATCACATGATTACCATTTTCTATGTGTACACAAGCCATTAAAACAATGGCAAACTTTCTACACAGTAGTGTCATCCAGTGCAAGCCAGAGTAATCAGGTTTGTGAATAAAATTCTTATTGAGTGTCTACTCATCCAATATTCCAGATTAGTTTCTAGATTGTGGCTCTTGTCAATTGAGATTGCATTAGATCCTAAGATCTAGGTGCAGTGCTCTCAGATCCAATGCTCTTCACTGATGAAATCCACAAGCTAAAAACTAATATGGAGATATTGGATTGGATGAGTAGGCAATAGATAGGGGTTTTATGCACAAACCTTGCATCCATTGTTTAATAAGGTTTGCACTAGGTGGCACTAGTGTATGGAGAGTCTGCTGCTGTTTCAATTTTAAAATAGCCAACTTTGAACATAAAATAGATGTGCTAACACATTTGTGCATTGGGAAATATGATACCATCAATAGTCAAAATCTATCAGCCCCATATAGCTATTTGAGTTGGATAGCTGGGTTTGAAGACATGCACATGTCTGAAAATTTCAGATTTTCCTCTCAATAGATAACTTTTAGCTAAGTGCTTAGCTTTGGGTTGGTATTTTTAGATCTAGTGTCTGAACCTACCCTGACACCTCTCTGAGGAGTGCCAAAGCATGAAACCATGGTCAGGGGTTTGGGGAGGGGTTCCTGACAGAGATATTTTAAGTGCTGGCTCTGGCTAAGCATTTATCATAAAGCTTGTAGAGGAATTGGCAATCCTCACTATTTATGATACCATCAAGTTTTAATTTTTTGAATTGAACTTAGAGATTCTGAACTCTGAATTATTTAAATTAAAACAAAAATATTTAATTTGCACAGATGTATTTGCATTGATTACACATATATTAGAAATTCACACTGTAATATTAATGAATGATGTGACTTTTTTATTTAATCACATCTTTCACCATAACATAATATACTAATGTTGTCAAACCAGTGATTTAACTTTTTATTAATATTGTTTTAAAATTAAAAAAATTGTAATTAACTATCTAAATTTAGAAATCTTTAAAAAAATTATGTATATATATATTACTATCCATAACTTCTGATAATAGGTATTTGAATACTCAGTTTGTATTAAGGTAGCACATTTTTAAACTTTAGTAGATAGTCTTCACTCTTCTCCACTTTCCACCATCCACATCATTGAAAATCTGATGGTGGAATGTCCAAAGCCATTGTTGATGCTAATACTATTGTCATACCCATGTTAACTTTAAGTCACTCTGACCCCTTATCAGATTTTCAATAATTTGGAAGGCTGAAGAATTGGAGGGTGGAATAGATTGAAGCTTGTCCATTAAAATTTGAAGATTTGCCATTTTAATATAAACCAACCACTGAATATATATTGTACTGGTCAAAAATGTATGTCCATTCAACAAGATTTAGAATCTAAGCAGAAGTACCCCAAATCCAATCATGCATGAGATACACAGGTCAGGAGCAATCATAAATTTTAACCTATTTGCCCATTTCCCAAATCTATAACACTACGAACAACACCTACGGCAATACTACATAAATTAATTATTTCCAGTCCCAGTGCTACATCATTTTGCATGAGAACTGAGCTGATAATGATGATGAGAGATTGAGTGAACCCAAGATATAAGTTAAAAACATACATAAATATAAATATATTAAGGAGATTCGAACTACTGGATTAAGTTTAAAAATATAAATATTTATTTTGACAAAAATTCAAGATTTTATATATTCAACTTCATGCATTTAAAACTTTATTTTTGGTTACAAATATTTGACGATCTTGATAATTATTTTATTTAGACTGACATGAATTTAGTGCGGCAGTTATAATACTGAATGTATATTTAAAAATAGGTTTTTATTCAATGTTACAAAAACAAATTTATCTGGGTGATTGGTAGATGTTTATACATTAAAACACATATAAAGATATGACAAAAATAGAGTTTCGCTGTTTATATGAATTCATAGAATGCCCTTGGCATTTCGTACATAAGTTTATTTTCATTTATAGACTTTATTTGTAACAATAAAATAAGGATACATTTTGATCATTAAGTAGACTAGAAACATTATTTGTTACACATTTTCGACATTTTTCACTCGAATATTGTGAAACTCTATCAATGTGGGAATTGCTTATTTAAATAAAGGGGAGGGCAGCTTCATAAGAGGTTGGATTTAAACCCCCACTAAAAATATTACAAAGAGAAAAACGTTTCATTATTTCACATCATTATGGTTTATTTTGTTAAACAGGCTAGAAAATTAACTATAAGAAATTGCGGTGCTAGCATAATAGCCGAATATTTGCAGATCCAATATTTTTTTTGAGGTGCTTTATCATATTATGGAAAAAAAACAGTCTAGCTGAGATGCCACCCCACATTTTGTGGAATCGGCTGGCAAAAGGTTCTCGGACGGAGTTGCAATGAGCCGAACTTTGCCAGAATTATCCCATGAATTGCTCTCATTATGCAAGTATATATATGTATATGGTCCAGGGACATTCATCACCCTGTTTACAACCTGAAATGAAGATGAGATGACTCAGGCATTCTGACGCATGTCTCTAGATAAAGCTTATAAATATGAAGAGTGGCCTATGCTAACAACGCTTTATAAGAATATGAAATCATTGAGTTTAAATATTAAAATAAAGTCTTAAATGGTTTAACAAATATGTAATGATATGCTAAAATAATGACCCATGTAAGATAAAGTCATTTATCAAAAGTGAAAACTACAATTAATGAAGTGTGCATTGCTCCCCCTTCTTGAATCAATACTATTTTGTTTAAATATATAAAAAAACTAAAATTTGTGCACTTAAAAGTGCAAACAGCAAAATAGAATTTGTTCACCAGCCTTTTTAGCGATGATGATGAATAAAGAGATTAATAAAACTAACGGACACCAATATCCACCCCAGATTGCAAAGTATTTATACATTTTGTATAATTTTATGAGAAAATATATTTTTTTAAAAAAGCATATATTCATTTTACAAGAAAAACTCAGTCTCATGAACTATTTAGAAATAAATAAATAAGAATTCATTAACCCCCCCCTTTAAGTTCATAAGACCAGGTTTGATTGGCATTTACAAATAAAAGTTTAGTGAAAAATATAAAAATATCATTAAAAATAAATTATAACTGCACTAAATTATAAGTATTAATGTGGTAGAAGAAAATTGATATAAAGAAAATAACTATTAATTAACATACTCACTGATTAATGAGTTAAAAGAGATTCAAAATATACAGAAAACATTAATTTTAAGAGATGGGATTTCTTTAGACTTGTTACCTCAGGATTGTATGGAATAAAGTAGGCATGAGTCTTCTGTGGCAGATGGCATTCTTTAACATGTCTCTTGGCCTTGGTGGTTCTTTGATGGCATGGGCACACTTGAGTGGTAGGAGCTACATCTCTGCACAGCGAAGAGTAGAGCTGAAGACAGAGGGGAAGGCAGCTGAGGCCCCTCAAAAATTAACCAAATGTGGAGTCGACGGATTATTGACCCAACTCTGACACAATAGATTTTTGGCCCTATTTATACAAACTTTGAGGTATTCAAAGAATGTTTTTAATTAAACTTTTTATCTTTAATTTAAATATATAAATTCAACATTCCTTTTCTTTTTAAAACTTGTTTTTATTCCAACTATAATTTTCTTTCTCTTTCCAATACAACGTTTCAACTACATTCTGTAGTCATTATCAAGTTTCCTTAAAAAATAATAATTATAATAAAATAAATAAATAAAAATAAAAAACAAAAATAATAACACAAATAAATAAAATATTAATACATTCCAAATATATAATATTCAATTAAAACCATAATATTATTATAATCTACAAATACAATTATTTACCTCCTTCCCTATCTTTAATTATTTCTTTTAAATTACCTTTATAAATTAATACTCTTCTTATATAAATTTATTATCTTTTCTCTAAATCTTTACCCATTAACATTCTTTTTATAATCCCCCCCCCTTTTATTTTTATATATTATCCCTATATTATCTTATTTTTTATCTCTATTTAAGATAATATAGGGATAATATATAAAAATAAAAGGGGGGGGGGATTATAAAAAGAATGTTAATGGGTAAAGATTTAGAGAAAAGATAATAAATTTATATAAGAAGAGTATTAATTTATAAAGGTAATTTAAAAGAAATAATTAAAGATAGGGAAGGAGGTAAATAATTGTATTTGTAGATTATAATAATATTATGGTTATAATTGAATATTATATATTTGGAATGTATTAATATTTTATTTATTTGTGTTATTATTTTTGTTTTTTATTTTTATTTATTTATTTTATTATAATTATTATTTTTTAAGGAAACTTGATAATGACTACAGAATGTAGTTGAAACGTTGTATTGGAAGGAGAAAGAAAATTATAGTTGGAATAAAAACAAGTTTTAAAAAGAAAAGGAATGTTGAATTTATATATTTATTATCATGGAGCTATAATTTAAAAAGAAAAAGAAGTGAAAAGATGTGTATATAATTATATTTATCTTTAATTTACAGAAATATTTTTTTTATTGTTAGTGGAGATGCAATTGTTAGATAACTGTCCAAAAATAGATTCAAATTAATTTCCAGATTGGAAATAGATTTGATAAAAATGTTAACAGTGAACTAAAATCAATTAGCTTTGTTTTAAATTTTACTTTCATTAACTTTAATTAAAAAATTCCTTTTAAAATCAGGAATCCCACCCCTTTAATTACTCTTGGACAGTTAACGACTGCATTTTCCATCTTGAATATTTGTGTAATTATATGAAGAAAAATATCTATAAATTAAATAACATATAGTTAAGAAAAAAATACAAAATTATTTACAATATTTGTTTGTGCTTTTATATATATATAAAAGCTCCGTTAATATATGTATATATCTGAGTTGCATCCACAAAAGTTAATATTTAAAATTAAGGAAAATTTTTATTTGAGATTTATATTTATAAATTTTTATAGAAGCTTCTCAGAAATATATGTATAGTTTATATACATGTGACAAAAAAACAGGATGAAACGTGGGTTAAATGATAGAACAATGAAGCTCGATCTTGGGCTAAGATCAACTGCTACAATATATATATATATGTGGGAGATGATGATCTGGGCTAATTGATGAGTGTTAGTACATGTATTTAAATAGTAATCAATTTTCCTTAGGCTATATCAATGTTGAAGTTTTTGTTATCAATTTCAGCATCTATTATCTTAAAAATTGTTAGAACTCAACTAAGTGATTGTTTTCATAAAACAGTTAAACATAATCATATACTTCAAAAGACTTTTTGGGTATTTAATTTTCTGTAGAAGATTTTAAATAATCTATATCACCTTGTTTGTGCAAAAGTGATATTTTACATATAGTTATTAGTCAGACTATTTTTATATCTAGATGTGACATACTATTTTCATCATCTATGAGTGAATGTTGAATGTATAGAAAATTTTAAACTTGATTTAAACTTTCTAAATACAAACAACTTGTTAGTAATAACACACAAATAGACAACACAGGTTAGTAATTACACAATGTTTCAAGTAGTATTTCTCCACTCTTCTTCAGGTGTTGCTGGCCTATATGCACAGTGACAATAGTCACCTAGAAGTTGAGCTCATACCTTTAGATTTTTGAATATGGAATTTAATGCTCTACCAACTGAGAATTTGTCTTAAATTCAATATTCAAGAATCTAAAGATGCGAGTTCAACTTCTAAGCGAATATTGTCACTGTGCATATAGGCCAGCAATACCTGAAGAAGAGTGGGGAATAATACTACTCAAAATGTTGTGTAATTACTAATCTGTGTTGTCTATTTGTATGTTATTACTAACAAGTTATTTGTATTTGGAAAGTTTAAATAAAGATTAAAATTTTCTATACATTCAACATTCACTCATAAATGATGGAAATAGTCCAACATATCACAACTAATAATATACCATCATTACAAATCTTCAGACAAATATTTCTATATCTCTCAGAAAAATTCAAATTTTATTTAAATTTCAGAAGTATCCATCTAATAATAGAATGTGTCTATTACTAGTAGTTGAATATATTTGAAATGTTTAAATAAAGTTTGAATTTTTCTAAAAGATACTTAACAGTTCAGACTAGATAATAGAAATACTCTATCATATAATTATAAATATATATCTACATTTTGACTGGAGATTGTCAAACTTACTCCATCCACAATTTTGACACCATTCACTTCAAATAAATACAATAATAATTATCATTAATCATTTACAAAACTAGAGATTATCTCTAGCAGAGATATAAACTTTAATCTCAGTTAAAGATTAATATATCTGATTTTTTTAAAAATTGAACACACACATGGAGTTATTCATATATCTCTTTTTCATATGTAATATTTTTATAAATATATTAAATAACCTTCACCCTTCCACACATTATTTTAAAATTATACAAATAAAGATACAATTAAACACAAATGACCCCTAAGATATAATGTCATATGTGTATAACTCATACCATGCTTTATTTATAATGTCAGTTGGCTTATTTTCTGTTTGTGAATAATCATTTCTAGGTTATATAGCAATATTTTCTACCTTCAGACTGCTTGCTTCCATATCCAATTATTGAATTAAGTATTTTCATGTATTATTGTTATAATAAAGAATAGAAATGAGGGGTTAATATCCATGTAAATAGAAATAACCTTTAACCTTGGTATTACTAAGAAATTGTTAATTACTACTAATTGACAATTTCTGAAGCCAAAACATCATTTCATTAAACCTAAAATAGCTATTTTATTTGAGTTATATAAACATTGAAGCTAAACTAGTCAATAAATAATCAAAATTACCCCGAATTCATAACTCAACCAGACTAGATAAGAAAATAAATTCTAAAACACTACCAATGGTTTCACTGCTACAAACAGACTTCTCAAGTGTAAAGAACTACAAAATAACATATTTAATCTAAACATTATTCACAGTTCTATTCACTTCCCATACACATTTAATCTTAAAAGAAACTTTAAATAAGTTAATTGTTTTAGAATCATAAATTTTTAATTCTTTAATTCCTTTTTTTATTTCACTTCTCTCAAAAAAGACAATTTTAGATTCATCACAACTAATAGTGTGGTCTTTATATCCATGAAAAAGATACAGGCCACACTATTAATTTTGATGAAGCTAAAATTGTCTTTTTTGAGAGAAATGAAATAAAAAGAATTAAAGAATATTTATTATTAAAAATCTATGATTCTGAAACAATTAACTTATTTAAAGGTTCTTTTAAGACTAAGGGTGAATGGGGAAGTGGAGTTGTGGGTAATGTTTAGTTTAAATATGTTGTTATTTTGTGATTCTTTACACTTGAGAAGTCTGCTTTTAGCAGTGGAACCATTGCTAGTGTTTTAGAGTTTATTTTCTTTGCAAGTCTGGTTGAGTTGTGAATTTTGGATAATTTTGATTATATATATATATATATATATATATATATATATATATATATATATATATATATTCAAACTCAGCTCTTTAACCAAAGAAACTATATGAGCCTGAACTAAATTCAGTGATTCCATATTTTAGTAGGCTTAGCAATTTAATATAGCCAAAGCCCCAATAGCAAAATTATAATATTAGTAAAATATCAGTCATATGTCACATGACATATATATATATATAATATTACATATTGGTAATACAAGCTATATAGGTCATGTGACATATGACTGATATTTTACTAATATTATAATTTTGCTATTAGGGCTTTGGCTATATTAAATTGCTAAGCCTACTAAAATATGGGATCACTGAATTTAGTTCAGGCTCATATAGTTTCTTTGGTTAAAGAGCTGAGTTTGAAGACATGTAGGTGTCTGAAGATTTGGATCTTTTTCCTAATATATATATATGCATCTTCTCTTTATATGAACAACATTAATGATGAGTGGAATCATTGGCAGGTAGAAACTGGCTATACCATGACTTTGTTTCTTGCTCTACATCACACCACTATATATTCATACTCCAGAAAAACAGATATGATCTACTGATTTTTAGCAATGCATGGTAAATTTGATGGTCATCATAAGAGTGTTGTACTTAAAAAAATTATATATAAACAGATAGCATAAGTAAATAATTGCCTTTATATTATTCCCTTATACAATTCAAACTTCTGATTATTTTGATTTTTTAAATATGGTCACATATATAACAAACATAGTGGTATGACTTCGAATTTGACATCAGGAGATCAACATTTTAAGTATTCTTTGTTGTGGACTCATCTTAAAATTGCCTCCATTAACAAGTTTGTCCAAACTATAGAGATAACTAGATAGAATTTAGAAGACATTATAATTGCGCTAATCATGTAAGCTAGGTGATCTGGTTATAAATTAGAAGTCCATTTATGTAAGAAAAGAACAAGATTATAAAGTCATATTTAGAATAGTAATTCACTGTTTACATAAGAAGTCAGGCATTCTCAGAGGTGCTGGTAGAAACTATTATTGGACCTTTTACAAAATAAGCCAATGTGGTTGGAAAGTAGATAGTAATGAGTCACAGTGTTCTTCCGTTCTGTTGGTTGATACTAGCAGCAATTAAGCATTCGTAATTTGCCAACAGTATTGGATGGCAAAGCTTCAAACCCCTGCAAATATATTAATACTGTAAATAGATGCAATAAATGTTTGATGCTGCTTTAGCTGTATCTCATTTATTTATTAACCAGAACACAATCTTTTCAAGCAGCAAAACGTGCATTTGTATATACACACGACATTATCCACCACAAGCAACAAATGTTGTGTGCATTACTAAAATTAAGGTGTGATTATGTCAATTTCAAGATTGGTAGTCCTTTTTAATAGTCTTAGTAGATGTTAATGGATCCACCACCATGTATGTGATTTTTGAGTCTAGACAACTCAGATATTCTTAAATAATGGCATGTATATTGATGTCTAATAAATCTTAAATAGTAGAATATCAGAGTGATTATCCATTAACTGTCCATATAAATATTATTTTAATATATTGCTGAGAATCACTGAACATCATATAATCACCATTTTCTGTGCTTACACCAGCTGTTAAAATAGAGACAAACTCTCCATACAATAGTGCCATCAAGATAGAGTAATCAATAGATGCAAGAAGGTTTGGGCATAAAATTCCTATCCACTGCCTATTCATCCATCATTCCCAGACCAATTTCCAGCTTGTGGATCTCATCAGTGAGAGGCTTTGGATCTGAGTGCACTGCATCTAGATTTTAAGGAATTAATGCAACCCCCCAGAAGCCAATCCTGCCTAATGTGATGATGATGACTATGATTGCTATAGAACCCAAACACCAAAATATATAGAATATAAGATGGGTTCTGATCTATGCAACTACATAAGCAAATGAGCTTGGATTTGGACTCATAGTTTTATTGTTAACTAAAAAGGTAAAATATGACTTTTGGACGATTGCATTAAATCCTAAGATCTAGATACAGTGGTCTCAATTCAAGGCTCTTCACTGATGAAGGCTGCAAGCTAGAAATTAGTTTGGGTATGTTGGATAATTAGGCACTAAGTAAGTATTTTACGCACAAACTTACTTGCATCCATTGATTACTATGGCTTGTACTGAGTGGCACTACAAATGGAAAGTTTTGCCTCTGATACTGGTGAGAAGTTAGCATACTGCTATGAGTGGTGAACCGGTGATTCCTTAGATTCTTTTTGATAGTAAATATGGAGGCACTTTATTTCTTTGATTCATATTAATTACATTAATAATTGACTCGATATCTTTTATTAGAATGACTGAAAAAAAAAAATCAAAAGTTTCTACAGGAAAATAAAGATTTGTAAAGATTGGGTTTTCAGGGCAAAAAAACAAATGCTTCTAAAATAGATTTTACAATATTTTGTATAGATATAATCCATGGTTATCTTAAGTATATAAATCCCAAAGTTATAACAGTATATAAATTTGATTTTTTTTTTTAAAAAATATTTTTTGTATGTAATCGGTTTTAATAATTTCAATACAAAATATATCTTAAAAGGAAATCCGTGTTACTTTATAATATTAAAGCTTGAAACTTTATCATTTCTTTTTCTTCTGTTTATAAGAGTATCATATAATATCAATCTTATTTCTAAAATATCTTTAGCTTCTCAACTTCTACGAATAATCAACTTTAAAAGGGTTCGTTACACTTTTGACACTTCTTTTCAGAGTAGTGTGATTAAATTAATATAAGTTGATAAAAAAGTTTATTGAGTTTAATAAGACGAAATGAGAATTGGAGAAGAGAAAATAAACAAAAAAACTGAACTTAGACTCTGTATCTAAAACAATATTCATGATTGAAAAACTAGTAGGTAAAAAACAATTTATTTTAATCAAAAATTAGTTTATTGAAAAATGACTCGACTTTAATCAGATAGCCCTCTAGTGAACAAATTGCCAAGTAAAATATTACTCCGTGTTTGATATATTTTATTAGGGGGGAGGAGATTAAATAGTTTTATGATCAAAATGTCTATTAAAATGAAATATCTAAAGTTAAAAAAGTAACTCAAATTATATCACTAAATTAATTTAATTTAGTTAAAATTAAATTATTAATCAATTACATACGCACAGAAAAATATTGTGAAAAGTTTAACTAATATTAACGCACTTTTGATGCCTAGGTCCTTGTCCAATGCTAATATTATATAAATATGTAAACATTCTGGGATTAATGGCTTATCCAATCATTGTGAAACATTCATTATTTATTCATCACATGTGAAAAAAGACAAATAGCTTTTCAGGATATAAATTTGGGCCATCTCGAGTGTCATCAATCATCTACCAAATATAATCACTATCCATCTTTTATAAACAACTGTAACTCAACTAGTTTGATTTTAAAGCATGAATATTTGGACTACAGTTGTTAAGTTCATGTAGCCAAGCAAGACAGTTTTCATTATTATTAGAAGTCATAGACTTAGGACCATAAGATGTTTAATTCATCATCTTTCTCCAGTTTTATCTATCCCAGAAGACCAAGTAAATGCAAATTATTCAAGACTTGTTCAGATGTTATCTCTTTATCTTTTATGGAGTATTTTTCTTTTATTCATGTATTGTTTAGTATTAAAAAAAATGAAGATTTTTGATATCTAATCAGCATTGTTTTTGTCATATGAGTTTAAACAATTTAATTTTTTTTCTCTGTATGTTGCTTCCATAATTTTTTTTTAAGATTTACATTTTTGTACAACTCATCATTTAAAACTTTTATCATCCAGCCAATTCTTAATAATTTTTTAACTTTCAAATTTCTTTTGAGTGAATATTTTCTTATTACTAATGTTTCTCAATTAGTAAATATGCATATGATGAATACATAAAATTGTCAAGCATTGTTAGCCGAGAGGTCAGTGCAGCTGCCTTGCAAGCAAGCAGTTGGTTGCGGACGGTTGTTGCAGGTTCGCCTCCTGGCCGATGCTATGACATATGAAAAAAATACATAAAATTTGCTTTGTAACCTGAGCTCATTACATTTTCAAATCATGCTTACAATTTATAAAAATATTCTTGCTCTGGTTAGTCTTAATTAATTTATATTTCAATTTGGTTACAAAGAATAACACACATATTGTTTTGAAAATATAGAAAACAAAGTAAATAACTATAAAAAAATTTTTTTATTGTATGCCAATCAGTAATTTAATATATCTAATATGTGAATGTTAACAATCTCAAGGATTTGAAATATAAAATGATAAAACTTTCTATGCCATTATTATAAACTTAAATTTTTAGTAAGAAAAATTAAAATAATTATAAAAGAAGATTGAACAATAGAAATTTTATTAAGAAATTAAAATTAATTAATTAACTCATAAAATTATTTAAGCAGCTTATTAACTCTCCTGAACTCCACTAACATTCTGACAAATTTCTTTCTTTTCATTAGATTTAAAGCTTCAACATTCATTTTAATATTAAACCATTATTATTTATTAGAATATAATAGATTTGACCACATTCAATAGACATTTTTGTTTAAAAGTTAAATAAATTTTAAAAAATCACATTTTATTTTCAGAATTATTTTAAGAATTAGATTTTAATCAAAACAAGATGTTGTCATGTTATCACATTTCAGGTGTTTGCAAAATGAATGAAATCTTATTTTTTGATGTTTGTTTTAAAAATCTGAATGAATCATTTTTAATATCTAAGAAAATCTATCAATTTATGCTTTAAAAGTTTAAAATCTTTTTTGTAATTTTTATATCACTAAACTGTTATAAGTTTGCTGAGTGACATCATTTCTAGACAGTTGTGTTTCCCATGTCTGTATTCTCTATGGTAACAATATTCAGAAGAATATATTTTTCTATATTTAAATAAAACATTTCTGTAAAAAAATAAATATGTAATAGAATATATTTTTGACTTCTAATAATTATTATGCAATTACAATACAAAGGTAATCATAAACTTTCAAAAAAATCAAGTTTTTAGACCATTGTGATATTTTCTCAAAGTAATCTCACAAGTTTGAGAATGTAAAATATATAAAGGATACCCATCATTGTGAAGCTTAAGAATCTTCGAAGACCCTCATATTCAATTTTCCTGTTGTCTTTTGAATTTTTTTGTATTTAAAATATTAGAAAATAAATATGCATGAATTTTAAAGCTTCAAAATAAATGTTAGCAATATTTCTCAGTATAAGCCAAAAATGCAAATTTAATTTCTAGATTTCTCAGATGTAGGTTCATCACTTGGATAAATTGCTCAGTTAATATATTTTAAATAAACATCAAAAGCTTAACTATATAAACTAGAGCTCATTTACCTTTGTGACTACTAATGAAAAGAGTTTGTTGCTATTAAAATTAACTTTATTAAAATTAAAAATTGCAAGCCAGAGTAATTAATGGATGCAAGAAGGTTTGTGCATAAAATCCCTATCTGATGTCAATCATCCAATATCCCCAGACTAATTTCTAACTTGTGGCTTTCATCAGTGAGGAGCTTTGGATCTGAAAGCATTGTACCTGATCTTAGGATCTAATACAACTCTCCAGAATCCACCTTTTATCTTATTGGCTAACTATAAAGCTTTGAGTGCAAAATAAAAACACAATAATGTTTTCAATTCAAGCTCATTAGCTTGTACAGTTGAATAGATCTGAACTCAGTTTACCATCCATACTTTTTGGTGTTTTCAGTTTTTTAATAACCACAGTCATCATAATCCTATTGGGCAGCATTGGTTTTAAACCACTAAACATCACATGATCACCATTTATAAACAGCTTGTACAAGCATAAGAAATAGTGATCATGTGATAAAAGAATATACTTAACATTTTGTCACTCCCTCTATATTAAATTTTGATTTATGAATATCAAGCTTTCTGAATTCATAATTATGTCATCATCCACTTAAAATGAATACATTAACAATTATAGTAATCATTTAATAAAGTAGAAATTATATTTAGCTTAGATATATAAGCTTTAAACCTCAGTAAAAGATTTCCTGATTTTAAATACTCTGTCCGATGGACAGGTTCAGAGAGTAATCACATCACCAATTTATCTATTTTTCCAATTCATTCTTTTCATTGCCTAGTTCTTTAATTCCACTTAACTCTTCTCATCTTATATAATCCAACAAGGTCAATCTTTTTCATCCTTCTTTTCAGTTTCCATTCACCATTCCCTCTGAAACATCTTCCATTAAGGTATTCTTTTTTCTCAATTATGTCTAATCCAGATTCTGTTTCTAATTTCCTCAATTAATCTTTCTTCATTTACTTCAAAACTTCATCATTTGTTATTTTATCCACACAACTAATTTTATCCATTCTTCTACATAACCACATCTCAAAGGCTTCTGAGAAAATCTTAATTTTATTACTTACTGTCCATGTTACCCAACCATACAATAGTATATTCCACACATTAAATAATTGAACTTTACCTCTCTTTTTACATGCAAAATATATTTTGAGATACAGTTCAAACTCCACCTCATATTCTTAAGACATATGAATAGAGAATTTTTTATTCATATATTTCAAGAAAGGATTTTTAAGTACATGTAAATATACATATAACTCACAGTTTTGTTGTGTATATAATTTACATATAATAATTAGTCAGCTATCGATTCTTATGGTTCAATTTATGTATGTTGGATAAGTGATTGTTTGTCGTGGTCTTCACTTAATTCTAAACAGGGGTTTAATTATAATTCTGGTTGCTTTCAGATTTAGTATTATATATGAGGTAAAAGAACCATTTGCATAAAATGACTATTTGAAAAGTTATTGGTGTTTATGCACGAAAATTGTATTAGAAAAATACAACCTTTTTTTATTGCATCATAAATCAGAAAAGTATAGTATTGTTTTTTTTTAATAAATAGCTTATTTTTACTGCATAATTTTGCCATCACAATCCAGCTCAATTGTTCCTATATAGTATATAGTTTAACCTTAAGAGCAAAAAAAAATGAATCAATTTTCAACTGATGGAAATAAAAAAAAATCTTAGTTAATTAAATGAAATTATTGTAATTAACCCATTATTTGGATGCTCAAATATTACACCATCTTAAATATTTGACTATATGATTACAAATAGTATATTATCATCATCATCTGTATCATTTTCATCTATTATTGACCTACTACAGGATGAAGATCTCTCCAAGTTCAATCCATCTTTCTTATTTCATCCATCCATTTCACATGTGGTCTCTTTCTAGGTATCATATACCTACTCATATACCATCATTTTCAACTATTATCAATCTACTGTAGGAGGAAGGTCTCTCCAAATTCAAGCCACTTCTCTGATCTCTAGCCCTGTCTTCTCCACACCATTCCAGTACACTTTTTTATTTAATCCACCCAATTTCTGTATAGCCTTTTGCTAGGTCTTATATACATATATCAAGATCTTCATCAATTTCAACCATTATCAATTCATTGCATGATGAGGGTCATTCCTTATTCAATCCATCTTCTCCAATTTCTAGCCTCTCTTCTCCACATCACACCAGCACAAATTCCTTAGTTCATCCATCCATCTCACACATGGTCTTTTTCTAGATCTTTTACAATCTCTTGGAAACCCTTTTAAGATTTCAACTGTCCATCTGTTATCATCTCTTCTTGCAATATGTCCAGCCCAACTCCATTTCTGTTTCTTAATTCGTTCAATGATGTCAGTAATATCTGTTTGTTTTCTCATCCATGTATTTCGTTTTCAGTCTCTACTTGTAAGATTAATGATGACGTAATCCAGTGACAGACATATTATAGGTGAAAAATTGAAAAACATTTTTAGATTTTTAAAAAGATTATTTTCACAATTATATTAACCTTTTATATTTTAAAGTAATTCTTGACATCAAAATTTCATTCCATCTATCATAGTAGTCCTATTACAAAATCAAATATAATTTTCACACTTTTACTTGAAAATCAATAATTAATGAACTTTTTATATCATCATCATTTATTTCTATTCAAAAATACCTGGTCTTTGTTAGTGAACAATTAATAATTCCACTTCTCCTTTCCTGATATTTAAATCATTTTATATAATCTTTATCAAAACACTACAAAAATATTTAAATATATTCATGAAAGATAAGTTTTCAAAAAACATTCTTAGTAATTAATAAATTATATTAGATTCATCAAACTTACTTACAACTCACAATATAGGGGATTTGAACTCAGACTTTCAAACACCTTTCAACTATCCACACTATCTCATATCACTGGTTCACATGTGTGTGATCATATGTATCAATGATATGAGATAGTGTGGATAGTTGAAAGATGCTTGGAAGTTTGAGTTCAAATCCCCTATATTTACAATTAGGTTCCAAATATATATAAAAAGTGCCTATATTTCAAATATTACAACTTACAAAGAATTTCCAAAACTGCTGCATTTTGTTCCAAAAACTCCTAAAAGATGGCGTTATAACAGCTCCTAATTTATTTATAATGACTTGTTTAGAGGCCATATTGTTTCTTAAATAAAAACAGAAGATGGTACCAGAAAGAGTTTATAAATCTCAAAACAAATAAAACTGACTTATGCAAACCAGAGTTATTTTATGGATTGTCTAGATAATAGAAAGATGATAATTATATTCACTGAGATTAATTAAACTACGTAAATTGATAATGATATTATGTGATCTAGTTGTTGTCAAGTATTATGCCGGATGAATATAAATGTATTATGCTTAAAAAGATGTCAAACAAACCCATAAGCAGTATCCATTACATTTAGAGTGTGAGGAAGAGATATTAGTGGTTGAATAATAAAATTATCAGAATTGCAGAAGATGTAGCTCTTTTAACAGGATAAAACATGTCTTCAGAATATGTTGGAGGAAGAACGTTTGGAATATAAAATGAAGACTAATGTTGAGAAGATTAAGTGTTTATGGATAGGGAGGAATGCAAATAGACTTCAAATTGAAATCCACGATAACTTAGTTTACCAGGTAAAGGGATACAGATATATGAGTGAGGTTGGAAGATGTGGAGATGAAGTTAAAAGAAGAGTAGCATTGACAAAAGAGACAATTATTAAGAGAAAGAAAATATTTTGTGGATTTTTGAATAAAGAATTAAGAAAAAGATGTAGTATTGTATGGTCATAAAACATGGACAATGAGTAATAAAATTAAGAACAGGTTGAAAGCCTTTGAGATGTGGTTATGGAGAAAAATGGGAAAATCAATTGGATGAATAAAATAACAAATAAAGAAGTGTTGAAAAAAGTAAATGAAGAAAGAAGATTGATTGAAGAAATTAAAAATAGAAACTGGATTGAACATATATTAAAAAGAAAGTATATAGCTTAAGGAAAGATATTTTGGAGGAAATCCATGCATTGAAACAAGAGGAAAGTATGGAAAATATTGACATTGCTGTATGATAAAGAGATAGAAAGAGTTATGTGGAAATGAAGAGCTGGGCAATGAAGAAAACAAAGGGGGGGGTGGATGAATTGGTGATGTGATTAGTCTCTGAACCTGTCCTCCATAGGACAGAATAGTATTGATTATGATGATGATGACATCAAAGAATGATTATGTATAATGAATACTATTATTTGAAACTGTTGATCATCATCATTAGCACTGATTATTTAGCAGTGAGTATGAACTAACTTTAGAATTTTTCTGGTATAGCATATGTATTTAAAAAATAAGTGGCACAAACCAAACCATATATATATATATATTAGTATATATAAACTAAAGAGTGTTCTAATAGTTCTAAACAAGCTTTTTTTAATGATAAATGCTACAAGAAAACGCATTTGTAATCTTTATCTATGATTGTTCCCATCCCCAGACTGGTTTCGAGCTATGGCTCTCTTCAGTGAGGAGCTAGGACAACAGATTGAAAATAACCAGCTCAAGCTAAGCATTTATCTAATAGTTTTTAAAAAGGTTTGTTTCGAGCTATTAGCACGCTCTTTAGTTTACACATTTATAAATGCAAGCTATATAAGTCATATGATATATGATTATATATATATATCACATAGATTTCAAGTAGCTAGTAAAAAAAAAGTAAGTTTGTTACATTGCACATTAGATTAAAATTAGTGAAATAGTAAGAATGATTAAATGTTGTATTAAATAAGCTTTTTATATGTCAAAAATAAATTTTATAAATATATGTGTATTTTGTATAAAAATTTAACTTTTTAGTTTTAAGTGATTTTTTTTTTCTATATTATTCAGAATTTTTTTTTTTTTAAAAAAAAAAACAAAATCAATAAATGTAATCCCTTTATTGAACTAATAGATAAACATTTCTTGGAATTTATATTAAATTACAACAAATTCGAAAGATAAAATAAAATAATTTAAAATAAAGATTAACATATAAATTAAAACCAAATTAGATAGGGAAGCCTCTAATAATTAGTTTAATTTCTACATTGATTAATTAAACTCAAAAAAATGGTAGCAATTTTTTTTTTAATCTGTTACATTATATTATCAGTTTCAAAAGAAATTGATCTGATATTTATTTATAATCTTGTTATGTTGAGGCTATAACCTCGATAATATGCGTGTAAAATGCGATAGTAGGGACCTCTACAGGTGTTTTAACCACAAAATGTAAGCTTGTAGTTAAAACACCTGTAGAGGTCCCTACTATCGCATTTTACACGCATATTATCGAGGTTATAGCCTCAGTAAATATTACTCACGCAATCAATGTGCATTTAATAAATTTATAATTACAATCTTGTTATGCATAACTTTTACTAATTTTACTATAGCTATTATTATTAGAAGGCATTTGAACTCAGACATTCAAGCTCTTTATATCTACCCACTCCATCTTATACTACTGATACACATGACTACATACAATGTGGAAAAGATAAATGATTTTCAATGTACATATTTCATGCTGAACCAGCTCTCATCATTTGGTCCAGACCACCATTTGCCACACCTGTATGCAATCAGTGTTAAGCTTACATTAAGATAGCAAATCTTTAAACTGTAATGGACAAGCTTCAATCCTCTTCACTCTCCAACTCTTCAGTCATTCATTTCATTGAAAATCTGATAACGGAACACCCTTATTCTATATTGTATCTCTTTTGTTAGAAGTGATTTTTATTTGTTACCATGCTTGTATCTATTATTTGATTGATTCTACGAAATTCTGAATGTATTTTATGCAGATTAACAAGAATTAATATTTTTTCAAGTGAAGTTTGACATAAATGGACTATCTAAATGAGTTCATTTTATTGTGGAAATAAGTTTCATAAAGAAATCTCCTTTAAAAACAAACAGAAAGCTTTCAAATGTGAGGCTGACTGATAGGTTCACTGTGGAAAAAGAGCTGACTTCATATAGAATGGTCTTGAAGAATAACTAAACCATAAACTAATGAATACTCATTCATATATCAACCATGACAAAAAGAACAAATCTTCAAAAATTTGCAGAAATCTTGACTTTGTCTTAAATACAGCTGTATTATCTAGAAGAATATACATGAAAAATTAAGGAACTGTAATAAGATATGCAAATCATCCACTTTATCTGAACAGAGAGCTCTGAAAAAAAATATAAAGAAAAATATTTAAGTAAAGTTACGCAATATGGATTTTTTCCCATCTTTGAATTTGTAATTCAAATTTGCATGCATTTGTTTACCTGCATATTGAACTGGTTTCTTTCTTCATTATAACTTAATGCTAAGTACACTTTCAATAAAATCCACCATAATCAAAGCTATGATTACGTTGAACTTCACCAACAGTGCACCTAGCATTAGGTTATAAAGAAGAAACCACCTAAATATACAGAAGAACAAATGTTTAAAATTTGAATTAAGTAAAGCTATATTTATATGTTGGTCTATTTCCATCATCTAATATGAGTATTGAATGTCTTTAGAAAAATTTAACTTTATTTAAATATTTATTCCCCCTCTTCTTCAGGTGTTTATGGCTTGACTAGTGACAGTACTAGCATAGGAATTGAACCTGGACTCTTACTGAGCCAGTGTTAACTTACTCAAGAATACAAGAATCCAGGTTCAATTTTCATGATAGTGTCATTAGTTAGGCCAGCAATACCTGAAAAAAAGGGAAAAATAATACCTCTCGAAACATTGTCCATATACTAACCTGTTTGATGTTACTATTACTAACAGTTGAATGTATTTGGAATATTTAAATAAAGTTACATTTTTCTAAAGACCTTCAATATTCATGGTAGATGATGGAAATAGTCCACTATATAAATACAATTAAAACACCATCATCACAAACCTTCAAGAAAACACTAAGGAAAGCTATTGCTTGTGGGAAATTTTTAAATACTGACTCTCAAATACAAAATGCCAAACTTGTCCTCAATATTAGGTAATAATTTTTAAAATCATTTCAAAGTTTATAAACTTTTGTGAGGTTTGTATAAATTTCAAATAAACGTTTTCTTTATTTCACCTGCAAAGATGTGACTATTATAATATTTTTATTTATTTCTAAATTGTTTGATATAATTTTAGGTTGAAATAATAAGTAAGTTTATACGTGTTAATGAATTAATGAATATTAAATTAATTTAATAAATTAATTAAGTAAAATTTCTTGATTGTTAACCCTTATAATGAGAGAGCAAACTTTTGTGGCTGAAATTAGTTTTCTTTCCCATCATGAATTAAATATTTGAAGATTAATATGTTAGTTCAGCTTATAAAGATAACTCAATGTTCCAGGTTTAAAACATAAGTAATGAGACATATATTTTAGGGTATGAATAGCTTTTTAATAGAATACACACAATTAATGGAATAAAGTTTAAGGATAAAATTACTTAGAGTAGGTACTTATATTTTGATAAGGGAAGAGAAAATAATTAATATGTATGTGAGTTCATAAAAATAAATAGTTGAAATCAACAATCAATAATAACGTTTATGCTTATTAAATATGAGAATATTGTTGTAGGACCAAAGAATATAAAAAGGCAGGAACTTGTTGGTAACATATTGAAGCGAATATGAGGATATGCATATGTAGTATTGTTTAACAGAAAATAAGTTTCAATTTACAAATTAAAAGTTTGGGATTGGATCCTAGATCTTACAAAATAAATTATATCGGATATGTACATCCAATCACTTGAGGGCGCCACCAAACTATTCTACCAATTTGGAAAATTTATTTTCTGTGAATGAATGAATATATTTATGATAATCTGGACATATTTTGATATAATAATTGCACTTGACGCTAGCTCTGCTTAGAGTATGAGGTATATAACTAGTAAGCACTTAATAGACAGATGACAGCAATAATGGCAGGAAAATTTAAATAATCAAAATAATATTTATTAATTACAAAAATGGAAATGTAACACATAAGAAACAAAAAAATCAATAAATTTAAAATCTATTAACTTCAATTATGGATGGTTTTATTAACTAAATGACCAAAACATAGTTTATTATTGTCCGATATTCAATTAAGAAATTTTAATTATCTTTTTACTTCAATAATTCTTTAAACGAAAGTGCAACCACTTTAACGATATAATATCAAAATCAAAACTTTTGAACTTAATTAATTTAGAACGTATATTTTGTTTTATACTAATATGTGTGCCAATCCTATTCAAAATAATCAGTCTAAAATGAATAATATAAAAGTAATAAATGAGGTACGTGTTACTATTCATATACCAAACTCTACAATAATAACCCTTACAGCCCTACTATGATAAATAATACGGTAGTTCTCATTTTATGAGAGGATATCAGAGACTTGGCCGACAGAGGCTCAGAAAGCTTCACACTGACTATAGTAGTGATAAAATGGAAAGCACTGGTAGCCATACTAAAGCTTGACCAGGATGAGATAAAGGCAGATTGCTATTCCAAAAAATTACATTAAAATTATACATATCACTCTTTGGACAGAGACGTAGCTGCACAAAACAATGATAAGGAAAGTTCTGATAAGTCTTGTAAATTATAAAGGTGGACAATTATTTATCTCACATACTCAACTCTCTAATAACCTACTAATAAAATAATACAACAAACGCACTCATTAAGTTAAGGTCAATTGCACAAACCAAATATTTAAAGAAGTAAACTGTCTCATAAAGCAAACGATTCATAAATGTATATTTGTATATAATACTTAACTAAAGTCATTAAACAACTTTTATTTTTCATATGTCAGAGCATCCGGCTGGGAAGCGAACCCGCGACAACTGTCTGCAAGCAATTGCTTGTTTGCAAGGCGGCTGTGCTGATCTCTCGGCTACCAACGCTTGACATTAAAAAACTTTCTAAAGAGTTAATTAGAATAATGGAGACTCAAAAGAAGTAATTCTCCAGTTACAACAATAAACTGTATCTATTTCTTAAAAAAACATTATAAGTAATGATTTATAAATGAGTATTTATATAAAATACATGACTAAAGTAATGGGGGAAAAAATTTGAAGAGTTAATTACTAAAATAAAAATAAACTAATAACTCATCCATAAAAGTTAATTAATAAAAAGCATAAAATATTATATTAACTATACATATTAGTTATAAAGTTGCTTAGCACAAAAGTGATTTCATACTAAACATATAAGCTTATCAAACTACAATAACTAAAGACTAGATTACTGGATATAAAGTTCCCATATTTTACCAGGAGCCGTTTATGCTGTAGACTTTTGATTTTGGAAGTACGTATGTTTATTGAGGGTTCAAATGACTGGAGTCATTCCTTTAGTGGGTAGTTGAAGGAGAAGATTCAATGTTCAGGTTGGTGATTAATGAAACAGCAGATCAGTTGGTTCTGTAGTTTATACCATAATGGGAATTGGATTTATGCCAGAAGACATGAATAGCCTTTAGCCCACATACTATCAATGAAAACACTGGAAACAGTTGATTCTTTCATTTTTCTGGTGATTGCTTGCTTTCTTTTAAATGGACCACATATCACATGGTGATTGCAGGTAACCAGTGTAGAATCTTCTTTGGAAAATTTAGTAGTGACGAGTGGGTAATGTAACTGGAACTTTTAATCACAAAAAAATAGATAATAATACTAATCCATGTTCATTAAAGAATTGAAGAAAAGTGAATAGGGAATGAATGCACTAAATTTTTTTAGCTTACATATGTCTCCAGCTGTTTTCTTGGAAACATCTACAATATATTAATTAAAAATAACTCCAGGTAAGCTAGTACAGCGGTTCTCAACCTGTAGGTCACGACCCCTGTGAGGGTTGAACAACCCTTTCAAAGGGGTCACCTAAGACCATTGGAAAACACATATTTTCAATTCATAATAGTAGCAAAGTTACGGTTATGAAGTAACAACAAAAATAATTTTAAGTTTGGGGTCACCACAACATAAAGAACTGTATTAAAGGGTCATTGCATGAAAGCCACTGATCTAATATTTTTAACTACTAATTAAATTCTTCCCATTCCAAACTAATTAGTTTTATTACAATGCTTAACTTTTTATTACAACAGATTAAAATTAAAACGTTGTAGATTAGGCAACGTTCTACAAAGTTTTAAGATAGTCTTATACAAAAGGTAAGGAATTCATTTTAAAAGTTTGCTTTTTTAAAAAGAAAAATTTGATATTTGTTTAATTAAATAAAATTATTATAATTATAAATTTTATTAAATGCACATTATTATATTAAGTAATATTTACTAAGGCTGTAACCTTATGAATAAGCGTCTGAAAAATTCAAAGGTAGGGACATCTACAAGGCTTAGCCACAAGCTTATGCTCAGAAGAAAAGAGGATTTCCCTCTTTTCTTCTGAGCGTAAGCTTGTGGCTAAGACCTGTAGAGGTCCCTACCTTCAAATTTTTCAGATGCTTATTCATAAGGTTACAGCCTTAGTAAATATTACTTATGAAATTATTATATTATTTGTATGTGGGTGTGTGTGTGATCCCACTTTTACAATACATGTCTAATAAAAAAAAAATGGTAAAATTTTGAAATAAATATACAAACAGAAATTTTAGTGGAATTCTCCACAAATACATAATATATGAGATGTAGCAAGCATCCATCTCTATATATTATTTCAAATTTGCGAATGGTTGTTTTGTCTGTATATTGAAGTGGTTTCTTTCTTTTTTATAATGAAAAAAGAACCATTTTAATATACAGAAGAATAAATATTTGGTAATTTGAATTACAAATATAAACAAAGGAAAAATCAATATTATATATTAATTATATATTCATATTGTATAGAAACTATTTAGTGATATGGCGATAAAGTATACCATTAGTTAATTAATAATAATTTCCACCTCAGTTAGTTATATATTTTAATCGTAATTTCTAGATCTTATTATTGGTATTTGTTCTTAATTATTTAGATATTCACTGAGGTGATAAATATAGGCAACAAGCACCATAGCGTTGTTAGCCGAGAGGTCATCGCAGCCATCTTGCAAGCAAGTAGTTGGTTGCAGACGGTTGTGGGTTCACGTCCCGGCTGATGCTATGACATATGAAAAAAAAAAATACATGGGAATGATTATTGTAGATTATATGATCTGAATCCATGGTGTGTCCATTATGACTGACTGTGATAAACGTTTTACAATGTTAGGTCATGGAGTGACATTTTATGCACATAACATCTGAGATGGTATTTGTACGTAAAACCAATTGAATATTGATGGATATTATTATATGGTCCATGATATACTTCAGATTTTGTTATTTACTTATATGTTCACAATATTATGGTATTGATATTATTGGTTCTCAGTATCAAACTCTGATTTTAACACTTGGAATTTCAGGAATATTACATTATAGAAAGGTAATGATAAAACTGTATCTTACTAATTAATAAATTTCACATTATTTTTTAATAGAATGTTATTAACGTGGAACAAAATGTTTATTTATCTATTTATTTTGCCATCAAACAATTGTCTTATAAACTTATTTTATGCAGGCATTGAATTTATTATTATGAATAAAGAAAAAGTAGGATCAATTCATTTAAACATGGACATTTATCAGAAGCCTCTTAGGTCTCCCAGATCTATGACATACAAATGGTAATATCATTTGAGGGAGCTATAAAAACTTACAGGCAAAAGATTTTATTAAAAGTTTAGATGAACAAAGAATAAAATTGAAATTATAATTTGCTGATACTTGAATAAGGAATGGCTTGTGATGATGATTAAAGCATTTATCCAGATTTTTAAAAAAAGAAAAATACTGGTACAAATAAGTATTTGATAATGTGATGTGATGCAGTGTGACCTCCTTATACAGAATCAGGAATCTCTCGGCAACTATGCTCAGAGAAACCTGTTAGCCACTTTACCTTCTCTTTTCATTCCCCACCCTATATTTTCCCATATTCTGCTCTCATTTCCACAACATAATCTTTGTCAGCTCCATGACTTTTATATCTAAATCCCTCTTAACTTTTCCCAAACCCAGCATAAAAAATCAATAATCCACTTTCTGCATAATCACTTTCCTTATATTTATTCTTCCACAACTTTATTATTTGTATTATTTTTACTTTCAGGCATTTACATTCAATTAACAGATACCTAATATTTTCTATACCTTCCTTACACAACTTGCAGACTAAATCACCCATGTTTATCTATTTGTGTATAATCTCCTGTTGCTAAAGATCCTGTTCGAGTCTTAAACAGTAAACTACTTTCCTTGCTATTATCATAAATTAACTCACATCCAATATTTTATTTACTTTGTAATGGGGTACCCTATCCGTGAGAATAACGCATGTATATAACATATGCATATTTACATATTTAAAATACAATAGTTTCTTTTTTTTCTCTCTTCTTAAAAATATAACCCAAATATATATATATAAGTAATTCTGCACGGTACTCTTATTGCTCGCCCAGCATATTTATGGATGTTAATTATTGACTCCAAGTGCCAATCCTATCTACAAGTAAATAAGATTTATGCAGGGAGAGATAAGAGTATCAATTTTTAATAGACAGAGCTCCGACCTCTAGCTAGCTCACTCAGGGCGGGTGGTTATTAACCATGGGAAAGACATGGGGGGAGCCCTGTTATAACTTCTATATATATATATATTTAAACTTTTTTTACTCTCCATACTTGTTCTCCATCTCTCCAACTCCCTATTATTTATTTATGCATCTATTCTTCTATTCCATTCCTTACCACTATAATCCACATGTGGTTGTGATGTGATCATTCATTACAAAATCACAATTGACATCAATAATTAAAAAAGTAAGGTGCAAATTTCATAAGAAATTCACACGATCAACTGTGGATCCAATATCCATGTCAGAAGATCAAATATAAAAAACAATATTTTTTATCTCCATTTTTTTCTAACTACATGTAACAAAGGAAGCAAACTACATCACAGTTTCTTTCTGGTAACAAAAAAAATCTGAATAATTATAAAATTAATAATGCTTTATTTCAACATGTGGTCATAAACATATATTGTAATAAAATTCATATTTTGGAAGTTATAAGATTTTAGTATTTTCAAATTATAAGCTTGGTTTGGTCAGGCTTCTGCATTTTTAGATGATATTTTGTACCATACAAAACATCCTTTCCTCTCCCTGCATACTTTAGCCCTTCACACCATCATTATTGTAATAAAATTCATATTCTAGAAGTTATAAGATTTTAGTATTTAGACTGCACTCACTGCCATTTTGAATTCTAAGAACTTCCCAAAACAATCACTGTCACATTCAAGTGATCCTGTGTGAATCATTTGATATCATTTATCACTTGGATATGTCAGTGGTGGTTTTAGGCAGTCCTTAGTATCAAAATGGCAGTCAGTGCAGTCTAAATCTGCACCAATTACTTTTAATTCTTCATATTTATTTACTGCTTTAACATGTTATAATTATTATTTGTCCTCTATGTGTTTCCCATCTACTAACAATGTATCAGTTACAAAATTGCTATTCATTGAATCATCAAATCCTTTTTTGCTATTGGATATAAAATAAAACAAACATTATTATACCTATTGTTACCTCAAATAACAAACTGTTAATTTCCTTTATTATTTCTCCACAACTTATCTATTTTATTTAAGCCTTTCTCTTTAGTTTTGTAATAATAAGTGGATCAATTTCCCTTTTTCATATCTATTTTTGAAATATATATATATATAATTTCGATATATACTGGTACTATACAGATGTTATATATATATATATATATATATATATATATATATATATATATATATATATATATATATTGTGCCATTACAATTTAGTCACTAGCTAAATTTATAGTAATGTGCATGTAGAAAAGGTAAACCAAAAATCATCATCACATTTTTATATAATCATAAAAGAAGCTGTAGGGCATCCAAGTTCAAACCCTACCAGATCAAAATTCTAAAAGCTTTAAACAGAGAAAGAATGGGTCAACAATTACTTTATTTTTAAATTTTCTAGAAAGGTTGACTCTTTGTACCATATATAAGGCACATTTAAATTTTTCAGAGCATTTACATTTTTAGAGAGTTTAAAAATAAATTATACAATGGACACCCAACTGGGGCCTGATATTTTGCCATATACCTGAAAAAGAGAGTCTATAGAATGATGGGAGATGTGTGGTTAAAAATAAAGAAATTTTTTTAGTAAAATTTTTTTTTCAGTAAAAATTTTTTTTGTCTTACAAAATTTTCTTGGCCAAACAGTCTTATTTTAGATGATGATGTTTAATATGATTTAATTTTTCATTGATGATGATAAAATGGGTACAGCCATAAAACAGCTTGTTTTTTTTTTTTTTTTTATCAATTTTGAAAATTTATTGCCAGATAGGATAGGCATAGTAATAGTGATGAATTATGGAATAGTAGTCTCATGTGTGTTTGGGGAGTTCATTTTGTAAAAAGTCTATGATTTTAGAGGTTTGATTGGATGGTTGATCGTTGGAGTTTGGTTGGTTAGATTGCAGTTTTGATGATGAGTGAGGAGTTTTGTCATTGCCTTGAGAATGCTATGTATTTCGTGTAACTTATGAATGATCAAACCCATTACTGCTCCAACCCAATTTATATGTTATCTTTATTTTATCATAAAGCAGTTAACAGTAGTCCTGCCATGATATCAGCCTATAAGTCTCCAAGAGAGAGAGCAAGGTTTCGTTTTTGTAGTCTATAATAAGCAGGGCATTCCTTGATACTTGCCACATAAGACTCCAAGAGAGAGAGCAAGGCATTGTTTATCTACTTTAGCCCCTAAGACTTAAAATACATCTTTTATTGCAACAGAGTTTGCTTCAATCAATCAAGGGTTGTGGTAGTTAATAGTGATCGAATTGGGATGATCTTCTGAGTGCTCGTGATGCATTGTGTGATTATAGTGCTGTGACTGAATTCTTTTATTTATCTCAAGATTGTGAACTGCTAGTCATTCTGTGGACTGTCAATATCTGTCGGATTTCTGGGAAAATGGATGAATGTATAATTTGGGCTATTACAGACAGACATGCACTATAGATTATTGTTGTGTAGTTCATTAAATAAGGATATTAAAATTTTTTTTTGTTGTATTTGTAATGCATAATAAGGTGAAAATCAAATCAGTCAGTTAGTCAAATATAGGTGTCAGACAGGGAGATGTGTGGATTTTTGATGGTCAGGGAAGTACAGATGGGATATATATAGTTTTATAACATGAGTGAACTAAATTATAGTATGGAAGAGGTTATGGAAGAGGAAGGTGCCCCAATACCAGGAATCAGTGATCATTTTCATACTGAAGAAGAGGATGGGGAGGTTTTCTTAAAAACACAAGAGGAAAGAGAGGAAGTAGAGGAAGATGCCTTTAATGTTAGTAGCAATAATACGGCCTCAAGTGTGGAGGTAGATGAGGAGCCAGAAGTGGGCCAGGCTCAGATAGCAAAGATGGCACCATCAGACATGTACATGGTAATGCAAATGCTCAGAAGTATGAGAGAAGATAGTAAGCAAGGGATGGAAAATCTAGAACAAAAGATAGAGAAAAATAATAAAAGTATGGTAAATCTAGAACAAAAGATGGAGAAAAATATAGAAAGTCTAAGAAAAGATAGTAAGCAAAATATAGAAAGTCTAAGAGAAGATAGTAAGCATAGTATAATAAGCATAGAGAGTCTAAGAGAAGATAGTAAGCACAGTATAATAAGCATAGAGAGTCTAAGAGAAGATAGTAAGCAAAGGATGGAAAATCTAGAACAAAAGATAGGTCAATCTATGGAGAAAAGTATAGAAAGTTTAAGGGTAAATCTGGAGAACTCTATTGACAATAACAACCAAATGATCATCGCTTTGGAAACTAGGATAGAAGGGTCCAACATAGAGTGTAAAAATAGATTTGCAGCCTTAGAGGAGAGGATAGAAGGAGTGTGTAGATCTATGGAAGTCACCAAACAAGAGGGTTGTCAGGGACTGCAGTCATTAAAGGCTCAAGTAGAGCAGTCTATCGAAAATAAGAGAGAAATTGAGTTAGTTAGGAATGAGGTCCATGGTTTGGTCTCCCAATCCATATCAGAATGCATAGAAAAGAATGCCGAAATAACTTCTGCAGGAATTCATATTAGATTAGAGGAGGTGGTAGCCAAAGTGGACTCATATAAGGAAGCCACTTTGGGCTGTGTAGATCAAACCATCACTATGAAAAATAGGTTTAGTGGCTTAGAAAAGGAAATACGAGAATTTAAGGGAAGCATGGCCAATGAGTGTGTACAAATTGACCAAAATCTTAGGAAAGAATTGGGGAAACAAATGGATAGCTTTAGGGAGGAGATAGTAAAAAGGGACAAGTCAAGTTCTTTAGAAGAGGGATCCAGAATGAATCAACATGAATTGGGTGTTATGTTGGAAAAGGTTGAGGAGAACCAGAAGGCCTATGTTGTGGAATACATAAACCCCAAGATGGATGATCTCTACCAGAAAATAGGGGAATTAAAAGATCGTATTAATGTAGGGCTGCAGGATCAGTCAAACCTAAATTCAGGGCAGAGCGATGGTAGCACCAGTCCAGATGACTGTAGGGATAGCTCAGAACAGAGTCAGTCAGAGAAAAGGATGCCTACTTTAGTTAACAATCCACAAGGTGAAAAAGAAGTAGAAAGGCCGATATTAGCCATAATACCAAATCTCCCAGTAAAGAAAGTAAATGAGATGATGACTAAAGAGCAGATTGGGATAGATCATGAAGTGAAAAGAAGGAAAAGAGAGTTGGAGGAAAAACTTCATGCATCCGATAAGATGATTGATTTAAGAGAGGCAATAAGGGAGATGAAACCAGTTATTTTAGAAAGAGAGCAAAAGTTTCAACAGTCTGTAGTTCTCAATCTAGTAACTAACCAGCATGTGTGGTTTCAAAAATCTGTCTTCTCAAATAGATTGGAGATACCTTATATGTGGTATAAAGAGCCAATCTCTCTGAAAAATGTAAATGTCCAGTATGTATCAGACAGAGAATCTATCTCTCTGAAAAATGTAAATGCTCTGAAAAATTTAAATGTGCCTTATATATGGTACAAAGAGTCAACCTTTCTAGAAAATTTAAAAATATTATTGTGATTGATTCAGATTGTTAAACTATCAAATTGAATGCTGAAAATATAAAAAAATGCCTTGCTAGAAAAATTATATGTATGTCCCATCGGTTCCGGACCATCTGGGGAAGCTGCACATCACATAGAAAAGAAAAGATGTGTCTAAAATAATATTCTACACCTTTCAACTGACCAGAGAAATAAGATGTTTTAATAGAAGGAAGAAAGCATTCACCTGCATTCAAAGAAGATGAATTAATCTACTGATAAATATTAATCATCAAGTCCAATTAATTGTTACAACAACTGATTTTAAACTCAAGAAAATTTACAAATGTGAAAACAACTGCTGTATTTCATCCACATGCTTGACAGGAAGAGAAGAAAATTTAATATAATGATTTCCAAATTGTCCACTAAAGCAAATAACCTCAATAGAGTCATCATCATTAAATAGTTATACACCTCAAGAAAGAGATTGTTCCCACATAAAACAGAAATAGTAGCTGCAGAAATATAGACAAGTTTGAACCCTTGGAAATTCGCCACAAACAAAAGATCGGTAATATGACTTTTTATATCTATTTTCTTTATGATATCAGTCTTAATAAACATTTTAGCAATAAAGTGGTATATTTTATTTAAAGAACTTTTAAAGACTATTCAGATCAATTAAAAAACAAGAATGTCTTACTAAAAATAACTTTGAGCTTCATAAATGACCTTGAATGTATGAAAATTATATGTTTATTAATTTTACAGTTGTGAAATATTAATGTGTAAAACAATTTTTTTTTATGGTGTTATGATTTTAGTTTTAACTGATATATTATTATTATTTTGGTTTTTAATAATATTTTGTTATTATGGAATAAAACACGCACATACATAATAATATTTTTATATGTGTATAATTGGGAGTGAATGTGAAATAATGAGTAGTATTAGAATATTAGATTATTTTGTTTCAAGTTCAGTATAGATTTCAGCGCTTGGAAGGGAGGGGGAGAAAATAATTTAAAACTCTTTTCTAAAACTTGCTCTTTCAATTTTACTAACATTTTTTTTTACATTCTATTGACATGTTAGATTTTAAAGTATGTGTGCTAATGAGCAGATTTTTTTTTTTTTTTTGAAATACTTTTCTCATGGAGTGAAAATCATGGTCAATGTGACGTCCAACTTAATACAAAATACATTTGAAGGGAAAGGGGGAAGAACTTAAAATTACTCTGAGGATTGTTATATAATCAATTATTATTATTATTATTCATGTCAATTTTCATATTTATCTAGAAATTTTTATGTATATGTTAGAACTGTAGTAATAAATATTAGTTTGTTTTATTAAACGAGGCGTATATATTTCATTAAGTGTAGTCTTTGTTAAGTGTGATTATTCATCATCATCAATGGTTGAATATTAGTTATTTAAGATATAAGTAAATATGCTAAAATTAAGCAATAATTATGAATTTCTTTATAAAAATTAGTTTTATGTTTAGGCTTAGTCCTAGAGCTGTAGTTGAAACCCTTGTCATTATCGTTATTATTATCATCATCATCATCGTCATCAATGTTTTAATTAATGAGCTGTTTAACTGTTTAAAGGCCATAAATAAATATTGATTTTATAATATTTAGTGATCTCTTAGTATTAGTATAACCACATCCCATCATCTATTTCATGCAAGGATGAGTGAATTGCCATCCTAAATTAGTTATATATAATCTGAGCTAGTGAACTTATAAAAATATTGAAACACATTTGTTTTGTTAAGATCTGAGAAATGATTTATGTTCAATGAACTCCACTGTGGTTTAAAGATGTTTTACTTTTACCTAACTATTAGTGCTTATAGTGATATGGCTCAAAAAGCAAAATCTCTCATTTTTATTAGAAATAAAGTACCAAAAAGGGATTCAAACCCGGTACATGTGAAAGGTTATCAGATATAACCGTGTCTAGATTCAGATAATCTAGTGGCGCCCTGCTAGACCATATTCACTTAGTATTTGTGTAAACATGCACTTAACATCAAACCAAGAAATGAAAGTGGATAAAACCTACTGCCTGTATACCTGAGTTATATTTTATTGAATTACTAGTGTACTCACTTCACATGATTTCCATATACCTGAGTCAAAATACAATGGTTATTAACAATTCACTTATAATTATTGAGATAGTGTTTACTTGAGAAATCCAAGTTATTTTAAATATATATGATCATTCTATGGAATACCTTTCTACTCAGGTATGGTAATATCTTTTTTTTGAATGAACATTTATGTTACATATATATATATATATATATATATATATAATTTGGATATATACTGGTACTATACAGATGTTATTTCATTTGGAAAAAATACTTCTATTCCTGTGGTAATTTTTCATTAACTTTATCAAATGATATAATTATGTATTCAATCTACCTCTCTTATAAAATTAAAGTAAAACGATTGTAAAAAAAAGAATGAGAAAGAAAAAGAATAGGATGGATACAAGCTGTTAAAAATGCTAGGAAGTAAATTAAGAATATTAATCATAAGTCTAGAAACAGAAAAAATGGAATCTTTGATCATTACTAATTTTCATTTCAGAGATTCAGAGACAGCATTTGAAAAAAGCTTAAATGCTAAAACTATTTAAATTACATTTATTATGCTGCTGCAGAAGGAAATTAATCTCTGATCATGTGCTGTGTTCTGTACTTAATAATAATAATAGATTTACATTTATAAGTCATATGTCTTATCATAGATGGGCAAAAATAAAACTGTTTTCTCCTGTGATAGGTTAACTAAATTTGTACAATTCAATTGTGAATTATAAGATCTGATCCACAACAGATTCAAGCCCTGATATATGCATGGTCAGTAAGGGTTGATGTATATATGAATATAACCTAAGTTTAAGGGGTTCACTTAAGCTTTTAAAATTCTTACTTATGAGAGAGAGCATGAAGATTTATAATAGTTACAAAAACAGTGCATGATTGCAGGTTAATTTACTTTCTGCATAATTACAGATTTTTTTAGTGCTTAATAATAGTAGATTTACATTTATTTATACTTCTATAGTTATTGCATTTGTGTTTCTAAAATAAAACTCATTATAAGCCATATTTTACTCAAACTAATTGCTAGGTTTCTAATAAAAATGTAAGCCTCACTCATTTGTTTGAGTGAGTGTAAGAGTTATGTAGATAAAATGCCTTTAAATGATTTACTAAGAGAGCAGGCTTTTCTCAATAGCCTCTCATAGAAGTATAGGAAAGAGAAAAGAATATTCACTAGACTTGTCAACTTCTGGCTGGTAAAGAGGAGTTAAACAGTTTTTAACTGGTTTATTGTCATCTTTGTCTATTGTTGAACATGGCTTTAACTCGCTCTAAAACCAGCTTATTTTATGTTATCGTAGTGAATTTATGCTCATTTTAAAGCTTAAAAAGTATCGTAAGATGCTGTCCTTTCTAGAATTATTTTACAAGTCAAAAATCAATAATATTTAAATCTGAAGCTGCAACAATGAAAGAAGGGAGGCTTTCCTAGATGCTGATTAGTTGGTTCTCATTTTGAACAAAAAGAAGCACTTGTCAATAATTTTCACCACTGCAAGTTCTTTTCTTTTATTTTGAAAATGAAAATGAATGTTTTATAGTATTTCTTTAGTATTTTTTTTTATATATTATAAATTATTTTGATAAAATATGCTGAAAATATAATTATTTTACAAAAGTAGTTAAGATTTTACTAAAAATTCTTTACTTTTACATGAACGTAAATTGAAAAAGAAATCAATGACACATGAATAATTTTCTAAAAGGTTTTGAACATTTTAGGTTCACTGCCATATAATATTTTTCTAATTATAAATAAAAATTTATTTTTGAAAAAAACTTTTGTTCACTTTCATAATCTGACAAATTATTAATTTGCTTTTTACAAACAAAACTAAAATGAATCTAATATTAGAAGATTAATATATTTTTACTGCCAATTCTGTAATTGCCCAATCAAAAGTTAGAACTTTAATTCACTATGCCAATAGGAAATTGTATGAGTAATTAACAGTTAAATAATTAATTTTTTTTTTCGAAACAAAAAACAACTATTAACATATTAGTTTTTATTAATTAATCAAAAAAATTGTCCCTTCATTTTTTGTTCAAAACAATTGATCTATTGATATATATCGTATAAAAACATTCCTTCCATTTTTTTTATATAAAAAAAACTTGTATTTATTTTATACCTTTTAAATGAAAACTATACCCTGTGATTCAACCACATTTCATGGTCATTATCAAAGGTATTAAATTATCTGGAAAAATACAAATAAATATAAATGAAACTTTGATGAAAAAGGAAACAAATGAAAATTTTAAAATACAACTCGTATCATTAAGCGATATATTACAATATTTTCCTTTTGTCATATTAATAATGTACATATTTTAATTTTTAACCCTCTTTTGTCTTTCTGTTTTGTTAGAAATGGCTTGTTTTATTTTTCTTCTCTGCTATTAAGTTTAGTTCATTCATTTGTGTAATATTTTGAATAAAAATCGCATCTATTTAACATTTAAGTGTAAGTACATAATTCCTTTAATTAAATTTATTGTTTTAATTTTACAATGTGATTAAAATGTTTACTAATTTTTACATGCAACAAACAATTAATTACTTATCTATTTACTCAACATCATTTGTATTTTTTCTATTTACAATAAAAAATATCAACAACTTCATTTTAATTTGTATATATAGTGGATCCACAAGCTATGCTGTATCTAACTATAAGTATGATTTGTACTAAAGATGCATAAAGACACAAAGCTGACATTTTGAAAAAAAATTATATATTAAAACAATAATACAAGTGTGGCTGAATGCTTTCAAGGGAAACAGTCCTCATAGTCATAACCATATTGTAACTAACAACTCTAGTAATGCAAATTTATGCAAATGAGTCTATGTATTCCATTTCTTGGATATATTGTAGCACGTCTTTTCTGATGATAGTGTGGTTGTGCCTAGCAATAAAGTAAGCCTCTTTGACTTTTCTTTTTAAGTTGTGGCATTCTCTGCAAACAATCACAGGGTCAATCGGTTCACAATTATGCCCTGCTGAAATGCAATGCTGGGTGAAAACAGTTACAAGTTGGGTCTGCCAATGCTTTGTTGTACGAATATATATGTTGAAACTGTAGATAGAGAGGCTCTGGTTTCACTGATGTAAGAGGCCTGACAATTTGCCATAGGACAGGCAATATCTAACTGTAAACCAGAAAAGAATGTAAATAAAAAAAAAAAAACCCATTAAAATTTGCAGATTTTATATTCAAGCGGCCATTTTTTCCCCCCTGAGCACTGGACATGATTATATATATATATATATATATATATATATATATATATATAGATAGATAGATAGATAGATAGATAGATAAAAGTTCTTCAGCTAATACTTAAAATTAACTTAGAATATCTGAAGTCTGTTATCAAGACATACAATCAGGTAATAAATGAAAATTCCATTTATTATCAGGGTCTAAGATCCTAAAAAAATCTTGAGTGACAATAACTGAGTTAAACACATTCAGAATAAATCTTCCTGGAAGTTTTAAACTTCATTAAATGACCATGATAAGTTGTTTGGAGCTAGATTAATAAATACTCATTATCACAAGCTTTAAATAAAGTACTACTCAATGCTTTAAATATATTAAACCATAAATGTGCATAACTAATTGATTATCACATGTAAATTGCATAACCCAACCAATGTTGATAAATTAAGCAATAAAATACCAGAGGTATATTGTAATGCAACAGTTAATAAATCAAAATTAAAATCTTAAACAGAAATTGAGTAGTAGCAATTGACTTAAAAAGACTGAGATTGAAATTGGTTCTCTTATGAAGTTTATTTAAAACTTCTAGGCAGTTTTAGCCAATTGGCATCTCTCCAGATTTATTTTAAATCTTAGATTCTGATAATTACAGGATGTTGTATTGGCAACAGATTGTTTATGTTCTATTGGTTGATTTTAAGTATTGGATCATGTGATGAAATTTACATATAATAAACAAATAGCTATGTGCTGCTATGGTTTATTATATACATATATGATCTCAAGATAAATGATTTGCATATTAGTTTAATGAATAATATTTCTGTAGTATAATTTTCACTAACCCCACTCTCACTCAAAGTAGGGACTTGTTTCTATCCACTTTTAACACCTTGTGGAGGAGCAAAATCATAAACATATAATCAAAGAAATGTAAAATATATGTATGATCTCCAAGATGTCCATTTCATGCTGAACCAGCACTCATCAAGTGGCCCAGATCACAATCTCTTACACATATCTTTATCATTGTTCAGTATATAACTACAGTTTAATTGATAAGCATTCAAACTAAACTTTGACCTAAACCACTTGATGAAAATATATTAATAATTTTTATTAGTCCTTTATTAGACTAGAGATTATCCATTTAATGATTAATATTTCTGGGGTGTAATTTTCACCATAACACCCTCACACAATGGTAAGGGTTGTTTCGATCTGCTTTTATCATTTGTGAAGGAGGCGTAATCATAAATATTTGACCAAAGAAATGTGTAGCAGATTTATGATCCCCAAGACTCACATTTCATGCTGAACCAGCATTCATCAGTTGGCCCAGAACACAACCTCTTACATATATCTTTATCATCATTCAGTATATATATATATATATAGGCAATTACTATAGTTCAATTGACAAGTGTCAAACTCACTGTCCTCTCAACTTTGACATAAACCACTAGATGGAGGTATATTAATAATTTTTATTAGAAGTAGATAGAAATCAGTCGCCTCCTTGTGTGAGAGTGGTATAGTGAAAATTACACTACAGACATATTATTCATGATTGGATAATCTCTAATCTAATGAATGACTAATAAAAATATTAATATACTTTCATTAAGTGATTTGTGGCAGAGTTTTGAGGGCATCACATTTGACACTTATCAAATAAACTGTAGTTATTTGTTATATATGTATAGAATGATAAAGATATGTTTAAAAGATTGCGATAGGGGTCAACTGATGAGGACTTATTGAGCATGAAATGTGCATCTTGGGAATCACACATGTTTCGCATGTCTTTGGTCATATGTTTATGATTACATCCCTCCACAAGGTGTTAAAAGTGAATAGAAATCAGTTCCTACTCTTAGTGAAAATTACACTACAGAAATATTATTCATTATATAGATAATCTCTAACCTAATGACTAATAAAAAATATTAACATTTGCAAATTATTCGTCCCTATTCTAGACAGGAGGGTCAAGCCGAAATAAAAATTCACTAATCTGGATATTTCTAAATAAGCTAAAAACTTTTTTCGGACATCTAATCTATCTACCATTACAATATTAGTCAGGAAATGAATATCTAATTATTTTAGTTAGAGAGTACAAACTGAGATAGAAGATTTATCTAATATTTTTATAACATATAGAGAAGGGATTCGAACTCAAACTTTCACACGACCCTCAACTCTCCAAGTCATCTCATATTGCTGACCCACCTGATCACCCACATGTTGTAAAGATAAATAATATGTGTGATCAGGTGGGTCAGCAATATGAGATGGCTTGGAGAGTTGAGGGTCGTGTGAAAATCTGACTTCGAATCCCTTATATATTCCATTATATATATATATACAGGTGTGTGTGTAAGCCTGTACTGTGTATTAAATTACATATAGAGAGAAATTTTTAAAGAATTATTTCTACATTGCAGATTATTTAAGCCTGTTTCGTTATATATTTGGTGCTTCCTGTTATATTAAAACTAAATTGGCTGAAATACGTATTGGAAATATATATATGTAATATTACAAAAACATTTGGAATTATTGAATTTTGAAACAATCTCAATTTTCAAATAAAAAAATCTAATTGATAAAAACTATCTCAAACGGAATTAATAAAGGAAAAAACAACAAAAATAAAATAACTAGATTTTTTTATTATCTTAGAATAATAGACTTCTTTTTTTTTTTCTCATATGTCATTGCATCAGCCGGGAGGCGAAACCACAACCGTCTGCAACCAACTACTTGCTTGCAAGGCGGCTGGGATGACCTCTCGGCTAACAACGCTTGACTTCTTTTTTTTCCCACATGTCATAGCATTGGCCGGAAGGCGAACCCACAACAACCGTCTGCAACCAACTGCTTGCCAGGCGGTTGCGCTGACCTCTCGGCTAACAACGCTTGACGCTTGACTTCTTTTTTATTAAAGAAAATTAATAGAAATACAAATAAGAATTTAGCGTGTAATTCAACATTTAAAGTGAATCTAAAAATAAATATAAAAATGGTGGTCGATGATGTTTATAGACCGATGACTTCTGGAGCAGCAATATTATATATTAAAGTTCACAACAAGGTCATGATAAAATATATATTTCATTGAAAATTTATTAAAAGTGTGCGAAAATGACAAAATCCATAAAATAATTTCACTGGTCAAATAGGCCAAAGCAGAGAGAGAACAGAAACTTACGTAACCATATGGAAAAACAAAAAGCAAAGAACTGTGACGTCATATAAGGTCAAGGCTTTGATGGGTCTGCTATTAGAACAAGTTTAGCCCAAAAACCTTTTGAAGTCAATGCTAGAAATGTATATGTAATGATTAAGTCAAAATATGTTGCAGAGAATTTCATAGTATATGAACATATCTGACTTCAGGCAATGGTCTCCAATATTTGACCATATAACAATAATAGCTTACCAAACTCCTTTTTCAAGTTATAACTATGACCATTCTGAATTCTATTACAATACTTTTACATTTGTAGATTCAAGTCCGACCTTCAAAAATTCTACTTATCCAACGTATTGGTTTGGAACCTCATAAGAATTTCATATTTTACACCATAATCCTTCAATTCACAGATTCTTCATCAAAGATTCAAAAAGGTGATTTTGATTTGAGAAGACTCTTAGGTGGTGCAATTATATTTAATATGAGATAACTTCTCTTCTATTATCTGTAAGAAGAAGATTGACAGAATAGGAAATTATTGCAAAGAAACAGACTTGAATGAACCAGTAATATTTCTTCTCATTGCAACATAATTGAGTATGTAGCAGTTTAATATGGAAAGATTTTCTTCAAACAAGAGCAGAGTATTCACTGGTAAATAAGAAAACTATCTTCAATATAAGTAGTGTCACTTATTTTTAAAATAGCCATTCCTAGAAATTAATTTGATGCTAAAATAAAAAAAAGGTTTATGATAGTCGAGATGATAAAAGGGAATGGAACTATGAAGAATCATATTTGTATTAATTTATTCTAGCAACAATGAAAAAAAAATGTATTTTTCCCCATGTGTCATAGCATCAGCTGGGAAGCAAACCCGCTAACCCAGGACAACTGCTTGTAAAGCAGCCGTCGCTGACCTCTCGACCACCAATGCAATAATCACAAAAGATTTGATTGAAATTATCTCTGTTGTAGCTTCTCTTTAATAAAATAATGACATAAATATTATTAATTGTATTTTTATATAAAATACAGCTAGAACACCATCATCACAATCCTTCAAGAAATAAATATTATTAAAATATAAAAAAACAAGATTTTTCAACTGTAATATGAGGACTAATTTTGTCAAGACAATACTAAATACAATATTCAATTGAAGAGGGAGTAATTCAAAATTTCAATGAACAGACAAAACTCTCCATGCATCTTGAGCAAGTATAAGAAATGGTAATCATGTGAAGATTTTAATGAGTTAGATATGTAAATAAACTCTTCAAAAGGCAGATGACACTTTCTGCCCTTTTAACATTTGTTCTTATATATCTTAGTTTAAACTTGGTTGGAGTGATTTTGGTAGAAATAACTTGATACTAAAGGAAATATGCCTATGTATTTGAAAAGGAAAGTTTTTAAAAAAATGTGTTTTACCAGTTCTTACTTATGGATCTGAGACTTGGACACTTAATAGAAAAGCAATACAAAGACTTCAGACCACTCAAAGAAGTATGGAGAGATGCATGTTGGGAGTAACAAGAAGAGATCGAAAATGCAATATATGGGTAAAAGAACAGATAGGTGTTACAGACCCCATTGAAAATATTAAAAGACAGAAGTGGAGTTGGGCTGGACATATTGCTAGAAGAGATGATAACAGATGGGCAATTGAAATCATAAACTGGATTCTAAGAGATTTTAAAAGACCCAGAAAGAGACCACGTGTGAGATGGATGGATGAAATAGGAAAGTGTGCAGGAGTGATGTGGAGAAAAAAAGCTAAAGATCGGAGGAGATGGATTGAACTTGGAAAGACCTTCATCCTGCAGTGGATTGATAATGGTTGATGATGATGATTCTCATAACTTTAAATGAGGAAGTGAATTTGATTCACTGCTTGTATATATTTATAGAAATGAGAATAATAATACAATATTTACAAATAGAAAAAAAATCATGTGATCCAGTAAATATCAAAATATTGTGTCAAAAGTGATGTTGCACAATTTATATGTAAAGCTTGCAGTAGTACATGATTACCATTTTTTATGCTTACACAAGCTGTTTACGCAGAGGCAAAACTCTCCATACAGTAGCACCACTCAGTGCAAGCCAGAGTAATCAATGGATGCAGGAAGGTTTGTGCATAAAATGTACTTATCTACTGCCTACTCATCCAATATCCCCAGGTGAGTTGCTAGCTTATGGCTTTTATCATTGATGCACTTTGGGTCTGAGAGCACTGCATCTAGATCTTAGGATATAATACAACTCTCCAGCACCTTATTAGCTAACTGCAACACTTTGAATCCAAAATGAAAACACAGTAACATTTTTAATTCTAGCTCATTAGCTCAAATATTCATATAGATCTGAGCTAATAAGATAAAAGGTGGCTGCTGGAGGGTTGCATTAGATCCTAAGATCTAGGTGCTTAGATCCAAGGCTCCTCACTGATGAAATCAACAAGCTGAAAACTAGTATGGGGATATTGGATGAGAAGGCACTAGATATGGATTTTATGCACAAACCTTTCTGCATCCATACTCTGACTTGCACTGAGTGACACTGCTATATAGAGAGTTTTACCTCTGAGTAATCTTATGGATTGGTGGTTTTTAGTTACTAATGTTACAAGATTGAAATCTTAAGCTTGTTAACAGTAGTAATAATGATCACAATCATGGATGGTAAGTACCAAAAAATGTAGTCAGAAACTGAAGATTATAATTATTAACATTTTAGAATTCTGTTTGTAACCATTTGTTTCCACATATTTAACTTTAATTCTGTTTTTGCATAATTTTATGCAAATATTTTAACATACCAGAGATAGCAAATTGTCTTCATCTGATATATTAGTATTTAGATGACACTAATATTTATAAAGATATTCAGTAATTAGGATATTTATTTTTAAAACATAGGATCTTAGCAGAGGACTAAAATGAGGAAAAAATACAACAAAAAAATGTGAGAAGAACAAAGCTATAAATGTTTGATTTTTATTTAGTCCTCATTATTGAAATGGGGGAAGAATATTGGAAATAATAAATCAGATTATATAAAATAAAATAAGCAAAGGGAATGCATCAATGCTAATAGAATAATTTTGCAATTGTAGATTACAATGTAACGGTGACTCAGAAAAATAGATGAATTAATAGTAAATTTTCAAAATTTTTTAAGGAAAAAAATGTTTAATTCAGATAACAGGATTTCTAAGTAAATTCCATTTTTTATAAACAAAACTTAGTAATTTTATGTAAACAGAAGCCATTTTATACCCTTTAACACTTATAATAAGCAGAAGACTGCAGTGCCTAAAGTAAACCTTATCACGCTTATAAAATATCACTTATATTCTAACTTAATTCCTGTTCCAAGTCTAATAATTTAGCTGTAACAATAAGATGAATAATGGCTAGAAGTTATAAATTGATTACACATTATCTGCATTATTAAAACCCTCCTGTATTCTGACAGATTTCTTTGTTTTCACTTACTTTAAGCTTTCAACTTTCATTTTAATATTAAACCATTATTATTTATCTGAATATATAGAGGCTAAACTCTTGATACATTAGCACCACTCAGTGCAAGACAAAGTAATCAGTGAATTTAGAAAGATTTGTGCCTGAAATTTTTATCTACTGCATACCAATATCCCCAAACTAATTTCTAGCTTGTGGTTTTTAGCAGTGAAGAGCTTTGGAGCTGAGAGCACTGTACCTAGATCCTTAGATCCAAGGCAACTCTTCAGCAGCCACCTTTTACCTTATTATCGAGCCCTAAAGCTTTTAGTCCAAAATGAAAACACAATGTTTTTAATTTGAGCCCATTAGCTTGTATAGTCATATAGATCTGAACTTAGTTCAGCATCCATACTTTTTGGTGGTTTTAGTTCTTTAATAACCAAAATCACCATAATCCTATTGGGAAAGATTGATATTAAACCACCAAACATCACTTGATCTCCATGCTTTATGCTTACACAAGTTGTTTACACAGAGACTAAATTCTCCATACAGTAGCACCACTCAGTGCAAGCCTGAATAACTAATGGATGGAAGGTTTGTGCATAAAATTCCTATCTAGTGCCTACTCATCTAATATTCCCAAGGTGGCTGCAGGTGGGTTGCATTAGAGTCTATGATTTAAGTGCAATGCTCTCAGATCCAAGGCTCCTCATTGATGAAAGCCACAAGCTAGAGACTGTTCTGGGGATGTTGTCTGAATAGGCACTAGATAGATATTTTATGCATAAATTTTCTTGCATTAATTAATTAATTAATCTAGCTCTTGCAATGAGTGGTGCTACTGTATAGAGAGTTTATCCTCTGTATAAACAGCTGGTGTAAGCATAAAGAATGATGATCATATGATATTTATTGATTTATCAGAATATCATAAATTTTACCTCATTTGATAGATATTTTTATTTAGAAGTTAAATAAATTTTTAAAAAATCACATTTAATTTTCAAAATTATTTTTAAAAATTAGATCATAATACAAACAAAGTGTTGTTTCATCATCAAATTTCAGGTGGAGCAGATTCAATTTACAAAATTGATGTTTGTTGTAAAAATCTGAATGAATTATTTTTAATAGCCAGTAAATACATCAATTTTTGCTTTAAAAGTTTGTAATTCTTTGGTAACTTTTACAATATCACTAAAAGTTATATCAGATTGTTTAGTGATGACATTTCTAGACAGTTGCATTTTCTGTGACTGTAATCTTTATAGGAACATTATTCAGAAGAATATAATCTTTTGTATTTAGAAATAAAACATTTCTGTAAAAAATAAAAATTTAATAATACGCATTTTGATTTTCAATAATTATCACACAATTCCTATGCAAAAATAATCATAAACTTTCCAAAAAAATCAAATTTTTAGACTATTGTAATATTTTATCAAAGTAATCTCACAATGTTTAAGATTGTCAATGTATAATAGACACCCATCATCATGGAGTTAAAGAAACTTTGAAGACCTGCTTATTCATTATCCTGATATGATTTGAATTATTTTGAAATTAATATACTAGAAACAAAATATACATGAATTTTAAAGCTGTAAAAAAGTTTGCAAATTGTCTGAGTAGAGGAAGAAAAATGCAAATTCAATTTCTTGACCTCTGACCTGATAAAACATCGTAATAAAAAGTAAAAAGATCAATGAAGGATTAAGTAGTAAAAAAGAGTAATTTATAGTTATTAATCTAAAAATCTACTGTTTTGTCTTAATTTATAATGTACAAATACATACATCATGTCTGCAACACTACTATTTTTAATATTCAGATTTACAGACATAAATATCCATCTTTTGAAAAGACTGATTAAAAATAATAAAACAGTTAGGACTTAAGATTTCTCATGATGATTTAATGCTAGAACCAAAAGATACACTCCAATTCAATCACCTTTTAGTTCTTCAATTTATCACTCTGTCAATGCATTAAACTGCTTAGAGCAAAAGAGTAATTAGTAAGTTGCCATAGTAACCTATTACAGAGTACTGTTGTAAGAGCTTCATCATTTTACAGTACTGTGAAATGATTTATTAAAGATTTTTCCCCCATGATCAGTCTTGAACTTTTCTGATGTTACTCATCAATAACCCATTAGTAGCATTATTATAAAAATGATTAATAAATTCATCAATAAATGAAATGAGTACAATAATCCCCAGTAGATAACAAACCATGGATAAGTGTATCGTACATACCAAAACTTTCACACAAAATAAAAAAGTTCCGGATTAATACATATAAGTCTTAGAGCTCCCCCTGTCTAATTTTAACAAACACTAATAATAAAATATCCCAAGATCAAACACCTCAGATTGTATACAAAATTTGGTGCAACAATGCCACTTGCATTTCTGTTTACTAGGGTGAGTCTAAGGCAAATATAGCCACCAGAATCTCCCCAAGGCAAATACTGGTACAAGCAAGCTAAAAAGAACTCAGAATATGAATTCAATTTTTTGGAGCAAGAGCAAAAATCTGGCCACATTTTTGATCCAATAAATGTTAAAATTGCTTGTACTGAGCTAGGCAATAGAAAATGTAAAGTGAAAGAGGTGTGGTTTATTGCTAATAATAACCAGGCCATTAATAAAAAAATAGCATCCAATTCTACAACAAATGGAATATCATTAATGTAAATAAATTAATGTTGTATATTTAAATGCTACCACATACCCAGCCACCCATGAGTGCCAGAAAAATGCGCTCTCAGCACAGTTAACAAAATGAACATATAGAATAAACCTTTACTTAGACAATATTCAAAAGGTTAAAGCAAATCAATTATTATGTATTAATATGGATGATTAATTAAAATTTTAACATCTCTAAAGCTGGATAAAATTTTTTAATAGTAAAAATATCTTTTGTGTTATTTTCATCATTATTTTAAAAATTAATTTTTTTTTTACCACTGAGCCACAATGGAAAAAAAGGTTGAACATATGTTAGAATACTGTGACTACTAAAGATCACATGATCCAAGGCTCCTCACTGATGAAGGCCACAAGCCAGAAACTAGTCTGGGGATATTGAATGAGTAGGCACTAAATAGTGATTTTATGTGCAAGCCTTCTGGCATCCATTGATTAATCTGGCTTGCACTGAGTGGCACTACTGCATGGAGAGTTTTGCCTGTTTTAATACTATGACTAGATGACTGCATTGCACACATTTTACTCCTAGAAATAAAGAAAATAATTTTAAAGATGAGTAATAGAAGAATAAATCTTCATCTTACTTATCATAAAAGTATGACTGCTCCTTACCAGAAGCAACATTATCATCACATTTTTTAATACAATTAAATCATTAAACAGGCAAAACTCTCCATACAGTAGTGCCACTCTGTGCCAACCAGAGTAATCAATGAATGCGAGAAGGCTTGTGCATAAAATCCCCATCTAGTGCCTGTTTAATAACAGTTATGTGCTAGCATAAGAGATGGTGATCATGTGATGTTTAGTGGTTTAACAATTAAATCATTGTCATTAATATAAATAATCCAACATAACCTACAACTCTTTACTTCTGTCAAATAAAAAATACATTCTCATTTACTAATCAAATGAGTAGCCATCTGGTTGGCTTATAAATTAACTGAAAAATAAAATCTTAATCATTCATCCAGCTCAGATTCGAACCCCAGGATATAGACATGACAAGCAAAAATACGTAACTATTTGATCATGTGGTACTATGATTGACTAATAATCATAAATAATTACATCCATTAAAATCATAAATATCAGCTAAATTAAGATCTTGATAAAATTTAAATCGTTATAATGTATAAGTAAATATTCAGAATACAATTAATTTTAAGAGCAGTTATTTTTATCCAATTCTACAACCATTCACGTTTAAAAGTTATAATTATATTTTGAAAGTTATAATTGACTATTTGTTAGTCTGCTTTCAAAACAGATTATAATTACTTGCTTAATGAGATTTATTTAAACTTCTTTGAATTAATAATATCACTCTCTGTAATCACATTGTAATCTTTAGTGTTTACATAAACTTATTAGATCATATGAAAATGTGGATTTCCATCTTTATTGTTAAAAGCTGGTTGCCATGACAACAGATTGAGATAGTTAATTGTTATTGATATTGGAATTGTTTAAGTGTTGACTGCTATCATGCATATATATATATATATATTTAATATTTTCATGGTTATATGATGTAAATAGAGTCTTTTTTGTGTTAAACCATGAATTGTTTGTTTATTAAATTGGTCACGACATTGATAATGCTAAAATACTTGCTATATGGAAAAAGTATGATTGGAAAACTATGAGAGCATCTACTGATATATTAAAACCATAGTGGTTTAAATAAATCTGATGAAGCACAAATGTATTCCAGCTTTGTAGAGATCACTTAATTTATCTTTTTTTTCTAAAGTCAACTTGAAATCAATTAATGCTAAAATAATCACTCATCAAATATATATAAGAATGACTTTTCTTTACTTCATGCCAATCTCAGTCTTGTTATTATGTAAGATCTAACAGTTATTTATTAAGACTTTAAACTTGAAAATAATAAATGATATTTCATTAAAATATTGGGAATTTGATAAACAAAATAATACATAAACCACTAAACATCACATGATCACAATTTCTTATGCTTGCTCATAACTGTTATTAAAACAGGCAAAACTCTCCATATAGTAGTAGTGCCACTCACTGCAAGCCAGAGTAGTCAATGTATGCCAGAAGGCTTGTACATAAAGTCCCTATCTAGTGCCTACTCATCCAATATCCCCAAACTAGTTTCTTGTTTGTGCCTTTTATCAGTGAGGAACCCTGGATCTGAGAGCACTGCATCTATGGAGAGTTTTGCCTGTTTTAATAACAGTTATGAGTAAGCATAAGAAATGGTGATCATTTGATATTTAGTGGTTTAATAGAAATCCTGCCTAATAGAATAGTGGTGGCTATGGTTATTAAAGAACCAAAGACACCAAAATATATGAGTACTGAACTGGGTTCAGACCTATATGACTATATAATCTTATCAGCTTGGTTTAAAATTTTATTGTGTTTTCAATTTTAGACTCATAGTTTTATAATTAAATAAGAGATAAAAGGTGGCTGCTGGAGGGTTGCATTAGATCGTAAGATCTAGGCGCAGTGCTCTCAGATCGAAAGCTCCTCACTGATGATGCCCACAAGCCAGAAACTAGCCTTGGGATATTGGATGAGTAGATATTAGATAGGGATTTTATGCACAAGTCTTCTGGCATCCATTGATTACTCTGGTTGGTACTACTGTATGGAGAGTTTTGCCCATTTCAAAATAATACATGGTTAACACAGAAAAGACTTTATATATATAAATATCAATAATAAAAGAATTACATTTGTATAAATTGCTAGTTACTATATTTATGAATACATGCTCTTAAATGTTTATGTTTCACTCTTTAATTTTTAGAAATATATACTTGCTATAACATCTAACATCATTTCTTGGTGTCATTATAAGCCAAATATAAAACACATTACTACATTAAATCAGATACCAATAAAGTACAGATTATTGATAGCTAAAAATTGTTATTCTTATCTTCTCCTTTTCACTTTTTTTACATCTTTCTTCATATATATATATATATATATATATATATATACCACTTTTTTCTATATACTCTCCTCATATACACTTGAATGTAATTTTTATATAATTCCTCCTTTGTTTTCCTTATAGTTTTGATTGTCCCTCAGTCTTCATCAGAAACTGTAAGGAAAATAAAGGAGCAATTATATAAAAATTGCATTGAAGTGTATAAGAGGGGAGTATATAGAACCAACCTGAGATTATTGATAACTGTTTGCTTTACTCTATTTCAAAATTTATCTATGATAAGTTTGAGTAACCAATGGGCATTAGATGATAGTGTTATTGTTTCACATCCTCTGACATGTTGTTGGCTTATGGCCTTTATCAGTGAGGATATGGAGATAATACTGAGCCTAATATACTTATGCACTCAACAGTCACAAATTAAATCTTTTACACAGTCAAGCTAATGACATCATATGCAAATTACCCCAAAATTTTGAAACAAATATTTACTTATGTACTTATGTAGATTTGATAGTAAGCTTGTAACAATATATTTTTTGTAACTTCAGTTTTAAGTTAACTTAGGAACCTTTCAACCTTGGGTTAAAATATTTTACACCATCAAAATATACATTACTTTATCATATACTTTTTTCTCTCATTTTGCCACAGAATAATCTATTATAAGTTTGAGTTATTAATGAGCATTACATGATAGAATTTTTATTCTACATTTCAATGCAGTAGATCTAAGATTTTTTATTTATGAAGGCTAGAACCACAAATTAGTCTATGAATTTGGATCAGTGCTCAATAATATTGTCTTTCGTTACCACCACAATAATTTTTTTAAGGAGTTTAAAAAATTTAGTGCTCAAAGAAATAAACACAATGTGGTGAAACAGTATAAAATATTGGTTAAGTCAATATAAGTAAATAATATAATATGAAAAGCAATTATAGCCATGATCTTGAAAATAAATGTTAATAAGTATATTTTACTAGTGAGTACTTAAAAATCTAAAGCTTGTTACTTAACAGAAAACGAATACAAAGATTGTAGACAGTAAAACATAGAGAAATGTATAGTAAGATTAACAAAGAGAAATCAAAAGTGAAATACAAAAATCAAAAACAAATGGGTAGCTGAGATTAATTTGATCCAAACAGTGTCCCTAGCAAAAATTACAACAAATCGATAATTAAAGTTTTAAATTGAATTCCAAAAAATTGTAAAGGGGGGGGGGGTTTAAAAATGAAGTGTGAAATGGATGGAAGACATGCAGAAGTTTAATAGTAGAACATGACAAAGAAAACTATTGATTAGAGAGACCAGATTATACTTAGACTGGTCTTCATTCTGCATGAATTCATTAATAATCGAAAATGATGACGATGATCATTTGAATTAAATAAAAGATGTATGCTACAATGTTTTTTTTTAAATTTTACATAAGTGATAACAAAATAAATATTTTACATCTTTCATATTAATTCCATAAAAATAAACTTGTAAACACAGATTAAAGTCATACTATATTAGAATGGATGTGATTAAAGATGAAAATGGATGTGATTAAAGATGAAAATCTTCAAACTCAACACCATTTAACTTAGACGCTGGCCCCTGACAAGATTTTGTTTAAAGAGTTTTGATATAATAAATCAATTTTTAATAATTGAAGTTTATATTAGCACAGCCTCAGAAGCAAATCAAACAAATTGGAAAAAGTTTATTAGAGAATGAAAAAAGATAAAAAATAAATGTTGATTAAAAGTCTAGAAATATGTCTCTGGTTATTAATATTATAAAAGTCATTTAAAAATAATTACATTATTGATATTTTAAAGTAAAACCATATAAAAATTATTTATTAATTTTTTTGATGTTTAAGCATAATTAAATTTTTATGATATATTGTAAGTATTAACAGATTTACATGGTTGAGTGACAAAATAGAGTGGCAGTTATTGGAACTTAAAGTTCACAAATTGCTCTTAGCTCTACCACTTCCGATGTTCAAACTTCTTATAAAGTCCCAAGAAATAAAGCCATTCAATTATTTAATTTACCTAAACTGGTCACAGAATGATTTTTTATATATTGCTATGCTAAAATGAACCAATAAAGGCACTAAATTTGCGAAAAATATACTAAAATCTCATCATCATCTCTCCAAGTTCAATCCATCTTCGCTGATCTTTAGCTTCCCTTCTCCACATCACCCCTGCACACTTTCTTATTTCATCAATCCATCTCACATGTGGCCTCTTTCTGGGTCTTTTACAATCTCTTGGAATCCAGTTTAAGATTTCAATTGTCCATCTATTATCATCTCTTCCAGCCCAACTCCACTTTAGTCTTTTAATTTTTCAATGATTATATAATTATATTATAGATATTGTCATATATTATTTTGTTGTTAGATAAATATATTTGTTCTATATAATATCTAGGATTTATATATATATAATTCATAATTTTCCAAAGTTTATAACTAAATCAGACTAACCAAGAAAATAAATTCTAAAACACAAATCAATGATTTCACGGTTATAAGCAGACTTCTCAAGTGTAAAGTACTAAAAGATAACAAATTTATACTAAACATGACCCACAATTTTACTTACATCCCACACATTCTTAATAATAAACGAACTTTTAATTAAATTAACTGCTTCAGAATTATAAATTTTTAATAATAAAACCTCTTTAATTCTTTTTTCCCTCTATCAAATAAAACAACTTTAGACTCATCAAAACTATGGTCTGTATCTCTTTCATGGATATACAAAGTTGACCTTAGATATTTATTTCTAACCCTACTTTTATGTACTTTATTTTTTCATTTAAACTCAAACTATTCTGACCTATATATACTTTCTTACAAAAACAAGGGATTTTAGAACTAATTTAGCTTCACACTTTTAATATATATATATAATATTTAAATACATATATTATCTATACTAAAGTTAATGTAATTATAAGGGACTTGAACTCAGATTTTCGAACTCCCCACAGCTAGCCAATCCATCTTTTACAATTGATACACATTACCACATACATGTGAAAAAAATAAATGATCTCCAATATATGCACTTCATGCTCAAACAGCACTCATCAGTTGGTCCAGATCACCATCTCTAACACACATATATAATCACTGCTCAGTTTATAGGCATCAATAATTTCTACTCTCCAACTCTTCAGTCATATCAGTGAAAATCTGAGGATGCTAAAAACCCTTGATGATGCCAATATTATTATCATACTCATGTTGATCTTAAGGCAATCAGACCATTCACACATAGGACCTTAATTATCCAGAAAAGAGATGGGCAGAATACAGGTTGAATATGTAATATTTAAATACATGTATATTATCTATACTAAACTTAATGTAATTATAAGGGACTTGAACTCAGATTTTCAAACTCCCCACAGCTATCATAGATACCAAAAATTCTAATTATAAAAAAAAAGAATAATGAAATAAGATTAAATTTAATAAACCGTGATTATAAATTTGTAAAAAAGAAAAAACTTAATTAATATTGTATGATATAATGGTTAATATATCTTCTGACATTCCTATATCTAGGGTTTGAATTCAAGTTGGATAAATATTGAATATCAATTAAGGACACAAACAGGCTTAGAAATTTTTTTCCAGATAATTATTCAAAATAGCAATACATATATAACTATTATTGCCTAGGGATATAGATCATAGGTTAAACTCAACAGATCTTATGTACTAAATATAAAAACAGAAAAGATATGTAATATAATGTAGCCATAGGTTAAAGTTTTATCATAATTATATAGTTGGTACACTCAAAGTTTTTTTTTCAATTAATGAATAAATTTTTAGCTATGATAATAAGAAAGTTTAAAATATAGAATAACTAATTAATTTTCAATAGTTTCATCAGATTTTCAATTGGATGGACAGTTGAAGAGTTGGAGTGTGGAGTGGATTGAAGCCTGTCCATTAAAGTATGAAGATTGGCTATCTTAATATATATTTGATATATGTGTAGAGATGATAATCTGGACAAACTGATGATTGCTTGTTTAGCATCAAATACATATATTGGTGATTATTTATCTTTTTGACATATATATGTTCAAGTGTATCAGTGTTATGAGATAAAGTGGAGAGTGGTGGGTCATGTGAAAGTCTGCTCATATACCCTATATATTACATATATTGATACAAGTATATAATAAGCTTGTATTTCAGTTATTACATAGTAGAGATGTCTGTCCATCCCTCGTATATGTATTAAATGGATTATGTCCTGTACATGAGGGGTCAGATTGACTTCAGGTCAACATGGGTGTGACAAGAATCTTGGTCTCAGGGTGGCCTTTGAGCATTTCATCATCAGATTTTCGATTGGATGGATGGTTGAAGAGTTGGAGTGTGGAGTGGATTGAAGCCTGTCCATTAAAATATGACATTGGATATCTTAATATATATCTGAGCACTTATTGCATATATGTGTAGAGATGATAATCTGGACCAACTTACGATTTCTGGTTTAGCATGAAATACATATATTGGTGATTACTTATCTTTTTGACTATATGTGTTCAAGTGTATCAGTGTTATGAGATAGAGTGGAGAGTGGTGGGTCATGTGAAAGTCTGTGCTCATATACCCTATATAATTGTATATAATTGTATTTATAGGAATGTATGTACTTAATCATTTTTCTATATACATATTATAGATATCAAGATCTATGATTTCTAAAAGATTTTAATTAGTAAATGGGTAATAGACATTTAACTCCTGTGTAGCATATTAACGATTTCAAATCTTTATCATTTATTTCTAAACATAAAAGAATATTTTTCTTAAAAGAAAAAAAAACATAAAGAGCCACCAATAATATTTGTTATATTTTGGGCAAATTATTATATTTCTTAATTAAGCCAGTCTAACTTCTTATATTTAAAAACTTTAGGCTGTGGATTTAAGATGTAATTTTTAAGCTACAAAACACCTTTAGTAGAACTTTTAGGATTTTGAGAAGTAATTATTAGCAAAGCAAAACTCCATATAGTAGTGCCACCTGTGCTAAACAGAGTAATCAATGGATGCCAGAAGCTCCTCACTGACGAAGGCCACAAGCCAAAAACTAGTCTGGGGATATTGGATGAATAGGCATTAGATAGGGATTTTATGCACAAGCCTTCTGGCATCCATTGATTACTCTGTTTAGCACAGGTGGCACTACTATATGGAGTTTTGATTTGCTTTGTTTATAAACAATTATGTGCTAGTATTGGAGATGTTATCATGTGATGCTTGCTGGTTTAAGTAATTATTAGCTAAGAAAAAAAAATTATAACCTATGAAAAACACGGAAACAGATCAATACCAAAATAAAACTAAACAAAATATAGTACTTAAATATAAATACTTTTTGGACCAACTGAGGACATTGTAGATTTAGAAGTTGGCAAAAATTAAATTTGGCAAAATGCTTTTAAAATCTTATGAATATACTCTAGTTAACAATTCCAAAACTTAGTATTATTTGTCCGAAGGTTTGTGATCATGAAATATTAGATGTGATAATATGTTAAACTATTTCTCATCATCCGTCAATAAATATTGAATGTATAACAAATTTTAAATTTTATTTAAACTTTTTAAATACAAATAACTAGTTAGTAATAACACACAAATACTCAACACAGATCTGTAAATTGCACAACATTTTGAGTATCAAGCTACACTCAAACTATTTACTACCTTGAGTTTAATTTTCTTCAAAAAGACTGTATACATAATTACCTTAAAACCAACGATTAACAAACAACTAAAATCTATTTTTATGTTAGTAATAATAAATCTATTTTTATGTTAGTATTAATAGTTATAGTTATTTTAAAAAGTAGAGGAGATTAAGATCTCTCTGATGAAGACTGCAGGACAATCGAAACTGGCAGGAAAATAAAGAAATCATTAAAAAAAAATTGCATTAAAGTGTATATGAGAAGAATTATTGTAAGCAATATATATATATGATTAATAAAATCATAAGTTATCTAATTAGAAAAATATTTTTTTTGTTTATTTTAGTATTAAAAATTCAATTACTAATATTAACTTGAATACTTTAGAATCTAATTTCTTTTTATATTCTGAGTACGATTGTTAAATAAAATATTTTGCTCATTTCATCTTAATTTCTATTTTCCAGAGAATATATTATTTAATTCAATAATGAGAAAATCACATATTGTTGTTTTAATCAATGTTTATTGATTTTGTTTTAAGTTATGTAAACAAAACTGTTTGTTTTTAAAAATAAAATAATTAAAAATGTAAAATGATGAAAAAATAAAATGTGAATAATTTCTAGAAGTCATTCTTTATGATAAAATATTCGAACAAAAATAATTTTTGCACTCAAAAATAAAAGTAGATTGTAACCCTTCATTTTCTGCAAAAAAAAAAAACAACTATTTTTACAAATTAAAAAAAAAAAAACCATAAAAGATATAATTTAATTCCAATCTTTTTAAACTTTTTTCGGAAAAATGTAATTAAAAAAATAAATCATCGTCATCATCATCGACCATTATCAACCACTGCAGGATGAAGGTCTTTCCAAGTTCAATCCATCTTCTCTGATCTGTAGCTTCTATTCTCCACATCACCCCTGCACACTTTCTTATTTCATTTATCCATCTCACATGTGGTCTCTTTCTGGGTCTTTTACAATCTCTTGGAATCCAGTTTAAGATTTCAATTGTCTATCTATTATCATCTCTTCTACGTACATGTATATACTAAAAAAATCTTGTATAATATTGTTAAATATATCATTATAGTAGTCGTAATCAAGTTTAAAGCAAGCGTAGCATACTATATTGATATATTTAACAGTATTAAACAAGTTTGTCCTAGGACACATGTTGTATGTATTTATTTTTTGAAAAGATGTAATTATAAAGAGACCAGTTCTTTTTAATATCAGTTTATAAATTATTTTTCACAAGTGATATTTATTGAGTGTATTGAAATGCAACAATAGAGAAGTGGGTAAACACTTATCATTGCAAATAATATTCAAAATATGTTTCTAAATTTTATGAGAAAAGCATGTTAGTATATGGAAAAATACTGTAATTTAAAAAATAAAAAATTAATAATGGAAAAATGGAAAAGTCCTAATAAAATAAGCAGGTGTATAGTCATTCAGAAAGTCATGTGACTAGCAACCGTAAATATGATAGGTTGAGGTTTGACTCTGCAAAACTTAAACTCTCTTATGTTATCCTATAAAACAGAAATAATCATAATGGGACTATAATATTAGTAAAAGAGCGAACAAAGTGAGGTTTCAACTTTCACATAAAACAGGTATGGTTACTTTAAAATCAAAATAAGATGTTTTATCAAGAGTGTTTATCCATAAGCTCAGTAGCATATTAAGTTTTTAAATATAAATTTTGTAAAGGACAATACAATAACCATTTTTATTAAAAGATATAGCATATGATGTACTCATTCTTTTTATTTCCAATAGTCACTTTAATAAATAAAAAAACAGAAAATAAAAACATTTTTATATTTGAAGCTTAAATGTGGACAGAACTGCATACTAAGCAATCTATCATCTTGTCTTTGCTTGTTGAGAGGAGTGACCAAAACAAAATGTATTGTTGTACTTTATAAATTTCAACCATGTTTATAAGAAATAAATTATATAAGTTTGAATCAATATTGAATACTCAACAACTAAACTATCTCGTTTTAAAAATATAATGAAATTATTCAATCATAAGCATTCATTTTATTAATACTCTATTTATTAAATAATGAGGAAAAAATGTAATTTTTCTGGTTATCACTAAAAACAACTTTTCAAAGCAAACTCAAGTTTTTAATGAAATGTTATTGATCAGTCTGAAATATAACTTTTCAGTCTTTGTTAAAAATAAAGTTTAAAATAATTGATTTATTATTTAATTATTTTTTTTCTTTTTATTAGGAAGAAAGAAATTGAAAAAAAAAAAAAATTAGTCAACATTTTCAATGAGATACGTATTTATGTTATTATTTCTACAAGAGAAAAGATTCATGAAAATTTAAAATATTATTAATTTCTTTTCACCAAATAATAATTGAACTAAAAATATTTACATATGCTTCTATTTATAGTGCACTAAAAGTCAAAAAAATAATGGTTACTTCAATCACAATTTGGGATTTCAGATTGAGCTTAAAATAAAAATATGGGAGTCAACATAGGGATGGAATTAATTCATTTTGGACCCCCACCCCCCTTGTGCTTTTATTTCAAGTTCAATTTAAACACGTCAATTATGGTTGAAAAAACAATTATTTTTTTTTAGTTTTTAATGCATGATAAATAAAAGCATTTACAATAAAATATTTTTTCCATATGTCATAGCATCTGCCGGGAGGCGAACCTGCAACAACCGTCTGCAACCAACTGCTTGTTTGCAAGGCGGCTGCGCTGACCTTTCAGCTTATTATCTCTTATTTTTTAGAATTCAGATATTTTGCAATTTTCTTTTTGTTAAACAATCTATTTCTATATGAATTCAATTATAAATGATGTATTTATTACTTATTCATTAAAAACCAGACAACACTTAGACAATCTCAATATCAATAACAAGCAACAATTTCAAACTGTTGTCAAGGCAACCTCCTTTTAACAATAAAGGTGGAATCCCACCTTTATTAATGGTCCAATATATTTATATAGACACTAAAGATTGCAACTTGACCACAGAGATTGAAATTATTGATACAAAGAAGTTTAAATAAACCTCCTTAAACAGATAAATATAACCTATTCTGAATGTAGACTAATAAAGAGTCAATTATAACATTACAAACTGCAGTTACAAATTTCAAATTACACCCATTACTTAAATAATAAGTGTAATAATGCTCAAGGGTAAATGAGTTTCTAAGTAATTATTAAAAACCAGTCATTACTTAGACAATCCCAATATCGATTTAAAGTTGTAACAGTTTTATTCATTCAAATGAGTACAAAAAGTACTGTAAATTAATTTGACACTTCTAGTTTATAAATATATTTTACCATATCAGTATACCATGACTAGATTTTGTAACACACATATATATTATCAAAAAAAATTGTATTTGAATTTTAGATCACTGTTTTATGGGAATATTAATTATTAGAATCACAATTGATATCTTCTTTAATGTCATTATATAAAGATGCATATATGGTTTTCTTTTTAAAGTCATTGGTGCCTATAATGCCACTACACAGGTTTAATCTTCTCCACTCTTTCACTCTTTAGCCATTCATATCATTAACATCTATCTATTAAAGTTTGAAGATATGCTATCTTAACATAAAATGAGCACTGATTATATATATGACTGGGAAATGATGATCTGGACCAACTGATGAGTGCTGGTTTAGCACAAAATATGTACATTGGAGATCATTGATCTTTTTCACATGTATCTGACCATGGTTTTATAAGATGGAGGGTACAATTCTTTTAATTACATTAAGTTTAGTACAGATAATATATTTTTTATTTAAATATTACATATTTATTCTACATTCTACTCATCCAACTTCTGTTTATTTAAGTGACCATATTAAGAATCTGTATGTGAGCAGTCAGAGTGACCTGATGTCAACATAGGTATGACAATAATGTTGGTATCAACAAGGGTTTTGAGCATTTTATCATCATATTTTCAATGATATAGAAAAAGAGTTGGAAGGTGAAAGAGATTGAAACCTGTCCATTAAAGTTTGAAGATTTTCTATTTGAATGTAAACTGAACACTGATTATATGTGTGTGTGTCTGTAAGAGAGGACAGTCTGGATAAACTGGTGAGAGCTGGTTCAGCACAAAATATGTATATTTGAAGAACATTTACCCATTTCACATGTATGTGGTCATGTGTATCAATTGTGTAAAATAGAGTGAATAGCTGTAGGGAGCTTGAAGTGGCAGATCTAGGTCAATAAAGATCTAGTCCACCCTCATTTGCATATCTAGCCTATCCTAATTTGCATAGTTTATTCCAGCTACTTCTTGAAAATGAAGGCTTAGACCTTTGAAAGCGCTCGAATAAATTGATAAAATTTGTCATTCGTTTGAGACGGTGATTATATATATTATAATTTATATTTAATTTATACATGTGTATTTATATTAGCACAAATATAGAGTTTACAAATATTTTTCTAACACATAGTTGAACGCGTAAATAATACAAATTTACATATATGCCATTCTGCACTTCACATGCTATCTGCCGTTATTCAAAGTTGATAATCACACCTGTATATAACATGGATAATGGACAATAAAGTATAAATTATTGCCCACATATAAAATATGATAACCAAAGTAGAAAAAATTAAAGAACTATTCACCACTAATATTATTTTGCCGAACACTTTCAGTACCATTTACCAAACTCATAACAACATATGGGAACTGAATGGTTAATATCCCAGTGCATGCTCCATGGAACACTAGCATTACGGTGATTGATAATGTTAATTGACTTAGCAAAAAACCAAGCCTTTTAACTTCCTCTTTCTATCATTTGATTCATTACAAACAGTACTGATATTTTAAAGATAAAACTCAGGCCCACAAACACTTTTATAATTGGAAAAACAGAATTAATTTGAGAATCAATTTTATATTTTTTATATTGATAAACCTGCTTGCAATTATGTTAATATGTTAGCCTTTGTTTCACCATAATAAGTAGCACTACAACCAATTTCACTGCAAACAATTGAACAAACCACTTCATACTGAATAAAGAATTGAACACCAGAAAGAGGAAGTTAAAAGAGGTTTGGTTTATTGCTAAGTCAAATAATGTTATCAGTCAGCATAATACTAATGTTCCATTGAGCATGCAGTGGAATATTAACCGTTCAGTTCCAATATGTCACTATGACTCCGGTACATGGTACCGAAAGTGCTTGGCAAAATAATATTAGTGGCTAATAGTTTTTTGAATTACCACAATTTATATGTGTACAATAATTTACATTATTTGTCAGAAAGTAATATTTACTAAGGCTGTAACCTCAAGAACGTGCACATAAAAATGCGATAGTAGGGGCCTCTACAGGTCTTAACCATAAGCTTATGTTTTGGAAGAAAAGAGGGAAACCCTTATTTATTTCAACCTACTTTCTATATAAATAGGTGAAGCTGAAGCGGTTAGATCTGAGAGCATGAAGCTATTCAATACTTCACTGATTAAGTCCACATTTCTCCTCTTTTCTTCCAAAACATAAGCTTGTGTTTAAGACCTGTAGAGGTCCCTACTATCACATTTTTATGCACACATTCTTGAGGTTACAGCCTTAGTAAATATTACTTACTTACTTTAAATTATTTGTCAGAGTTATTGTGTTATTTATTTACAATAAGATATAAATAATTTCTTCTTTTCAGACATTAATTAAACTAAATTTTCATATTCATAATTTTCCTTTTTATATAGTTATATGCATTAATTAAAACAGGATTATAAGCCATTTTAGAAATAGAGCTATAACTATTAAAATATAATAACCTGTGAACTGTAATCTTAAATTTGTTTCCAAAAACAAATACTTAATGGGTTAAATACCTCATAACAAATATGCACATTTATTCACTGACATTATTTGTACTATAAAATTAAATAGTTTTAATTTTAATAATTGAAAAAATACGATTAAATTTAATTTTTTACAATTTTTTTATTCTTTAGTACATCTATTTATAATGAAAATTTTGTTTCTCTTTGATCATCTCAATTTGCATATTTTTCAGCAAACTCTCTTCATTTAATTTTTTTCATTACTTTAAACCTAATATAGAATTTGTTTACTTTACATTGTATTAAAATAATACACACAAAAAATATTACCTTAAGATTCATAAGTCTAACATGTTTACCAACAAGGCAAAACTCTCCATACAGTAGTGCCACCCTGTGCCAACCAGAGTAATCAATGGATGCCAGAAGGCTTGTGCATAAAATCCCTATCTAATGCCTACTCATCCAATATCCCCAGACTAGTTTCTGGCTTGTGACCTTCATCAGTGTGCTAGTATAAAAGATGAATGATCATGTGATGCTTAATGGGTTTAGTGTAACATGTAAAACAACTCCATTATTTTAGATAGTAAATTTCTACTACCACATTTCAAATTATTGCAAGAGTTATTTTCTTTTTGCCACACTTACCTAATTACTTAATACTAATAACATTGAGGTTTTTCTTCTCTCTATTAAATCTCACCTTTTCAAATGTGTTTTAACCCAATATATAATATATATATATATATATATATATATTGGGTTATAAACACATTTATTTGTACTTGCTCTTCCGATCTATATATATATAAAGTACAAATAAATGCCAGTTATTCCTTTTTATAAAACAAAATTAAAACAAACAAAAGTAAAATAAGCAAACATTTAAACATGTGTTATATATTTAAGTCTTTAAATGATTATTTTCTCCTTTTTTTGTGTGAAAGTTATATTAGAAGTCTATACAAAAGTAACTTAGATAGATCTGGCTATGTTTTTCATAACTTCTGGATTGTATAAATAGCCCTTGGGTAAATTGAGCAGTAATATAAATTAGTGATATGATAGACTGTGGCTTCTACTCCCTCAGAGTCAGGAATCTCTCAGCCACTACACCAGAGAAACCTGTTAGCCACATTCCCTTTCTGCTTCTTACCCTAAGTTTTTTCCATATTCTTTTCTATCCTGCTCCATCCCATTTCCACAACAGTATCTTTGTTCAGTATATGGCCTTTATATCTAAATACCCCATATTTTTTTTCAAACCTAGCATAAAAACCAAGAGCCCACTTTCGGTATAATCACTTTGTTTATATTTATTCTCCCACAGCTTTATTATTTGTATCCTTTCCACTTGTAGGCATTTACATTTAATTAACAGATGCTGAATATTTTCTATGCCTTCCTTACACAACTTGCAGATAAATCACCCATATTTTTTCATTTATGTGTATATCCCCTTATTGCTAACGATCCTGTTTGAGCCATAAACAATAAATTCCTCATACATCAGTGCCACCCAGTGCAAGTCATAGTAATTGATGGATGCAAGAGGATTTGTGCATAAAACCTCTAACTAGTATCTAGTCATCCATTATCCACAGGCTAGTTTAGTAATATAAATTACATATGAATTCTGAAGTATTTTAAATAGTACCAAATTTTTTTTTTCCTTTTATATTTCTTGCACAAAGTATCACATAAAAGGTAATCTAGAGTATTATTATTTTTTCTTGAATTTCTACCTACTCGTTGAGGTGATGATTGGAAGACAATTAATTTTAGCTAAGCATCAGAAGTAATAATCAGAATACTCTTTTAGTGCCAAGTCCGGGAATCCCCCCAAAAAAACGAGATCATAGAAGGTTTTACTTGTTTATTCTTGACTTTTTTCTTTTACTTACCAAATATTTCCATTACCATTTCAGTTTTTGGTGGTTTTGAATGACTTGATGATAAATTCTTTTTCAATAGGTAACTCTGTTGCAGGGATTCTAGAAAAATAACATATTTGAACCTTTTTTTCACACAGTCAAACTAAACAGAGAGCATAGCGAAACCCCCTTTCTTATTAAAAAGTAATGCTCTGTTTATGCTGTTTCTTAATAAATATATTCCATAATCTTAAACAATAGGTTTTTACTTGTATTTTTATATTGGACTATTTCCATCATCTAATATGTGTGTTGAATGTCTTTAGAAAAGTTTAATTTTATTTAAATATTCCAAATACATTCAATTGTTAGTAATATCACAGCAAACAGGTTAGTATATGCACCAACTGTTAGTAATATCACAGTAAACAACTATTAGTAATATACAGCAAACAGGTTAGTATATGCACTAACTGTTAGTAATATCACAGCAAACAGGTTAGTATATGCAACAACTGTTAGTAATATCACTAACCTGTTTGCAGTGATATTACTAACTAACAGTTGGTGCATATATAATATAGAAATAAAACAAACTAACTCCTTCTTTTTAAAACTTGATTTATTATGACTATAATCATGAAAAAGAAATCCGACATTTCGACTATTTTTTATAGTCTTTTTCAAGGCACACTAAAATAAAATATATATACACAATAAATATCACATATTCAAAAAAAAAAACAAAATTAAATTAATTAAAAATTACAAAATATATCCATAACCAAAATTTTCTCTTTTTTACCTTATCTCACTCCTTTTTCCTATTATAATCACAACTTAAACACAACTAATTCCTTTTATATATATATCAAATAAAAACTTTTAATTAAAATAATAGGTTTTTAATTAAAATAATAGGTTTTTAATTAAAAGTTTTTATTTGATATATATAGATTTTTAAAAAGGAATTAGTTGTGTTTAAGTTGTGATTGTAATAGGAAAGGGGAGTGAGATAAGGTAAAAAAAAAGAAAATTTTGGTTATGGATATATTTTGTAATTTTTAATTAATTTAATTTTTTTTCCTTTTTGGAATATGTGATATTTATTGTGTATATATATTTTATTTTGGTGTGCCTTGAAAAAGACTATAAAAAATAGTTGAAACATCGGATTTCTTTTTCATGATTATAGTCATAATAAATCAAGTTTTAAAAAGAAGGAGTTAGTTTGTTTTATTTCTATATTAGATATATATGAACTATTTTGAAAAGAAGAACTGTGTGCTGGATATATTAAATTATTTGGTGCATATACTAACCTGTTTGCTGTGATATTACTAACAGCTGGCTCATATATTGACCTGTTGCTATGATATTACTAACAGTTGGTGCATATACTAACTTATTTGCTGTGATATTACCAACAGTTGAATGTATTTGGAATATTTAAATAAAATTAAACTTTTCTAAAGTCATTCAACACACATATTAGATGATGGAAATAGTCCAATATAAAAATACAACTAGAACACCATCATCACAAACCTTCAGGAAAACAATAGGTTTTTACATTTCTTTTTTTTTATTATTTTATTTAATATAGGGTACTTGAACACAAACTTTTAAGCCCCCTTCAGCCATTCACTTATCCCATACAATGTCTTCTCATACAACGTGGACAACACACATCATGTGTGTTGGTTGTATGAGATAGAGTGGATAGCTGAAGGGAATTTGTGTGGTCACGTGTATCAGTTATATGAGACAGCATAGATAGCTGAAAAAAGCTTGAAAGTCTGTGTTCAAATTCAGTATATTATATCTAAACTCCAGGTGTATTAATTATACTTGTATTTAAATATTTAGGTTGTTTTTTGCTTCCATTTCTCTTTATTCTTAAGCCCAATTAATCAAATTACTCTTGTTTAAAAAAAAATGCAAATTTGATAATGAAATTAACAAACTCTTAAATTTCTTTTTCTTTTTAATTTAGAAGAAAAAACCTTATTTGAAAACCAAAAATTTTTTTTTTTTTTTTTAAAGAAATTTTTTATAGATGAATTTAAAATCTTTTATTTTTTTTTGTTCTGTTAGTTTAATAATGAAAAATTTCAAACATTCGCACACACACATCTGAAATATGCCCCACAAATAGTTTAATGGGTCTGTGTGTATAAATATATATATAATAAATATCAATCCCAACAAAAGTTTTTTTTTTCTAACTAAATCATTTGCTTTATAGATCTCTTTCTCTCTAGGCAAGTTTAAACAAGCTATTTCTAATTTCTGTAGATCACTATGAGTACCCATAGAGAACTTATTTTAATATATACATATAATCTTAATATTAGACAACACTTAGACAATCCAATATCAATAACAATCGACAATCTCAACCTATTGTCAAGGCAACCTCCTTATAACAATAAAAGAATAAAAGGTGGTATATATATATATATATATATATATATATATATATATATATATATATATATATATATATATTTTTTATATTAAATCACCCACATGCGATGTAATATGCTATGGCTTCTCTGTTACCACTTTCCATTCCCTTTCACTTCCCTATCCTGTTTTTTCCATATTCTTCTCTATCCCACTCCATTCCATTTCCACATCATCTTTGTCCACTCTATGGCATTTATATCTTGATCCTCCTTATTGTTTTCCAAATCCAGTATAAAAACCAAGACCCCACTTTCTGTATAAGCACTTTATTTATATTTATTTTCCCATAACTTCATTATTTGTACCCATTTCTTCTTGTATGCATTTACATTCAGTTAGCAGATACCCAATATTTTCCATGCCTTCCTTACATAACTTGCAGACTAAATCTCCCACAATTCTCCAATTATGTGTATATTTCCTTGATGCTAATGATCGTGTTTGAGCCTTAAACAGTAAACTACCTTCCTTGCTATTATCATAAATTAACTCACACCCAATATTCTATTTACTTCTTTATATACTTAAATTCTATTTACTCTCCATACTAGTGCTCCATCTCTCCAATTGCCTATTTTTTATTAATGCACCAATATTCCTAGCTCATTCTTTGCCACTATAACCCTCAACAATCCTCCACATGATTAAGAAATCCAGCACTGCACTCTGTGAAATTAATAGAGTCTGTATTTTAAAATAGCCCACTTCAAAATTATATTGTTTTGAGGCTCGCTATTTTGAAATATGGATTCTTAATATATTTATATCACAGAGCATGGTGATGAATTTCTTAACCATGTGGGGTAATTTAATATTTGATATTTATTTCGGTTTAGCTTTAGAACTGAGATTATTTTCAAATATATAATATTTAAATACATGTATATTATCTAGATTAAATTTAATGTAATTAGACAGAATTTCAATCAGATGTTTAAGCTCTTTACAGCTCAGTTTTATACAACTAATACAAATTGACCATATACATGTGAAAAAAATGATTTCCAATCAATGTATTTCATGCTGAACCAGCACTCATCAGTTGGTCCACATCATTGTCTCCCACCCATATATACAATCAGTGCTCAGTTTATATTAAGAGAGCAAATCTTCAAAATTTAATGGACAGGCTTCAATCTTCTCCACTCTCCAACTCTTCAGCCAACCATATCATTGAAAATCTGATAATAGAATGCTCCAAATCCCAGGTTGATGCCAATATTATTGTCATACATATGTTGACTTTAAATCACTCTGACCCTTTACATATAGGACTTTAATATATCCATTTGAAAAGTTTGTCCATTACAGTTTAAAGATTTACTATCTTAATGTAAACTGAGCACTTATTGTATATATATATATATATATATTGTAACGGGCACATACATACGTTACATTATTTTTTATTAGTAAACATAAAAAAAAAAGTTCGCCAATAAAAAATTCTTTTTTAAGAATTAAAAACTGAAAATTAAAAAATCATCTTAAACTCGTATATATAAATCGCACAGATAAAAAAAAAATATTAAAATAAAACTTTATTAAAAATAGAAAGGTATTTTAAAAACAAAAACTTAAAAAGATTTAGAGATAAAAATATATCTTTAATCTTGGAAAACACATTAATTAATCAGAAATGGAAATGATTGTTTTAATTAGTTAAATGTAAACTAGCCTTGGGCATTTAAATGTAAAAGCATCGGTCAGATAGGAAAACAATAGAAACAAATAGCCAATGAATGAAAAACAATGGAATCGGACCTCAGCGAAAGGACCATATCATCATCATGACGTAATGTCCATTGGATCCTTCAAAGTAATATAAAAGGACAAGTTTGATTTTATTATGATTAATTATTATTACGATGTGACTATATGTATTAGTATGGAGTTGGAGGTGAAGGGATTGAAAGACGCACTTTCAATTCCTTCAGCTGTTAAAGAAAAGTGAGTGAATCATCGTTTTCTTCATTGAGGACCAGTTAAAGCAAAAACCTCTGGATGGATAAAAACAACGGCTAACAAAACAAATATCTTCAGTACGGCGTGGGAATTCCCGTTCAGAATTACAAACGACTACAAATTATGGACCTTTTAAAATCGTAAGAACTTTATTTTTATTTGAAAACATAGAACTCTAAATTCTAAACCTTTTAGTAAATAATACAAATAGAATCCTATCTGACCAAACTAAATTCTTTATTAATAATGTTATTTGATGTATATTTTTTTTTATTTATGCAACATCATTTCCATTTATATTTTTTTTTTTGTTAGTTAAGTTTATTTATGATTTCTGTTTTTCGATAAATTAAAATATATCAATGTTAAAGTTAAGTCGGGTGTGAATGGCTGTATAGATTTGTAAAGTTATATTAGGGGAGGGTAATCTTAGGTTATTTGTGTCATTGTTAAATTGGGTCAATGGATTGGATATATTGATGTAGTTAGTAGATGTAGTCAGAGATTCGCGACTGGCAGAATCTTTTATATATACGCCGCACTCACCCGTTTGCCTATGGAAGGAATTATAAGATGAAGAACGCAGTTCCTTTCTATGGAGTTTTTTTTTTATTGTTCTTCTCGTTAGATAGATGTAATATTCCTATCTGATGAGAGTCAATGTCTTCTCTTAATCTTTTTGGTGCTGCCGTATTCCGTATTACATTGAATACATCGATATATCAGATGAATTGATGCCAGTTGACTGCGAATTTTAGCCTAGGGTTAAATAGGGATATAATATTTTATTTTCAAATGCAAATCTATGTAGTCTATTCATACTCGACACTAAATAAAAATGCATTAAATTTAAGTTGTTTATAGACGCTTGCATGGATTGGTTATCGGTTAAGTATGTTTTGGGTTTTCATATTTGATCAAAATATATAGACATTCGATAAATAATGATACCTTACGGTGAGTATCTAAAATGTATTTATTCGGATGTCTTTTAAGTTATTGGTGACAATGCAAGTATCTTATGGTGAATACTATTGGGTTACTTATAAATTTCCCTCTGCAATTGTCGGTATCAATGATTTTATATTTTGATCGTTTATGTTGATTTTGAAATGTTTTTGACCGTTGTAATCTATGTAACCGATCTATACGCAACATATTAAAACAAGCTTTTATAATCCCATCTGTGCGAACTTAATTAAAATGTAAACTTATAATATAATAGAAATTAAAATGTAAATTAAAATCTAAAGTAAAGTTAAAAATAATGTTAAATGTTAAAATGTAAACTGATACTAAAACAATTTTCAATCTTATATATATGTGCATAAATAAATGTTTGTATGCTAATTACTGGCAGTGGCTTATTTTATTCTTTTTTTATATATATTCTTAGATTATATTATTTAATCTCTGCTATTCCACTGAGCTAGTGACATGGGCTAACGTCCGGAATCAAAATATATAAATAAAATTTAAAAAAAATTTTTTTTTTGACTTACGTATCTGCGCCTACTTTATAAATTTTTCTAGGTTCAAATGCCTAGATGGCGCCCTGTAGTGCAGTTTACGTAAGTCTATCTTATCCGGATTGTTACAATATATATATATATGATCACTAGATGGAGCTCACCAATAGCTCTAAACAAGCTTTGTTTTTATAAGTGCTGAAAGAGATAGAATTCGAAATCTCTATTGTTATCCCTATCTCCAGACCAATTGGTTTTGAGCTTATGGCTCACCTCAGTGGAGGGCTGGGATGCTAGAAACTAGATCTAAAATACTAACTCAAAAGTCAGCACTTATAAAACATGTTTCTATCAATTTGAAAGCATGAATTTATCAGACACATTAATGTCTTTAAATCCAGCCTTATAAACTAGATAGCTATATGGGTCTGTATTCAGCTCAGTTTCACCATATAGTAATAGCCTCTTCAATATATAGCTTTGCAAAAACCTTCAAATTCTATCTTTTTTGGCACTTATAACAACAAAGCTTGTTTAGAGCTATTGGTAAGCTCATCTAGTGATCATAAAATGCAAGCTTAAAAGCAAGTTATGAAATTTATAACTTGTTATATATATATATATGGGAAATGATCTGGACCAAGTGATGAGGGCTGCTTTAGCATGATATATGGATATGGGATATCATTTATCTTTTTCACATGTATGTGGTTATGGGTATCAGTTGTTTAAGATGGAGTGGATAGTTTAGAAAGCTTGAAAGTCTTGTGCAAGTCCTGTCTAATTACAGTAAATTTAGTATAGATAATTTGCATGTATTTAAATATTACATATTCAGCTTTTATTCTGCCCATCTCTCTTCTGTATAATTAAATGGACATATTAAGATCCTATGTGTGAAGGATCAGATTGACATAAGGTCAACATGGGTATGACAATAATATTTACACAAACAAGGCCTTTGAGCATTCCAACCTTGGACTTTCAATGATATGAATAGCTGAACAGTTGGAGGGTGGAGAAGATTGAAGCCTGTCCATTAAAGTTTAAAGATTAGCTCCCTTAATATAAACTGAAGCAATGATTGTATATATGTGTGGAATATGATGATCTGGATCAACATGTAGACAATCTGAATATCAATAACAAACCAATTATCACATTAGAAAAGGCTAAATTAATCGATATTATAAGCTAAGTACACCAATTCCCAATTCAATCGCTTATCAAATTTAAATTAAAAATTCACTACAACTGTTCTCATGGTAAAGTTATCTTCTTAAGTGCAAAATCCCACTATACAATTTACATAAATATAATTGTTTACATCAAATACAACTCATTTATGGACAAGATGAATTATTAATTACAGGATGACGAAATAAGATGGGAGTGTCTGAATTTTCATATGTATAATAATAGCTGTCTGGGTTTAAATCTTTATTATAACAACTTGGATTACATGTAAAAAAGATCTTCTTTTTCTTCTATTTAAGCTCCAGACAAAAAAAAAACTTGTTTAGTCTTGTATATGTTAATTAGTAATTGATTGTTTTCTAGCAATATCATTAATAAAGTTATTTCTGGTTGCTTGCATAAATATAAACCTTTAATTTTCATTGTTTATATTATAATAAATGTATAAAAATATTTAATTTAATACACATATATATACATATTGCTAGAAGAGATGATAATAGATGGACAATTGAAATCTTAAACTGGTTTCCAAGAGATTGTAAAAGACACAGAAAGAGACCACATCTGAGATGAATGAATGAAATAAGAAAGTGTGCAGGGGTGATTTGCAGAGGAGAGGCTAGAGATCAGAGAAGATGGATTGAACTTGGAGAGACAGTGGACTGATAATGGTTGGCAATGAGGATGGTGATGATGATGATATTGCATGGTGTTAATTTGCTCTTGAGGAGTCTGACAAAAAATCCATTACTAAATTTTAATTTTGACAAGTGGTTTAATTATGAATTGGTATACCTGATTTAATAATGATATGAGGGTGGGTGTTAAAAATTGCACACTAGCACATGTGAAACAATCTGAGACCAAAACTCTTGAACTTTTAATCATTTAATTAAATGTTTTTAATTAGAGATTGTTTTAGCAATGATAAATAATGAAATATTTTATTAAAAGGATATTTATTGCATATATTAGCCTGATTTTTTTTTTTTTTTTGGTAAAAAAAGGCACTAACAAAAAGAATTTAGACAAGCGTTGGTGGTCGAGTGGTCAGCACAGCCGCCTTACAAGCAATTATCCCGGGTTAGTGGGTTCGCTTCCCGGCCGATACTATGACACATGAAACAAAAAGAATTTAACTGATAAAACATCAATTTATTATCAATAACAATAACTTCAAATTTAGATTAACAAACATTAAAATATTAATAATTTTGGGAAATAAGTATTTCTCCCTGAAATGATAAAATAAAAGATCTACTTATATTAACTTATATATATATGACATAACTTTATGTCTGTAAAATACGGATTATAATATAATCAATTACCTGATATATATTTCTCAATTATTAAATATTTAATTATTATTAAATAATCCTATGATTATTGGCAATCTGCATATAAGATAATAATCGAGACTTATTTTCTAATATTAATTCTATGTTTTTTTAGTTCTGCTACACAAGTATTGTTTTTTAGATTTAATTATATAAGTAAAGATCAAATTCACTAATAAAATTCCACATATATCTTTTTGGAAAAATTATATTGAATATAGATATGTGTGTCTGTTGTTAGACATAAGTACATGTAATATAACATTTTAAATCATGCACGAATTTCCAATTTATACAATAATAATTCTGGAATGATAAGAATAATTTTTATTACAACAAATTATCTAATTATATATTAACAAGATCATTTGCAAAATCTAATTGGTGGTCGAGAGGTCAGCGACAGCTGCTTTACAAGCAGTTGTCCCGGGTTAGCGGGTTCGCTTCCCGGCTGATGCTATGACACATGAGAAAAAACATTATCTTTTTATTATTTCAAATATTAAAAACTAAAAAATATGTGACTCTTTTTTATTCACACACATACCTAATACAAAGATTAAATAGTTAATTTAAATTCTGTAAAAGAATTTATATATTTACTTGTATTTATTTAACACATTTCAACTGAATATTATAACAATTAATTGATGTTGTATTCTTAAATATTTAAAATTTTCCTCAATGAAAAATAAATATTTTAATATTACCATTATACATAATTCTGATGTAATTGACGAAAATATTTACTAGCATATTTTCAAACTATAACTCTAAACAGACAATAATCTCATACACTGTACTCTCACATTAATTCAACATTATTTGTGTTGCCCATTGTCTTTTCAAAGTCTCTATCATGTGGTTTGGATTGAGAGTTTTCTCATAGTTAATGAAAATAATGTTGATTTAATATGACAGAACAATGCATGTGTAGTGGTTGATTTCTATCTGTTTAGAATTATAATTATGAACAAAGCAAAGCAAAACTCCATATAGTAGTGTTACCTGTGCCAACCAGAGTAATCAATGGATGCCAGAAGGCTTGTGCATAAAATTCCCATCTAGTGCCTACTCATCCAATATCCCCAGACTAGTTTCTGGCTTGTGGCCTTCGTCAGTGAGGAACTTTGGATTTGAGAGCACTGCATCTAGATCTTAGGATCTAATGCAACCCTCTAGCAATCACCTTTTATCTCTACTTAACTACAAAACTATGAGCATGAAATTGGATGAGTAGGCATTAGATAGGGATTTTATGCACAAGCCTCCTGGCATCCATTGATTACTCTGTTTAGCACAGGTGGCACTACTATATGGAGTTTTGCTTTGTTTGTTTCTAAACAATTATGTGCTAGTATTGGAGATGTGATCATGTGATGCTTGCTGGTTTAATTATAATTATGGTGTTTAAATACAGGGCCAGACAGTTCAACTTGGATGCCAGAATCAAGTCATAAAAACGATGTCATTTAAAATTATTTGGAAAGTTCTTGTGGCATATAAATATCATATACATGATAATACCACTAATCTGTGATTGAAATCAAGGCTTAGAAATTTTTTCTTAGTAATCTGGTTCATAGCCAAACTAGATACTATCTAATATGGTGAGGTAAATGAATATCTAGCTCCCATAGTTAGAGAATAAAGCAAGAATGGAAATCCATTCAAACCCTTACCACCTGACAACTACTGTGACTATACATAAGGTATGGAAACCACTAATCAACTTTGCTTTTTAGAAAAAGTGAAGAAATCAGGAGGAACCGCATAAATAAATATATGAATTTTTACTATCTGTTGCCTTTGGCAAGATGGCTTAGTTGAGTAGAACATTACCTTCAAATTCAAAACTGAAAAATCTAAGAATCCAGATTCGATTTCCATGCTAATACTGTCTCTGGTCAGGTCAGAAACACCTGAAGAAGAAGCGAGAATAATACCTCTTGAAATGTTGTGCCTATACTAACTTGTATGCTATTACTAATAGTTGAATGTAATTGGAATATTTAAATAAAATTAATTTTTTCTAAAGACATTCACTACTTATATTAGATGATGGAAATAGTCCAATATATAAATACAACTAAAACGCCATCATTACAAAACTTCAGGAAAACAATACTATCCTTTATACTTAAAAGCAGTAAATTCCCAATCTTGTGGAGGATAAAGAATCTTCTAACAGGTGGAGAAAAGATTGCAATCATGGAATGATTGGTCACAACTTTTTTTGTAATGTGATTTCTTTTAATTGAGAACAATGAGGCACAGACATTGCTCCTTTTTCTTTTTAACAACTACTAAAGAATCATTATATAAGAAGTCATTCCCCATAATTCCTCATCCATTTATAAAGTTGTTTATCTACCTCTTTCCAATATAGATAAGGTTCTGATTGGCATGAACATTAATTATCTTTTCATTTGCTTTAATATGATGATATTAACATTGAATTATATCAGATATTTTGAAATAGGCTTATCAATGCTTTATTAATAAATGTTAATTTTTGTTGATTTATTTTAGATAATTATTTTAACTTCTTGTCCTTCAATTCAATATTAATAATATAAAGAAAGTCATCAATATATCCAATCAATGGAAAATATTTTCTTACAGTAGAAAATTGTATTTCTCCCTGTATATATTTTTTTTTTGTATGTAAATAATCTCATACACCACGATTGTAATATAGCAAATCAAGTCACACCAGGTATTACTACAAAGTATATTCAATGATCTCTGCGCTTATTTTAATATTTATCCAGAATATATCTAAAATAGTTTACTTGTCATTCAATAGGATCACTTGTTTTTAAGAATAAGATCAGTAATTTTAAACCCTTAATTACTTTTCTATTTAATGAAAATATTTGACGATATCAATTAATGCTGTCATTTCAAAAACCATTTGAAATTCAAAGCTGTATCCACCCTAACTCTAACTCACCTGCATCGCATAAATTTGCTGGCCTTAATACATTTTTGTTCAGAAACTTTTATTTATGTAAATACGAGGCAGACAGGAAAGAAAACATAAACAACTACATTAAAGATCTATTAGCAGCAGGGTTCAAATTTAAAGCTATTAAAAATAAAATCACTAAATTTCATAATACAATAAACAATAAGGCACCTCGCACCAATCTACCAAAAATAACAATCCCCTACATTTCTAAAATATCTAATAAACTAACAAAAGCATTAACCGATAAATTTAACATAGCATTTAGAATTCCACCTAATTCTAATAGATTGATTAACAACTCTAAAGACCACATTGATCGATTGTTCACCCCACACGTGGTATACTCTATTGCCTGCTCTCAGGCCGGATGCCACACTATATATTATGGTGAAATGGAAGCTAAAATCAGCACTAGACTGGCTCAACATCTTTACACGTATAACAGAGCTCAGAGGAATAGCAACACAACCTCTGTATTTTTGGAGCATGCTAAACAATCTGGACACAACTTCACACCTGCCAATCCCATAATATTGTGCTTAGAATCAAATGATCACAAAAAAAAAAATAAAGGAGGCATTTTACATTAATGGAAACATCCATGCTATTAATAGGAAAGACACTTGCTTCGAAATGTCGAAGAAATGGGCTAGTAATACTAGATTATTTGAATATTTGCATATATTTTACTATATATTTTATGAAGGCTATAAGGCATGGATCCTCAAAAACGTTAAGCCGATAAACTTTAATATTAATTTATATCTTTTTCTTTAGTAACAATTATAAATAATTGTTTTTTTTTGTTATATGACAATAATTAGAAAATAATTTAAAAGATAACTTAACATTCATCTGAGGATTAATAAAATTAATTTTAATTTGTTTTATTTTACAAGAACAGTTTTTTGTCTATCAACAAAGGTGCAGTATATTTAACTTCACAATGGAGTGGATTTTAAACGTGTTTCAGTTTGGCTTTTCTCTGAGATATATTGTCCAGAATATGTGATTAATATATATAATTGTACAGTATACATACATTTATAATATAGTCTTAATCAATCAATAAATTATAACTAAATCAAAATAATAGACAACTCTTTTTTTCTATCAACAAAGGTGCAATATACCAGATTTAACTTTACAATGCATCAGGTTTGGCACAATCATAAATTGGTCTTTTTTGGGATATATTGTCTAGAATATGTCATTAATATATATAATTGTACAATGTGATACAGAGAGTGTACCAATAGCTCAAACAAGCTCTTAATTGATAAGTGCGGTAAGATAAAATATTTAAAATCTCTATCCGAAATACTCTTATCCTCAGACCAATTGTTTTTGAGCATATGGCTCACCTCAGTGAGGAGTTAGAGTATTCAGACACCAGATCTAAAATATCAATTCAAAACCCAGCATTTATTTCATATGTAATATTTAAGTAGAAACTCTAAAGTTTTCGGATATAAAGATGTCTTTTATAAACTCCATGTCTGAAAACTTCAGTTTCTACTTAAATATTATGTATGAAATAAGTGCTGGGTTTTGAGTTGATATTTTAGATATAGTGTCTGAATACTGTAGCTCTTCACTGAGGTGAGACATAAGCTCAAAACCAATTGGTCTGGGGATAAGAGTATTTTGGATAGAGATTTTAAATATTTTCTCTTACCGCACTTATCAATTAAGAGATTGTTTGAGCTCTGGGACACTCTCTGTATTACATTTTTGTAAATACAAGTTTATAAAAGCAATGTCATGTTATATATGACATGCTTTATTAATAATTATAATTGTACAATATACATACATTGATTATATACTCTTAATCGATCAATAAGTTATAACTAAATCAAAATAATAAACTTTTTTTTATTAAAAAATATGCAATACACCAAATTTAACTTCACAATGCATTATGTTTGGCAGATGTATTATGTGATTAATATATGTAATTGTAGAATATACATACATTGATAATATACTCTTAATCAATCAATAAATTTATAACTAAATTGAAATAATTGACAACACATTGGCATAAAACTTAATTTAATATCATCATCATCAAATCGATTTTCATTCTAAATAAGAACATTTTTTGAAAAAAACACTAATGCCTGTATTTCAAATCTTATACATTAAGCCTACATCCTGCCCATCCCTCTTCTATGTATTTAAGTGGATAAGGTCCTATACAAGAGGGGTCAGAGTGACTTGAGGTCAAATGGGCATGGCAATAATATTGGCAGTAGCATGGGATTTTGGGCTTTCCATCATCAGATTTTCAATGGTATGGACAGCTGAATAGTTGGATGTTGGAGTAGATTGAAGCCTGTCCATTAAAGTATAAAGATTTGGTATCTTAATATAAACTGAGCACTGATTATGTATATATATATATGGGGGGGGTGATAACCTGGATCAATTGATGAGTGCATATGTATATTGGTGATTATATATCTTTTCTACATGTGTGTGGTCATGTGTATCAGTGGTATGAGATAGTGTGGATTCTGTGTTCAAATCACCTATATTTATAATTGTCATAAGTTCATTTCCATATCTGATATCACTACTGTGATATTACTGTAATTTATTGAAAAATGACTTTAAGAAATGAAATACATTGATAAATATAGAAAGTCAAACACAAAAAAACAAATTTCCAATTTTTTAAAAACTTAACAGATTAAATTTAAAAAATATAATTTAGACAAAAATAGACAGAAATATGTGTAGTGATGTCCAAATTGATAGTGCATTTTATGACATTCTAGTTATAGATGGGATAGCCACATTTCTTTCCTGGTTATTCCCGAGTTAAGAATAACTAAATACCCCTTTACTAACCAATAATTGGATGACTAGCTGATGGCCACAGGGTTATTATCTGAACAAATAATTCCAAACTTGCTTACAATTTTTCAGCTAGTTACCAGGGATTCAAATTCAGGGTTTGAATTATTTGAGGTTAATATAATATGATACGACTGCACCAGAATTTATGCATAAAAGATGTTGCCATGATTATTAAACTTTATAATAAAAAAAATTAAATTTCTTTTTAAAAAAAATGATTTAAAAACTTTTAAAGAAAAATGACATTTTTCAAATATTAATTTCGAAGCAAAAAAAAACTGAATTCCTATAAAATAATAAGCAAGAACTCTGCTGAAAAAAATATGATTTCTTTTCATAAAGAAATCAATATTTTCAGCAAAGAAAATGACAAGTTTTTTTCTGCATACTAAATATAATTTCTAATAGCTTGCTTATTTATTTTTAATGTCAATCATTTGTATACAAATGTAGTCTTATAAATTATTTTTAATTTTAAGCAATGTAGATAGATACTTAGCAAACATAATCAAATGAATATTGTATTCGAAGATAAAAATAGCACTATTAATACGTTAAGCAGAAATACAGTCTATTTGAAACACAATTGCCTTCTTCTAATGAGAAATTTTATTTAGGTGCAAAGTTTTAATCTTTTAAATATTATTCACATATATACATGCATTGAATTTTTTCTTAATACGTTGACATTTTAAATAATCTGTACATCATAAAAAATCTTTCATCTCTTTATTTTATTTTTATTGCAATGTTTATGGTAAAGTGATAAATTTCATATATACTGTAAGCTATTAAGGTATTTTATCTTTCCATTGTTTAGTTTATTGATGCAAACATTAAATTTTATACAATAGCTCTGGTATAATTTTATGATTTTTTCGTAGCTTTTAGTATCATCTGATAATAGGATCTTTTTTTTTAATTTTATAAACATTCAAAATATTTTTTTAATATTATAACAAACTTCTGTACCTTCTCGTAAGAAGAAAGCAAATTATAGATATCTATTAACTTGCCATTTCCCAACACTGAATGACTTTTATTTGTAAAGAATGTAATAATATTCTAATTTGTGATTGAATTTGCTATTTATTTCTAGACATGTTATCTATATATTAAGTACTTGTCTAATATATATATAATTTTAAGGCAGAAACATGATCACTGTTTTTTAATACTTGCTTATAATTTGCTTATGGTGAGCATGTGATGTTTATTGGCTTAAAACCAATCCTGCCTAATAGGATACTGGTGGCTATGGTTATTAAAGAACCAAAGTCATCAAAATGTATAGGTACTGAACTGAGTTCAGACCTATATGACTATATAAGCTAAGGAGCTTGGATTGAAAATATTGTAGTGTTTTCAATTTAAGACTCATAGTTTTGTAGTTAAGTAAAGATAAAAGGTGGCTGCTGGAGGGTTGCATTAGATCTTAAGATCTAGGTGCAGTGCTCTCAGATCCAAGGCTCCTCACAAAAAATACATGATTATTCTGTGCAATGCCAGCACTCATCAGTTGGATCAAATCATAATCTTCCACACAATCATTGTTTGGTTTATATTAATATAGCAATTCCTCAAACTTGAATCGACTGGTTTCAATCTTCTCCCCTTTCAACTTGAATTTTTAGTTTCAATCTTCTCCCCTTTCAACTTGAATTTTTAAAGTATAATTCGTTAGATATAAGAGAAATAAATAAATATTCATTTGGATTGTTTAAAAATAATAAGAATTAAGAAATATTTTGTTGATTTTATAAACTGAAACTAATCTTTCTAGAAATGATGATATCTAAACTCTTTGTTTTGTTTATGATCTCATTTTTTAAATATTTACAAAAGCAAAATGTGAATATTTAAAATTTATTTCAGTAGTAAAAAGAATATCTATCAAATAAAGTCAAATTTATTATTTTTAGATAAGTAATAATAATTTTATCATATATTTTATGTTGACGTGGGAGACAAAGAAAAACATCAGAAAATGCAGACCTATAGGAGGGTTAATATCATAAAACCCTTGGAATTCCTTTCTAAAAAAAGTTTCTTCCCATAAAGAAATAAAAAAGACAATCATTTAATTGCATTAATTTGATTTTTCTTGCATTGAAGAGATAAAGAGAAAAGAAAAACTCTGATTAAAATAAAATGTACAAAGACATTAAAATCTTATTTTTTCTCATTTTTTTAAAAATACTCTTAAACATTTTCACAGTTCAAATTAAACCTATCAGCCAATTAGAACCTCTGATCAGAAAGTTAAAAGCACTTGTTTACATTCTTTTACAATTTTCTCTCTCCTCTACAATCACTTATAACTTTTATTTAAATATTCCCAAATTAAAATCATATTATTATTTAACAAATTTAATGTTTGAGAATTCTCATACTATCATACTAGTAGGAACTTAAAATATTTAGTTAAATAAAGACCCATTAAAATATGTATAGAAAAATTAAATATTATTTTCCCCTTTAATTAAATAATTCTATACTTAAACCTGAGGATCATGCTGCCAACAATCTAATTATTTTTAATGAAGCCATGTAGACCACTGGTTACTATATATATATATATATATATATATATAATGTTTATTAATTAAAAACTTATAATAACAATAAAACTAATAAATATAATGGTAATACTGTCTTTCAAGCTATAGAAGTACTGTTTGGTTAATTCCCTAACCCTCATCAACTGCCATTAAATTCAAAAAACATAACATAAGCTAATGTCATGAGCTCAAATTTCATGAATTTTGAATTTTAATGTTAGCTGCTAATATTAAAATTCAAGATTTATGGAATTTGTTAATGTTAAAATTCAGGATTCATGAGATTTGGGTTGATGACATTTGCTTCCATTAGATTTTTTGAATTTAACAGCAACTGAGGAGGGTTAAGGAATTAACCAAAAGTAGTTCTGTGAATTGAAAGACTGTATATAATAGTTAATTGCCATTGTATTTATTTTTTATTGTTATATATATTGTAACAGTATACACATATGCCATTACATGACTTTCAAATAAAAAAGAATGATAAATAAAATCACCCAAATAAAATTATAAAAAATTAATAAAATTTTATTTAAATCAATATATATATATATATAATTGCACTGATGGCAAACTATTAAATGATTACTTTAAAAAAAAGTTAAAAAAATCTAAAGATAAAAGATTATTTTTAATGGAATGTAAAAAGAAAATAATAAAATTTGTTAATTATTTTCTGCTAAAAGGTATTTTTAAATCTTAGTAGAATGGAAATGATTTTTTTTTATTTAAATGTAATGACATAATAGCAATCAGGCACTTGGGCATTTTATCAACTGTAAGTCAGATAAGAGATCAATTATAAATTACTAGTGATAAATTTGGTGTCCTGCTCCAAAGTGAACTGGCCAATAATGATGTGAATGAACACATGATACACAAAGAAAATCATCATCATCAATAAGAACGGTGTCAAGCCAGGCAAGATTGATCCTGGAATTTGATGATAATGAATTGAAAATGATATAAAAGGAAGAAAAATGTTTTGCTGGTTGTGTTTTTTGTTAAAGTTTTGATTGCTTTTGTTGATTGTGTGATTATTAAATATATATATATATATATATATATATATATATATATATATATATATATATATATATATATATATATATATATATATAAATACATATATATATATATGTATGTATTGCAAACCTCCAAAACCCAATTTGTAGTTTGAAAATACTATTATTTAAACCAAAATCTTATAATATACTTTCTAAGAACTACATTAAAATTAAGTCAGCTGCTGCTTTCACTGTTGGAACCCTAGACCACTAAACTCATTGAATGAGATAACCAAAAAAAGGAAATAAAAGACCAATGTAAAAATTGAATCTCACCCACATGTATCTGCTGCCTTTATATATATATGAGATTATGTCCATGTAAACAGAGCTAACTTTTAGCTTTTGATGTTGCAAAGAAACTATTAATTACTATTAATTGACAATCCCTGAGCTAAACAAGTTTTCTTATTAACCTGTAATAGCTTTTTTGTTGGAGATTTTGTTGAAGTAAAGATTAATGAGAACTTGTTTGGCCTCAGGGATTGTCAATTAGTAGTAATTGTTGTTCCTTGGTGACATCAAAGGCAAAAAATTATCTCTGTTTACATGGATATAATCTATCCATTTCTATTCATTATTATGATAAATATCGATGCAAATGTTTAATTCAGTATATATATATTTAATGAATATTAAACCACTCCACATTGTTAAAAAATTAAGTACCATCTCTGTGAAATAAATATATAAATATATTAGAGTCTGTATTTCAAAATAGCCAGCATTAACCATGTGGGATGATTTATTATATCTATATTTATTTCAGTTTAGTGTTAGCACTGGAATTATCTTCATGTATATATATATATATAAGTACAAAATTTAATTTGGACTTTTGGAAAATAATGTCTTATTTATTTAATTTTTACCGTATACATTTTTACTTACACATTTGTATTCCCCTCACCCTCTTCTATAAGAAAGTATAATTTGTTCCTAAATCTCTCCTCTGCTAATATTCACTGAATAAAGAACAGAAGTGATTTTCCCCTAACTATCCATATTACAATATAAGAATGTTTTACAAATGTTTAAACTCAACAACATTATTACTATTGTTTTATTTAAATTATATTGTCAATTTTGAAAGAATCTTTTTTTTTATTACTTTCATTTCATGAGGTCTAAAAATGTTTGGTCTATTTTTCTAATTAGTGCACCTTATATCATACAACTAAACCACATGCTGGACTATCCACATAATTTGCATATATTTTGCATATCACCATTATCTCCCTGTTCTGCATTGCTCAATATTGCTATGAATATGAGGCAATCCACCTCAAAAGTGCTAAGCATTTAATATTTTTGCACTCTGTATAGCTTCTTTTTCAAGTGCTTCACACCCTTTTAATTTTATTTATTAATGTTATTGATAAAAAAACATAGCAAATACTCAAATCTTTTTATTTATATGAAAATACTTTAAAACATTTATTTTTACTTTCTATTTTAATTTTCAAAAATATAATTACTAAAATATTAAATAAATACAATGTTCAATGTCTATTTGCAAACACATTCAACAAATGATTTTTTTCTGTAAACCAATGTTTGACTAAATTTCCAATTAAAAGATTAATATGTATTTTAAAACCAATTTGCATACTCCTAATTCATCATAAATTAATGCCATTTTTTAATGAAAAATTAAATATACAATTCATTAATGTTTATTATATACCTCTAAATATAACATTGTGAATAAACTCTCTACAAGTTGTATCTTTTAGTTTCTCAGTAATTACTCTAATAAGTTGATAATTATGAATATATTCATTTAAATAAATTTACTTATAATTTTGATCAATAGATGGAGCCTCTCATTTTAAATGAATCTGCATTTACACAGTTTTAGATAATTTTTCATATTCAAAATGATTGATTATTATGAAATGAAATTGAACTTAAATTAAGCAAAAATATTTTCTGAAATATTGGTAAAGGAGAAATTTAAATTAATTTATAAAATGTATTTCTTAAGTTAGGTCATGAAAACTGTGGAGGTAAATTACATAATAATGCATTTGAAAAACTTCTTTCGTTCCAATTTGTATAAATTTCAATTTTTTTTAGATAGTCTTTATTAAAAACAATAAATTATTTAAAAAAAATTTGCTTGTAAAAACTGTAACAATTAAGTTTCTCAAATGTGGCAAAATTTAGGATTTTATATTTGCATTTTCACATTTTTAATCATTACTTTCTATAAATTATATTAAAAATACATATTTTTTGTTTAATTTTTATGTTTTTTTAAAAGCGGTTTCTGTTTTGTATAACATATTCTTATATTCAGATGACATTCACATTTTGGTTTATAAATGTTTTCTGGATTATTAAGCATCTTCCATTGCCTAAACTAACAACATTTATCATCATCATCATCAACCATTATCAATCCACTGCAGAATGAAGGTCTCTCCAAGTTCAATCCATCTTCTCTGAGCTTTAGCTTTTCTTCCCCACATCACTCCTGCACACTTTTTTATTTCATCCACCATCTCACATGTGGTCTTTTCCTGGGTCTTTTGCAATCTTTTGGAATCCAGTTTAAGATTTCAATTGTCCATCAAATGATGTTAAATATTAAACTCCTGTTTTAGTTTCTACAATTTGGTAAGAAATTGCATTTATTGTTAGGTAAAAAATAATGATGATTAGGCATTTTATGATTTAGTACAGGGGTGATTGTGCTTAGCATAATATAGTATAATGAACTATGCATTGCCTGATTTAATAAAGTGATGATTAGGCTTTGCATAAATTAGTGTAGAGGCGATTATGTTTAGCATAAAACATTGCAGTGAACATTATGCTTTTCCTGATTTAGTATAGTGACAATTATGCTTTACATGGATTAGTGCAGTGATAATTATGCTTAGCATAATATAGCGCAGTCAACATTATGCTTTACCTGATTCAGTGTAGTTATGATTATGCTTTGCATGAATTGATGCAGTGGTGATTGTGCTTAACATCATACATTGCAGTGAACAGTATGCTTTGCCTGATTTAGTATAATGATGTTTATGCTTTGCATGAATTAGTGCAGTGATGATTATGCTTAGCATAATATAGAGCAATCAACTTTATGCTTTATCTGATTTAGTATAGTTATGATTATGCTTTGTATGAATTAGTGCAGTGGTAATTACGCTAACATAATACATTGCAGTGAACATTATGCTTTGCCTAATTTATTATAGTAATGATTATGCTTTGCATGAATTAGGGCAGTGTTGAGAATGCCAGATTGAAAAACTAAGTTCCTGCATCAATTTCCATGTTATAAATGAGGAGAGGAAAATGTTAATTTAGTAAACGAAACAATTTTGTCCTTTTAATTACTATGGTACTCCAACACTTCTGAAGCAATTGATCATATAATTATTTTATTGAACGCAACTGTGAATACTAATCAGATTTACAGTCTATTTATGGATGTGATACAAAATGGCTTCTCTTTAAATGACATCAGACATGTCTGATAATAAAAATTTTTATATATATCTAACAATCTTGTTAACTAAGCATAGCCTATATTTTTTTTTTCTCCATATGTCATAGCATCGGCCGGGAGGCGAACCCACAACAACCGTCTACAACCAACTGCTTGCTTGCAAGGCAGCTGCGCTGACCTCTCGGCTAACAACGCTTGACAAGCATAGCCTATATTTTCACAAAGAAATGCATTATAACTTCAATATATATATATATCTTAAGTCCGTTTATTAAATGAAATGTACAATTGAATGCTGATAACAAAAAAACCAAACAACCTAAAGACTAATTGAATAAAAGATTAAAAGAACAAAGTTTTAAAAGATTACTCAGAAACATCTTTTAATCATGTGATCTGATAAAACAGTTTTGTAAAAAAGATTTAGATAATAAGTTATTTTGAACAGTTTTTCTTTCTTGTATTTTCCCCTTTAGATAAAAAGAAAAATACCGCAATATAAGAAGAATTGCTCTGTATATTATTTTTTAAGAAAAGAAAAAAAAATATTTCACCATCTTGCATCCCTATCAATGCAGTTACATTATTTTTAAGACAGCTGAGAGATCTAATTCTTTTCCCTACTAGATTAAATATACAAGATTCTTTATTTAAGAAAGATAGTGAAAAAAAAAAAAATGCTTTCAATCTTTTTCTAAAAAAACAAAAAAACAGGCAATATTTAAAAACTACTATATCAAATAAAATATATAATATAACCTAATAATTCAATTAGTAGTTAGTTCGTTCAGTACAAGTAAGAAATAAATGTCCGTCATCAAGATTAATCGAGTTTATTTAGAATAGCAAGTTTGAAAATAAGTAAAATGAGAAAAAGATATAAAAAGAGCGAAATTAAATCAAATGCCAAAACTAGAGGTAAATATATATATATAATTTAAAATTATTGAATTGAATATGAATGGTAAAATTTAATAGATGAATGCTGGTTTAGCATGAAATACGCATATTGGTGATTATTTATCTTTTCTACATGTGTGTGATCATGTATATCAGTTGTATGAGATAGTGTGGATAGTTGGTGGGTACTTGAAAGTCTGAGTTCAAATCCCCTATATTTAGATTAAGTATGAATAGATGAAAAAAGGCAAAGAAATGAGTAATTAGATTCAATGAGCGACTGTATATTAGATTTAAGCAATTTCTTCTTTCTCATCTTTAGTGGAGTCTTATAATGTAGTTAGGGTATGTATCTATATCACCCTATCATGATCGGGTATGGATTTCAACCCAAATAACTCATGACATTTTTTCAGACCACAAACAGGTTTAAGATTTTTTTTCAATTACCCGTAGATGATTTCATTTTGGCAATAAAATTATCATTACTATTGTTTTCAATCATTATTAACCCATTGTAGAATAAAGATCTCTTCAAATTGAATTTAATTTTTTTATAATCCATAGTCTCTCCTCTCCAAATTATACAAACTACTTTATATTATCCAATCATCTCATACATACTCTATTTAATACTTCAGATGTTCATCTTTTATCATAACTTCTAGAAATTTGTAAATTACAGCTCCATCTCAGGTTGTTGAATACCCATTGAATCTCAATAAAAAGTGACTGATTTTTCAGCTGAATAGCTTGCGGCACCATATGTCAATCAAAACACCTGTTGCATACTAACATATTTTAGTAAGTGACCATACAACATTTAAGTTGCTAGTATGTCTGCACCAGAAGTTATGACATAAAATATGAGTGTTTTTCTGAAGGTTTGTGATGACGGTGTTTTGGGCTTGTGATGATGGTGTTTTAGTTGTATTTATATATTGGACTATTTTCATCACCTAATATAAGTATTGAATGTCGTTAGAAAAAATTAACTTTATTTAAATCTTCCAAATACATTCATCTGTTAGTAAAAGCACATTAAACAGGTTAGTATATGCACAATATATTGAGAGGTATTATTGTCACCTCTTTTTCAGGTGTTGCTGGCTTGACCATTGACAGTACTAGTGTGGTAATTGAACCTGTGATCTTAAATTCTTGAGAATTGAATTTTTAAGGTAACACTAACCAACTAAGCTATCCTTCTGAAAGCAAGTCAGTAGAAATTTCATATACTTATCTATGAGATTTCTCCTGGTTTCTCCACTTTTTCTTCTTAAGAGCATAGTCACACTAGGATGACATATGGGATTGTTTGCCATTATCATATGAGCAGCTGCTTTAAATTTTCTTCTTTGTATCCTTTCTTCTCTATCCAATATTTTTGTGTTTCCAAGTTGAACATATGTTCATTGGTACATACATGGTCTGATGCCTTAGACACATCTGTATTCTCTCTTTTAATCATCAGTTTGTATTCTTGCAAGCACTTTTTAAAGGGATGACTGATCTCCCAATATACATACATTCTTGCACATTCACATGGTATTTCATAGATGTAGTTTTTTTCTTTTCAGCATTTCAAATTTGGGTTTTGTAGATGTTAGAATGCATTGTGTGGTATAGCTCTGGAAGGCTATTTTGATGTTATACTGATTGCAAATTTTCCTTAAATTGTCTTCTATTTTTGGTATGTATGGATACACTACAGTATCAATAATTATTTTTTGATAGTTCTTTTTGTTGTCTACTTATGGTTTTCTTAACAATAGCTGATGGATAACCATACTATCACTGGTCTGGCCAACAACACTAGAAGAGGGAATCTAGAAGTCCAGGTTTGATTCCCATGCTAGTGTTGTTACTGGTCAGAGCAGCAACACCCAAAGAAAAGAGGAGAATATCTCTTGAACATTGTGCATATATTAACCTGTGTGCTATTACTAATAGTTGAATAGTATTTGGAATATTTAAATAAAGTTATTTTTTTCTAAAGACATTCAATACTCATATAAGATGATGGAAATAGTCCAATATATAAATACAACTAAAATATGCCAGTGTTTGTATCTTTATAAAAAAAATTGTATGACAACATTAAATTATGTTTAAAATTTTACAAAATTGCTGCTTAAACATTTGAACTTATTTAATCTTTGCATGGCAGTGAGGCACAATCCATAAAAAATGATTTTCAAGCATTTTGAAAGATTCCATGATGGCAGGAAGAGGAAGAAAAATGATCAATGCTAGGTGCATCAAAAACAAGTGGAAATGAAAGTAATGTGCAAACAATTGCCCTAATTCTTAAAACTGATCACTATGTATCTATCAGACTCATTGAGAAACTTGCTAGCATTTTGAAAAATACTGTCAACAATATTTTAATGGAAGGTGTGATTTGGGTCCCCTTTGCTGGCAATTGACCAAAAAGATTCCAGAGATGAACATTACAAATATATGTCAAAGCTGCAACCGCTGATCGTGAAAATCTTATCAAGCACTGTAACAAGTGTTATGACATGTTTCCAATGTGAGCTATTAACCAGGCATCAGTGTGCATAATGGAGATTAACAGAAAATGGAAACCAAACAATGTGAAATGCACAAGAGCCAAATCAAAACAATGCGCACTAATTTTTTTATTCTAAAAATATTGTTCATGACAAATACATAGGTCAGACTATAAATGTTCATTGCTCAAGTATTTTAAATTATTTGTACTCCCAAGTCTTTTGTCAAGTAATCAGAATACCATGAATAAAGCTCTTTGCTACTGTTGCATAATATCATACTAGTAAGATTGTGCGCAATGTTTTGGCCAAAAGAAGCATCATCGAGCTTGAACGTCTTATTCTTTTGATTTAGCTCCTGGAGACTTTTTGGCTATTGCCAAAATAAAAGTTGGCCATAAAAAGAGCATGTTATGATTTATTTCAAGATATCCACAAGCTTGTAACAAAGTTTCAAAGACTACACCAAACTGTTTTATAATTATTTCCAGCAGTTTATTGAACCACAAGTAAACTATTTCAAATACTTTCTAAAAAAAAAAAAAAACCATAATAAAATCTTGTGTTTCCATTTGACTATTTTTCAATGATGTCCATAACTATTACTTCTCTTACCCAAATATTTTGCTTTTAATTTCTTCTGGTTACTCCACAACGATCTCTCCATACTTCACTAAATGTTCTGAAGTCATATATAGTCAACTATTAACTGTTCATGTCTTAAATATATAAGTAAAAAACTGGCTATTTAATAAATGATGGTAAATCTAGCTATAGTATTGACAATTGTTGATGCACTATTCTAGTCAAAATACTATTTTAAATTTAATGTGGCTTTTACACTGGCTGGGAAGATTATCATTCCTCTTGGTATTAGACTAATGATTTGTCTTATATTTTTAATTAACAAAATTCTCAATTATAAGTTTTGATTATTATACTAATTGTTCAGACAGTTAAATGTTATTTAAATTAAGTACATTTAAGTTCGTTAATCATGGACATGTCAGACCCCATGATATTAATTCTATCGCATGAAACTTTTATTTGTTATTATACAGTGTGTATAAATAATGTGGAAGGAGTATATATTTTTAATTTATTTATTTATACTTTTAAAAAGAAATTTATTTAACAATTTTAAAAAAAGAACTAAAACAGTGACTGTATCAAAATATTATATTCAGTTATAGATAAAAGAAAATCAAATTATTTTACATTATGAATTATTTCAGATTTATAATAAATTAAATCCAAAATGATCCAAAATGGAAATATCAAATTCCGATAATATTAACAATATATTTTACAACAGTTCAAAATAAATATTAAGATTAATGTCTATTATGATCGTAATTGGTGATATAAGTAAATGACACATGGATAAAACATTTTTTTTTCCATATGTCATAGCATCGGCCGGGAGGCGAACTCACAACCATCTGCAACCAACTACTTGCTTGCAAGGGAGCTGCGATGACGTCTCGTCTAACAATGCTATAGTATAAAAATGCAACAAGCCAGAAACTAGTCTGGGGATATTGGATGAGTAGGCACTAGATGAAGATTTTATGCACAAGCCTTCTGATATCCACTGATTCCTCGGGCTTGTACTAAGTGATAATATGCATAGAGAGTTTTGCCTGGTTTAATTCAGCATCTTAGTATGCCTAAGCAACATATAGCTCATTAGTACAGATCCACATTTTTATTTAAATTTTTTATAGGTCTTCTCATGTTGATAGTAGAAAATGACTATTAGATCAATTATTTTGCATCTTTTTGTTGATAGTCACAGTCGATAAAGTTACCACGAACAATCATCTATTTAATTTATATTGTGATATTGCCATTAAAAGTAATCAAATGATTTATTGTTGAGAATTTAATCGAAGAATGAGCCCTGGAAGTAAAAGGGTTAAAATGTGATCCATAAATTTTGAGCTCTACCCTGATACTCTTATGTAAGCCATGTATTATAAAATAATGCAATTATTTAATTTCATGCCTATATATTAAATTCTTAAAATAATTAAGTTATAGATTGTGTCTCAAGGTCTATTATTTTTTCAGAAGCTCATGAAGGTCTATGCACTGTACCAGGAACCCTTTTCACTGATGATAATAATATTACTTATACTGATTACTCATATATGTATCTCTATATCAAGATATAGATAATGCTTCCTGTGTCCATATGAAGTATTCAAATTTAATATATATTTTGTCAGTGTATCCAAAGCTTAATTGATATTTAATTAAAATTGGATTTTGATTATTTAACTTTAAACCACTAAACATCACATGATCACTATCTCTTATACTAGCACATAAATATTATTAAACAAGGCAAAACTCTCTCCATACAGTAGTGCCACCCTGTGGCATCCATTGATTACTCTGGTTGGCACAGGGTGGCACTACTGTATGGAGAGAGTTTTGCCTTGTTTAATAATTTAACTTTCAGTTTCTTATATATTTATATCAGGTTTTCTGATTATCTTTCCTGATAACCACATGCCAAATCCTATCCCAGAGGATCTCATTTAACATTTATTTATGAAAGTTTATTTGAATGTATCAGGTTGGAATTTTGTCAACCTAGTTTCAGGGTGCCAATTTCTTCTTCAAAAAAACCCATCAATGAATATCTTACTTTCTAGCATTATCACCATAGTTCTCATGATAGCAATTCTGCTTTTCCTCACGTCAGAATATCAGCACTCAGGATCGTTGAGAAATTTAAATGTACACACTGGAAGTGATACTACTTAAAGAATAACACACAAACAACTAAATAAATTAAATCACACTATTATTTCTCCAGACACTCTCAATGGATTTCACAGATTATCTGAAGACATTATTATTTGATGATTAAAAATAATAAGTTAATAGACAACATTAAAGAAATATCAAAAATGAATTATAAATATACAAAGTATTTAACTAAGGTATATATAGGAGGATTTGAACTCAGACTCTCATGCCCCTTTACTAGCCACACTATCTCATACTACCTATACACATAATCACAGACATGCAGAAAAGATAAATAATCATCAATAATCGTATTTTGGGCTAAACCAGCACTCATCAGTTGGTACAGATTACCATATCCCATACATATATATAATCAGTGCTCAGTTTATATTAAGATAGCAAATCCTTACACTTCAATGGACAGGCTTCAACCTATTCCAACCTCCAACTTTTCAGCCATCCATACCATTGAAAACCTGATGATAGAATTTCCAAATCCCATGCCGATGCCAATATTGTTTACAATTAGGCTCCAGGTATAAGAGTGCCTGGTATTTTAAATCTTTTATATTAAGCCTGCATTCTGTCCATCCATCTTCTAAGTATTTAAATGGATACTGTCCTATATGTGAGAGGTCAGAGTGATTTGAGGTCAACAAGGGCATGATAACAATATTGGCATCATCATGGAATTTGGGAATTTATATCAGATTTTCAATGGTATGGATGGCTGAAGAGTTGGAGGTTGGAGTAGGTTAAAACCTGTCGATTAAAGTGTAAAGATTTGCTATCTTAATATAAACTGAGCAATGATTATATATATATATAATGAGATGATAATATGGACCAACTGATGAGTTCTGGTTGATGAGTGCTGGTTTAGCACAAAATACTGTATTGGTGATCATTTATCTTTTCTGCATGTGTGTTGTTATGTGTATCAGTAGTATGAGATAGTGTGGATAGTGAAGGGGCTTGAAAGTCTGAGTTCAAATTCCTTATATTTACAATTAGGCTCCAGGTATAAGAGTGGCTGGTATTTCAAATCTTAACTACGGTATATATCTCGATATATTAATAAAATTTGTTTATGATAAATAGCAAAAATTTAAAGCAACAATGCACTAGAGCACAAAGCCTTGAGTATGAAAAAAAATTTTAATTAAATTTGGCATTATCTAGCTTATCCATCAGCCATAGTCACTTGATTTCACTTCGTTCACCTTCATTTTATTCTCCCATATAAAAAAACCTTAATATTTATTTATTTTTTGCCAACTTAGAATTGGTGAAGAAAAAATGATGGAAACATTAAACATATCCCTTTGCAAAAGTTTCTGGATGACTTTGAAAAATGAAAAACATGTTTAGACCAGTGCATTACATTAAATGGACAATAATTTGAAAGGGATATAACATCTAAAAATAAATACACAATTTTTTATTACAAAATTCTGGTTATTTTTGTCTACCCCCTCATTTAACTTTTTTTTTTAAAAATGTCATAGCACTGGCCAGGATGCAAACCCACAACCCGGGCAACTTCCTGCAAGTGCAAGGCAGTCATGCTGACCTCTTATTTATCATTTTAATTGATTATAAAAACAATAATACAAAAACATCTCTGATAAGATAGATAAATGAATTAGGTGAAAAAAAAATTAATATTTGTAGAAAAATATTTATGGGAACAAGGGGTATTTACCAAAAGAACTTATCAGGGTAATAGTAGCAGTTAAATGTTCAGAATAAGATACAACCAAAAATTAATAATGAGTTTTTTTAGTTCACATTGCAGTTGCTATTAGAAGGCAGCTAAAGTAAATCTACATTATGATTAGATTGCAATATTAAAATTCATGGTTTCTAAAGTTTAGGAAAAACTTAGACCAGTCCCCCAATGCATTTTGAAAGAATATCTGTCCATTTACACCATTATCGTCACAATTTTGGCAAGAATTAATCTGCCTATATCAGAAATGAGACTTTGAATCTTCATTATTTAATTCATTAAAGCCATTTACTTGCTGTGGAAAATTGTTAAAGTCATGCTAGAACATAACCAAAGAATAATAGATAATTAACAGTAAGAAAATTTATAACATTGAAGGCCATTGCTATTGGACATTTAAACTTAACTGTACAGGAAAAAATTTCTTAATAATATTTATAACTTTAAATTTATTTAAATCTGTCACTTCAAATATTTAAAACAAATAATACTTAACTTTTTTATAAATCTCCTCATATACACTTTAATGCAATTTTTATATAATTCCTCTTTTATTTTTTAACAGTTTTGACTATCCTGCAGTCTTCATCAGAGCTTTTTATAACCTTCTTTTTCCTTTTTACATTTATAACTATTTTATAAATCTTCTCATATACACTTTAAAATATTTTTTATATAATTTCTCCTTTATTTCTCTAACAGTTTTGACTGTCCTGCAGTCTTCATCAGAGCTATAACATTTAAACACATGATCATATAATCATTATTTTATGTACATATAAAAATACATTTTACATTATTATTAATAGTCATAATTTACTTTAACTCTGTACCATTACTTCTCGTATTTCTTAAATATTATTTTCTTATTGTTTCTTTATTGTTTCTACTTCCTTTTTATTTTTTATTTATTCTAACCTATCTATCATTCTATATTATTTTTTAATATATCTTTATCACCTTTCTATTTTATTTTTTATTTTAATATCTATTAATCTAATTTTTTGTCTTCCTTTCTATTATTTATCTATGCTTATTATTTTATTAATTTTTATTTATTCCTATTTCTTTTTTTATTAATCAAACTCATTTTTAATTTACTTATTCAATTTTACTCACCTTTTATAACCTTCTTCTTACTTTTTACAATTATAACTGGCTCTTTTTTAAATTCTTTACCATTTTTTTCATATATTCCTTTAATGTACCTCCTTCTATTATCAGTTTCTTTTAACTTTTTATCATATTCTCCATTTCTGTTTAGATTTGGTTTTATCTTTTTAATTAATATAGCACCTTTTATTTTTCTAAATAGAGATGGAGGGGGGGGGATTATTTTTATAGCAGTATTAGTAATAATACAAAAATAAATATATATATAAAGTTTTTTAAAAATAAAAAGATTAATGAATAGAATAAAAAGATAAAGAAATTGATAATCAAGGGAATTAGATTAAAGGAGTGTACGAAAAAGAGGTTATAGAATTTAAAAAAGAGTCAGTTATAAATGTAAAAAGGAAGAAGGTTAAATAAAAAGATAAGGAAAATGAATAAATAAATCAAAAATGAGATTAATTAATAAAGATAGAAATAAGAATAAAATAGAAATTATTAATAAAAGAATAGGTACAGATAAATAATAAAAAGGAAGAAAAAAATTAGATTAATAGGTATTAAAATAAAAAATAAAATAGAAAGGTGATAAAGATATATTAAAGAATAATGTAGAATGATAGATAATATAGAAGATGAAATAAAAAATAAAAATAAAAAGGAAGTAGAAATAATAAAGAAATAATAAGAAAATAATAATTAGGAAATAAGAGAAGTAAAGGTATAGAATTAAAAATATGATTATGAATAATAATGTAAAATATGCATTTTTATATGTATATAAAATTATTGGTTATAAAGACTGCAAAACAGTCAAAAGTGTTAAAAAAATAAAGAAGGAATTATATAAAAATTACATTAGAGTTTATATGGGGAGATTTATAAAAAAGTAATATATATTATAATGGTTGGGCAGGGACTCTTTCTCAATCTGCCATACCAGGGCACTACTAGGCTATTAGAACCTAGAAAATTTATATAGTAGGCAGATACTTATGGATAAGATTCAACTTTTGTTGACCGATAGCCATAGCCACTAGCTTCTCATGGGGTAGCTGAGTTTTATAATATAAATTTCAAACTTATTCTTAATTATATATTTCAAAGTATTATTAATAAAGATGAAATAACAAATCACTACCAGTACTCATAAGACGAACATTTATTAAGCACATACCATATATATTAGAACCTTTGAGGATTAGATTCTTTATTTTAACATTATTAGATAGATTTAAATTCTGAAATTTATCTTAATATGCACAGATGAAATATTTTATATAATTTAATATTTTATAAATGTTAAGCATAAATAGACTACATAGAATATGAATTTAAAGACTTTCAAATCATTTAATCTCAAGCTAAACATTAGCAGTTAAACCAACACTAGCTTTCTGATATACAGACATAGCCAACATTACATGAAGGGGTTAGCATAAAACCATCCTGACAGGAATGTGCATCTGACCCTCATCGAGTACAGGAATGTGCATCTATCTGACAAAGGAATCATATAAAAAAAATATTGAGAAAACAAAATGCTCCATATAGAGGGAAAGCAGTTCTTCATGACTTATAGTCCCTATCCATAGAGCATAAGAAATCAAATGGTGTAGGGAATACCTCTATCACCAATAACAATGTGATGGCTTCCTTTTTTGGACCATGCATTCATTTGGGTACTATGCCCTCTATGCTAATGCAGCACAAAAGAATGAAAATGTAATGCACCTCTTCATACTACATTGATATAAAACATCATACATACCTCCACTAGCATCGATACAACTATGAAGGAAATAGTCCAAAATTAACCCCACATAATCTAAACTTAATGAATATATGCAGCTATCTACCCTTAACATTAAATTTAATAATTTAGTAAAAAATAGAAATAATTGATAGCAAACATTACACATAAGAGAGAAATATTAATAATTAATTTAGAGTTCTTTTGCTCATCAGATAAGAGCTTATTTAGAAGTTACAACTTGAAGTTTATTTAAGATATCAATTTAAAAGTTCATATTGCATATAAAAGTTATCCTCTAGATTGTGGCATGTTATGGAAGTCCATCCTAGTTATCATGTTTTGGATATTGTTTTCATTGGAGATTAAACCGATGCTTTCCATTCATTCAGGAGCCATCATTTGGGAGGCTTCCTCAATCAGTGCAAATAAGGAAAATAAAATCTATTGTGAAACCCCTATATCGTGGAGTCCACAATACAACTGCAAAATATTTTAGACCGGTCACCACCACTCAATCAATAATCAATCAATAGTTAATCAAGAATCAATCCCCTTCTATTCAATTATTTTTCTTTTTATAGAGTTACACCTCCCTTATCACCAAATTTTTGGATCAATCACTCACTCCTGATGTTGCTCCGATCTTATTGGCCATGATGGTTTTCCTTTCTGGATTGTGTGCTTGTGCATTACATTTATTACATTTTAATAGAACAATGATTTCCCTTTTACTAAGATTTAAACTTAATTTTTGAATAGAAACTACTATTATTATTTTCTTTTACATTATTTTAAAAAATAATAATCCTTTATCTTTAGATTTTTCTTTTTTTTTTTTTTCATGTGTCATAGCATTGGCCTGGAAGTGAACCTGCTAACCCGGGACAACTGTTTATAAGGCAGCTGTGATGACCACCAACGCTTGCCTTTAACTTTCTTTTGAGTAATTATTTAATAGTTTTTAATCTGTGCAATTTTATAACTATTATTTAAATTTGAATTTTTATATTGTACCAGGTCGAACCGCTGAAACCACCTACTTACACGTATATAAGTTTTGGCCGGTTTCAAACTCCTTCATAACACATTTATAATCTTATAAAGGTTACGTGAACGAACCGGCATGTTCGAGCAAAATGGGAGATCTTATTGATAGCTTTAACTATCAACAATGGCCCATCTTGGCTGCTAGATTCAAACCCCTACTATCCAAACACTTTATTTGTTTCGGAGTAAACTTCAGATGCCAGATATCTATTCAAAAGAATAAACAACGTCTTTGGTCAGTAGGCTCATAATCCAGCACTCGAAACTATCCCGTAAACTAGCCCAGTCTAATTTTAATCAGTAATTAATTATACAAAATTGGTGGTGGAAAGAATTAACAAAAGGTTGGTAAAAGAATTGACTGACAAATAAAGTTTAAGTTTAAAGATAATTTACTTTAATCAACATTAATTAAGTTTTAAAGATAATTGATTAACCAACATTATATTACTAAATTTAAATATCTTGACAATCTAATTTAATACACGCATATTTTTAAATAAACACATTATAACATATTTTATGAAAAAAAAAGCATAAATAATCTATGACATTTAAATTATCTCACATTCACAAACATAATAATAAAGCATTAATAGCATTTGAAACTTAAACACACTTATCAATAGTTCATTTTATGTATGATAGAGTTCATATAATTTGAATCTTGAATGTTTACGAATTACAGCGGTGGCTACTACTTATAAATGATAATAAATAAATGTTTACCTAGCATTTTTGCTTGTCGTTGGATGCTTCTCATGGAGTATATCTAACCGGTTAGATTTTGACGTTTATTGAAGAGATCCTATGTTAATCCGTTGGTTTTATTCTTGAAAACAATTGAACATTTGACGAAGGATTTCTGAGTTGTTATGCAGACATTACTTCACAGGTAGGTTTTGATGATCTTGTTGGACAAAGGGCTGAAAGAGGAGTGTATATTTCCATAAGATTTTCAGCACTGCATTTCTGTAAACAAGACTGACACTGCAAAACTAGACTGAAACTGCAAACTCAAACTAGACTGAATGTCCGATAAAAATCTAGCTATTTATATCTGTGAATGGTTTTTGTTTTAATATCCTCCAGCAAATGGTGCAATAGGTGTTGTCGAAATTCCTTTAGATTAATCCTATGATAACGTGTTTTTTGATTGATTGTTTAATTAGTAGTAGCTATTTCAAAACATGTTGTTTTCATATCTTTAATTAGTAGCACACCGCTGTGTTTGTTTTTTTTTTTAAAATACATTTTTCATTTATTTATAATATTTAATACTGATACATTTTTTTTACATTCGCATGCACATATATAATTTTATTCTACACATCAAAACTAGTTTTAAGATTATTTTTCTTCTTTAATTTAAATGAAGAGATTTATATATATATTTTAAGCCTTTAAATTGTATTTCACTAATAATAATAAACTCTTTACTTCCTTTTTATAAAACCTTCAATTTAACTTTAAGAAAAACCCCTTCCCACTTTAAATCAATGATTTTTCAACTTTTATTTCAAACTCTTTTGCGAAAGATTTTTTTGTTTTAATAATTTTTTTACGACAAAATTATTTTATATACATGTGCCAATTTGGCCTTGGCACAATATATATATCAATTTTATTTACGGATCTTTTCCTTTTTAATTTTCATTTTAAAATGATGTAATGGCATATATGTATACCATTACAATATGAATATATGTCGAATGCAAAATAAGAAAAGTAAAGAGAAGATATAAGAATAATACTTGACTTTCCAATAATTATGACCAAGTGTATATATATTGTAACTCTTTAATTGGTTGATTATGTTGAGTGAGTATCTAAAAACATATATTGTAATCCAAAATTTTACATTTCAGAAAAAAATAACTTGCACAAATAATTTAATATATAAAACTCAAAAAGATAATTTAGTGGGGATAAAAACTGCACATCTTTCATTTGTAAATTTTTTTTTTAACAATTACGTAATTTTAATATAAATGATTTTAAGAAATACAAACTTATTTACTTATATAATTATGAATACATTGTACAGGCTTAAACCTGCATTTATATATGTAATATATGTGGGATTCGAACTCAGACTTTCACACGACCCACTACTCTCAATGCCATCTCATATTGCTGACCCACCTGATCACACGCATGTTGAAAAGATAAATAATCACCAATATACATATTTCATGGTAAACCAGTTATCATCAGTTGGTCTAGATTACTATCCTCTCACACACATATATAATCAGTCTCAGCTTTATATTAAGATAGCCAATCTTCATACTTTAATGGACAGGCTTCAAACTATTCCAACTCACAACTCTTCAGCCTTCCATTTCATTGAAAATCTGATGATGGAACGTTCAAAACCCTTATTAGTGCCAAAGTTGTCATCCTACCCATGTTGACATATTAGTCATTCTGATCCCTCATGTACAGGAGAATATTCCATTTCTACCTACATATGCGAGGGATGGGGAGACCTTTCACACACTATTTATATAAATTAATACATTGTACAGGCTTAAACCTGCATTTATATATGTAATATATGCAGGATTCGAACTCAGATTTTCACACGACCCACTACTCTCAGTGCCATCTCATATATATATAAAGCTGAGCACTGATTATATATATGTGTGAGGATAGTAATCTAGACCAACTGATGATTGCTGGTTCAGCATGAAATACGTATATTGGTGATTATTTATCTTTTCAACATGTGTGTGGTCAGGTGGGTCAGCAATATGAGATGGCACTGAGAGTAGTGGGTCGTGTAAAAGTCTGAGTTCGAATCCTATATAATTATGTTAGAATTAAATAAAAGTTATTATGAAATTCAATATTAGTATTTTATTTTACAGTAATCCTTTAAAAGATGGGATCTTATTTTCTACGCTGAAATTCTAATAAATAAACACCAGTAAAATAATTTATTTATTATAAACTAATGATATATTAGGTTATTAATTGTAATGAATAATATTTCAGGTAAAATATTGTTATTAAAATATATTAGTTTGAAGAAATTAAAAAGATAACATATTTTAAATATTAATTTAAAATTATTTAAATTTATCTGTTTCAAAATTATTTATTGGTTTTATTATTGTTGTAAATTCTGTCAGCAAATTAATTATTTAAAAACTATTAGACAATTTTCAATTTATTGCCCAATGAAATGTAATTGATTGGGTTTATTATGTCGCGCTGTCTAGACTTATAAATACAATTGAACAGATGAGAGGAGGAAGAATAAGAAAGAAAAAGTAAAAAGGAGAAATGAAACCACTGTTTCTCTTTAAAAAGTTTGTAAAAACTTTTAAAATTTAGTCAAGCGTTGGTGGTCTAGCGGGTAGCGTAGTTGCCTTTCAAGCAGCCGGGTCTGGTTCGTTTCCCGGTCAACACTTTGACATATAATGAAAAAAAACTTATAAAATTTAACTTATTTTATTTTTATAAACATTTATATACGTAATTTAAACCCACTGGAAAAGGAACATAATATTTTAAATAGTAATTTAAAAATGTCTAAGTAAGTTCGACTAATTACTTCATCTAAGATACTATTATTGTCTGCAACTTAAATCATAATTTTAAAATTCTATTAAAAGAAAAAGTGCAGGAATTTGTTACTATTGATGGAAACACCATGAAGGATAAGGATAGTCGACTTCAATTAATTAAAAGGTATAAATACAAACAGAGCAAAACTCTCCATACAGTATTGCCACCTGTGCTAAACAGAGTAATCAATGGATGCCAGAAGGCTTGTGCATAAAATCCCTATCTAATGCCTACTCATCCAATATCCCCAGACTAGTTTCTGGCTTGTGGCCTTCGTCAGTGAGGAGTTTTGGATCTGAGAGCACTGCATCTAGATCTTAGGATCTAATGCAACCCTCTAGCAACCACCTTTTATCTCTACTTAACTACAAAACTATGAGAATGAAATTGAAAACACAAAAAATATTTTCAATCTAAGCTCAATAGCTTATATAGTCATATGGGTCTGAACTGAGTTCAGCACCCATACATTTTGGTGTCTTTGGCTCTTTTACAACCATAGCCACCACTATCCTCTAGCAACCACCTATGTTTGTAAAATGAGCCAAAGACACCAAAAAATGTATGGGTGCTGAACTGAGTTCAGACCCATATGACTATATAAGCTATTGAGCTTAGATTGAAAATATTTTCTGTGTTTTCAATTTCATTCTCATAGTTTTGTAGTTAAGTAGAGATAAAAGGTGGTTTCTAGAGGGTTGCATTAGATCCTAAGATCTAGATGCAGTGCTCTCAGATCCAAAACTCTTCACTGACGAAGGCCACAAGCCAGAAACTAGTCTGGGGATATTGGATGAGTAGGCATTAGATAGTGATTTTATGCACAAGCCTTCTGGCATCCATTGATTACTCTGTTTAGCACAGGTGGCAATATTGTATGGAGAGTTTTGCTCTGTTTATCAACAATTAATGTGCTAGTATAGGAAATGTGATCATGTGATGCTTAAAGGTATAAATACAGTTATGTTAGGAAAAACTTTCTGTTTATCTCTGCTTTGTTACTAACTTAGTTAATAACTTTCTCATGTGTCATAGCATCAGCCGGGAAGCGAACCCGCTAACCCGGGACAACTGCTTGTAAAGCAGCTGCCGCTGACCTCTCGACCACCAATGCCTGACCATTTTTATAAATGAAAGTAATTTATAGAACTTTAATATAGCTTATAACGAAACTAGAAGTTAAAAAAAGCTAGTTATTTATTTTAATTAAAATAACATATTATTTAAATTAACCTTATGAAATTAATATTTAAGAAATAGACATTCATAATATATTTTATAATAATAAAAATATTAGCTAAACAATTATGATAGGGAGTGCTTATTATTGATTATTTTAAACGAAAGCTTATATTAAGGAAGAATACTTCATTTAGCCACTACAATTTGCGACTGTATTAGAAAATATCTAAAGGATAAGATTACAGCAAAGAGAAGCTATTAATTTCAAAGATGCCAATTATTGATAAAAAGATATTGCAGGAGAATAAACTTAAATGAACCTATTTATGTTTATTTTCAAAAGGAAATAAATTCTAACGTAAAATATAAAGATGAGAAAAATGTAAGTGAGAACGACTTATTAATTAATGCAACGAATTGGTAAAGACATTAATATTCACTTATGTTTTCTCTTAGTTGTTTAACTACAATTTTACTTTCAAAAGTAACCTTTATTAATAAAAGATTACAAAAATTTTTGGGTACCCTTACCCATTGAGGATTACACAGTGATTCAATGTAACAAGGTAAAATGTACATATGTTCAAGAATAATTACATCCATAAAAATTGCTGTAATGTGGTCCGGCTGTCGAGAAGTTAACCATCACCCAATGATCCCACCCCTGGGACCCCAAAGTGAAGACCCAAATGCTTCAGCTGAATAGGTGGCAAAATCTAGCATTGCGCCAACCACCACAACAGGCAGCGAGGTCCAAGGCCCAAGTTCACCAAGCAATAAACTTTCAACCCACAGCCGAGCCATGTCAAGACCATTCCAGATACCTCTGCCTCCCAATTAGCAATTCATATGGGCAGAGACCACAATCGGTCTACCTGCCTAATATTGGAAAGCCAACTTGGGAAAAAACTAAGAAGTAATACATAATGAGCCAGATCGACCCTGCCCAAAACCAGCCTATCAGGGGGCAAAGCAGCTGACCAGAGCAGGAATAGCACTGAGACTTTGACCATGTACCCTCCTGGCAGGTTTTCTGGGTAGTGGAAAAATTGTCAACAGCCCACACCATGAACCAGACACCTAATATCTGCCACCAGCCACCCCCAAGAAAGAGGAGTGCAGACCCATGCCCACAAAATATTACAACAGAACTCCATCAATGTTACAAAAATTGGTGGTGGCCCAAAGCAGACCAACTGCCTTACAAATACACTAAATTTAGGGCTAACAAATGAAAACTAATAATAGTGAGTGCAAATCAACACTGACCTACCAAATAATCCATCAAAGGGTGCAGTAGCCCTTCACAGTGCAGTCCATGTGAAAGTAGTGACTTTCACCCTTCTGGCAATATTCCTTGGCTAGCTGATGATCATTGACCACACCACCAAATGAACCAAGTCCCTTATGACCACTATCACCACACTTGAGGAAACGGAGTGCAAACTCACACCCACCAATACAACATTTAATTCATGTAGTCTTGAAATCAAGCCGGATTTACTTGCACACCATGAGAACAAATCCTTTATCCATATCATTTTTCACACTGAATCAATGGAGCTGAACACCCACCCCTAATCATTATCAAACTCTTGTGTCTGCAAATGTTCACAGTAGCTGCCCAACCCACCAATCAAAGTCCTTCAGGGTTCACTGTGATTTTTATTTGTTGATACTTATTTTAGGTATTGATTAGTAATCAATGATTCAAATATAATCTGAAAGTTTGTTGTTAAACTTTGGAAAATTCTCAATAATTATTGCTTAAAAGAGTATGATTAATTTGCAGCTTCAATGTCTCTGTTTAGGTCTAAAACATCATTTGTATCATTTTTGTCTTTAGATCATTATTTTTTAGCTCACGAATGACTTCATTGTAATTCAGTGTTGATTTGAAAAAAAAAAAAATTTTTTTCCTGGCCCCAATCCACTGGAAGGGGGGGGTAATAACTTCTGTTATGATCATTGGAGAAACATGATTTTTGTGCTGGGAGATGGCTTAGGTTATTTTCTATAATGTTCAATTCTAAAATTGAGATCAAATTAACATTTAAAACTTGTTTACCACTGCTAAAACCTGATGCAAAGATAAAATTCTTAAAACCATTATTGTTAATATATTATATTCCACATTTTCTATGAGATTTGATGTCCAAATGAATTTCCTGTTTATTCTATCAATAAAATTAGGATTTCTAGTGTGTATTCTTTTTAGAATTATTTGGTTTCCTTTAAAAATATTTTTAAAAGGTTTATAATATTTTAATGATTCCAAAAAATTACTTAAGCTAGCTTTTGTCTATTTGTAATGGCATCCATTTGCATAAAACGGAATGATAAATAATTTCAATTATCATTGAATGAAAACTGTTCCAAAACTTCTTCTAAAGATGAAAAAACAATAAAACAGATATTCACTTACATTTTGGTAAACTTTTTTTCTATGAATCCAACAATGGACTATGACTTTGGTGAACAAAACAGGGAGCCTGAAACAGTGAAAACTGGAGTCCTAGGCTCCCTCTAGTGGACTCTTAACTACAATTTTATTATACTTTTATGATATTTATGTGTACTTAGTATTCCAACATATTCAGATATATAAGATTACATAAAGATGCATTGAACTTTTAGAGAGTTTATTCCATTATTGTTATTTGTGATTTTTAAATATGTTGCATAGGATCCTGGGAGTTGCCAGAAAATGGAGAAGATAAAATTAATAACTTGCAAAGAAGTGCTAAATGTCATGAAATCTATAATAATGCAGAGTATGGAATAAGAATAAGAGAAAAAATAAACAATATTTATTTTCTTCTTTGGTTATAGTTTTTAAATATAAATGTGGTATTAGATATAAAGTTTAGTATTAAGGTATATTTGAATTTGATATTTTGATGTAATAATTTGTTTTACATTTAATAAACTAATAGATTTTTCTGATAAAAGATAGTTGAAAAACTTATTTATTTCTATCTCAGTTTCAAATATTTAAAAATGTATACTCCTTATGAGTATAGATTATCACAACTTTGAATTAGTAATTGAAGTAAAAATTGCTTAAATAAGTAGTAATAATTGATGATAAGCTATTACCATTAATAAAATATGTTCATTACTTGAATTTAGTTTTCCATTCATTGAATGTCTTAATCTGTCTTTGGGAGAAAACTTAACATACCCTCATCCCATTTGAATGATAATAAGATGTAATGTTTAAATCTATATTTAAACAGCAACACTTAATTGTTGTAACATTTCATTTTTGCTTCAATCTATCTTAAATGCAAATTATGTTCTTTGATAATGAAAATACCAGATATCAATAGAAGTATTCCTATGTTTTCAAAAATATCCATTTACCTAGATGCTTTCTAATTCTACTAAACTTGTATTATTCAAGTTAATATGAAAAGATAACAATAACTCTTAAAATAAGTCTTAAAAGCACTGATCTAGCTTTCAGAAGATTTCTGACATAATCATAGTGCTGAATAAAACTGCACTGTTAAATATATTATTCTATAAGAACAAAGCATGATAAACAGAGCAACCAAAATTTGAAAAAAACATTAATTATAACAACAATTTACCAAGTGCTTTTGGTACTGTATACCAGAATCATGGCAACATATTGGAACTAAACAGTTAATATTCTATTGCATGCTCAGTGGAACACTAGTGTTACATTGATCGATAATGTTTTTAGACTTCATAATAAACCATCCTCAAAATATTACTACTGTGTGCAATGAGTCAAATGATAAGAAGAGGAAGTTGAAAGAGGCTTGGTTTATTGTGAAGTATAAAAACGTTACCAATCAAACATAACACTAGTGTTCCACTGAGCATGCACTAGAATATTAACCGTTCAGTTCCAATATGTCACCATGATTCTGGTATACAGTACTGAAAGTGCTTGGAAAATTGTTGTTTATAATTAATGTTTTTGCATTTTGTCTGATCTGTCTATCATGCTTTATTTGTGTAGAATAATTTTCATTATCTGATAAAGTTTTTATATTATTTACTGTTAAATATATATTTAGTGGTGAAAATCAATATGTAAAAAAGCCCAGTATGTAAATTAGATGATCCATTCTTTTAATAATGGTAAACAGGAATCTTTTCTAATGATAGAATGAGAATCCTGTGTAATAGCCTAAGCCTTTTTATATTTTCTTTTTTTATTATTCCTCTCTGTAAATGTTTTTCTAACAATCTAATATAGCCAAAGCCTCAACAGCATTATAGTATTAATAAAATCAAGTAATACATCACATGTCTTATATAGCTTGTAAATACAAGCTATATAAGTCATGTGATGTATGACTTGATTTTATTAATATATATATAACCTTGTTATTGTTAATGATTAGTGAGTACTACCATACATCATTTTAATGAAAATTTTATGTAGAATAAATTAAACATAGAAATAAATTATCTATTTTAATATTTACATATAAATATTTATAACAAACAGGTGTTATTGACCTCATTGAAAAAATTAAAAGACTGAAGTGGAGTTGGGCTGGACATATTGCTAGAAGAGATGATAATAGATGTACACTTGAAATTTTAAACTGGATTCCAATAGATTATAAAAGACCCAGAAAGAGACCACATGTGAGATGGATGGATGAAATAAGAAAGTGATTTAAAAAACCCAGAAAGAGACCACATGTGAGATGAATGGATGAAATAAGAAAGTGTGTAGGGGTGGTGTGGAGAAGAGAAGCTAAAGATAGGAAGAGATGGATTGAACTTGGAGAGACCTTCATCCTGCAGTGGATTGATAATGGTTGATAATGATGATGATGATTTATAATGTATGAAAAATTTAAAATTAATAACTTTAAAAATGTTTAAATTATACCTTTTTATTTTATAATAATTATATTTTTCTACATTTATTGTTTTTATGGTTAGTTTTAGGGAGCAATTATATTTGATATTTATAATTGCATAATTTAATTTTATTGTAGAAATTGCTTAAATCATATACATAAAAAAATCAATACAATATATCAACTAATCTTCCTTTTTAGAAAGTTTTTGAAGCTATATCAAAAAAAGAAAATTTTAAATATGATTTTTGAAATAAATACTTAACTAGAAATGGATCCAGCCTTGTAAGATTCTCAGGTAATTAAATTATTGAATCTTAATCAAAAATTGATTTTCCTTTTATTTACATTATTAATATAAAACCAGTCTTTATCAGTCATATTTTATTAAAACAAAATAAAAAGGTAATTATGAAAAAAATATTAAACATTCATTTCTTTATTTAAAGAATTTTGAAAAAGAGTTTTATAAAAGCAATTTTTTTCTGATGAATATTTAAAAAAGTAATAGGTGAAAAAAAAATATTATCATTTCAATTATACTATTCAATGATTTTAAAACAAAGGATTAATTATTAATGGTAGGATATAAATCAAAAATATTTGCCTTCTTCCTATTCCTCTTTTAAAAAAAAATATAAACAAGGAAATAAAGAAAAAACAAAATCAGTAAAACCCTAAACATCACATGATCACCATCTCTTATGCTAGCACATAACTGTTATTAAACAGGCAAAACTCTCCATACAGTAGTGCCACCCTGTGCCAACCAGAGTAATCAATGGATTACTAAGATCCTAAGATCTGGATGCAGTGCTCTCAGATCGAAGGCTCCTCACTGACGAAAGCCACAAGCCAGAACTAGTCTGGGGATATTGGATGAATAGGCACTAGATGGGAATTTTATGCACAAGCCTTCTGGCATCCATTGATTATTCTGGTTGGCACAGGGTGGCACTATTGTATGGAGAGTTTTGCCTGTTTAAAATCAGTAAAAAAAGAAAATGTTTAATGTCCACATTGAAACCATACATATAAGTGCATTATTCATAAAACTATTAAACATATAAATACATATACTTATACCAGTGATGGATTATCTATGGAAAAATTGCATCTCCTTAATAATTACATTTTTAAACAATATTTTTATAACAGATGTTCCCGGCCATAAACAATATTTTTATAACAGATGTTCCTGGCCTAAATAAGCTGTAGTTTCTTTTAATTGGTTGCTTTAACAATCTTTTTTTTAAAGATTTAATGTAAATTAAACAAAATATTTTAATTAAAACAGGCAAAACTCTCTATATGTCTATATGTATTGCCACTCAGTGCAAGCCAGAGTAATCAATGTAAGCCAGAAAGTTTGTGCAAAAAATCTCCATCTGGTGCCTACTCATTCAATATCCCTAGACTAGTTTCTGGCTTGTGGCCTTCATCAATTAGGAGCCTTGGATCTGAGAGGACTGCACCTAGATCTTAGGAACTAATTCAACCCTCCAGCAGCCACCTTTTATCTCTACTTAACTACAAAACTATGAGTCTTAAATTGAAAACACTATAATATTTGCAATCCATGCTCATTAGCTTATATAATTATATAATCCTGCTTAATGAAATAGTGCCTAATGGAATAGTGGTGGCTATGGTTATTAAATAACCAAAGTCACCAAAATGTATAGGTACTGAACTGAGTTCAGACCTATATGACTATATAAGCTTGGATTGAAAATATTATTGTGTTTTCAATTTAAGACTCATAGTTTTGTAGTTAAGTAGAGATAAAAGGTGGCTGCTGGAGGGTTGCATTAGATGCTAAGATCTAGGTGCAGTGCTCTCAGATCCAAAACTCCTCACTGACAAAGGCCACAAGCCAGAAACTAGTCTGGGGATATTGGATTAGTAAGAACTAGATTGGGAATTTTGTGCACGAGCCTTCTGGCATCCATTGATTGTTCTGGCTTGCACTGAGTGGCAATATGTATAGAAAGTTTTTTCTATTTTAATAACAGTTATAAGTTAGTATAAGAAATGGTGATCATGTGATGTTTATTGGCTTAAAATATTTTAATATTATATGAATAAATATGAGATTTGTACACAGGCCTAAAAAGTCATCAACTTCAGTGATATGCTAACCTAAACTATATATATATACACACAAATACACAAGCTGTATTAAGAGATCAAGCTTTATTAACAATAATAATACTGGTGCTTAGCATGCTTTCAACAGATAATTGTTATAGTTGTAGCTATGTTTGTGTATATACATTACTATATCATCTATTTTTTTCTCTCACTAAACACCAAATTTCAAACATGAATTTATGTACTATAATCACATTTTCTTCATGATTTAAATAATATACCTCTGTACTTAAAAGCACATGTAATGATTTTTTCCTGAACATTTTTTATTAATGCACAATTACTGCCTTCACATTAACATAATAGTTTTATTCAACTGTTTGTGAATTTGATATGTGACAGCTTTACGGACAAACATGCATTCACTAAATAGACAATAAAGAAATTAAAGATTCTATATATAGAGATTTATCATACTTTACATCTTTTTTTTAAGTGTCATAGCATCAGCCGGGATGTGAACCCACAGCCCGGGCAACTGCCTGCAAATGCAAGGCAGTTGCGCTGACCTCTCGACCACCAATGCAAGACTATTTTACATCTCTTTGTATCTTTTTCATTAAATATGATAATTTCAAACACTTATATATAAATTTCCTTTATATATATAAGAATTTTATTATAAAAATATTAAGATTTGTAAATGATCATATATATGTTAAATTTAATGATTGTTTTTATAAAATGAATTATGCTTGGCCAATGGGTCTTCCTGTGGTATCACAGGTATGTAATTTTTTTATTTTCTATTTATGAATGTAAAATATTACCATATTGTAGATATGTCAACAATGTATTTATATATGTTCATAATGAAATAATAATTGATTGCTTTAATGAGTTAAATATGATTAGTAATATAAAATGAGTGTTAAATGAAGGAAAAGAAAATTCTATAAATTTTTTAGATATATTTATTAAAAGAAATAATAATGTGTTGGATTATAATATGGTGTTAAAGCCTGTGGAAATTAGGAATTATATTCAGTATAATTCTAGAGTTCATATTAGTCATAAATTGGCTGGTTTGAAATCATTTCTGTTTAGAAATAATATTTTGTGTAAGTTTGTTAGTGATAAAATTGAAAATATTGCCTTCCGCTTTTGGCAGCCATCTTTGCAACTGGTCTTACAAAAAGCGTCCCTTAGCGATTCAATTTCAGGAAGATAGGGACGATTGTCCCCTTACCTTTACATTTCTTATTCAAGGTAAGTCGGTTTTAATCATTATATATTATGGAAAGTGATAATATAAACGATAACTCGCAAATTAAGGTTAGCCCCGATCTCAGCATTCAATCTAGCAATGCAGTCATCGGTCGTAAATTTTATAGTCTTAGATCTAATCTAAATTCATCCAAAATAACTTCTACAACAAATAAAAACCCACAAACCAATATTTCAAAAGAAAACAGCATCACAAATATCAACAAAAGTTTAGAAAATATTCAACTTACCCCTAATATAAGTAATAGCATTAATATCTCATCAAGCGAAACTATTGAAATTCTTAAAAATTCAAGTAAAAACCAATCATCACCTCTCCGAAGACTTTACGCACCCTCAGAAGACTCTAATGAGCAATTTACTTTGCCCAATAATACCCTGGAAACCATATCTGATAATAATAGACAAAATTACCGACAAGATGATTTCGGCGAATTTTTTAAAGTAAAAACTTTTCCACCAGAGGTCGACAAAACCAGTGCTGTCACATTACAGTTTGTCAACAGTAAATTTAAAAATCAAAAAGAAGAAATAAATTTTAAAACCGATAAATCACACTCCAGAACAAACAAAGATTATAGCACAGAACAATCCATTGCTACTTCAGCCAACTTACAATCTAATCCAATTTCTTCAATACCAATATTGAAAAATACCTCTACGTACGCAAATATCGTAAGGTCTAAAAATTCTGAGAGCATCTCCGAAAATATTAAGGCCGATAATTTCAATGAACTACATTTGAATATCTCAGAACTAGACATAGAACAAGAATCAAACACTTTGGAAAATGTCTCATTTAATATAGACGAACTTAATGATGACATGTTCCTAAAAATAAATAATGAGTTCAACAAAACGATTCCCAATAGCCTATATAAATCATTTGCTAACTACTACAGCGATAAATCGTTAATCTTAGCTATAACAAATCAACAATGTGCTCTACATAAGTTCCCTCTAGAACAGCTATACAGTCTAATCAATCAAAAACAATTAGGCAGAGGCATTCATATGATTCTTAATCATCCCAATGACCGCTATGTTATCGTTGAGTTTAAAACATGTGCGGACCGTATGAACTTTAAAAATAAATACAGATCTTTAGGAAATTTTATACTATGCTCCATAGATATGAACCATCCTGTTACACTATCCGGCAGAATCCAAAACTGCCTTGCCCACTTGAAAGAACAAGAACTACAAGACATCCTTATTAATTATGGTTTAGTTAGCAAATTTAAACACCTATTAAACCCTCACTGCGAAGATCAAATCCTGTCCAATACAGTTATCTTCACACTTACATTGAAGAAAAACATTATACCCACTGACATACCCACTATTATTACTGCAAGAGGCTCTCCTATGGTTTTGACTTTCAAGGGAGTACATCCACAATGTTTCTTCTGCCTTCAAAGAACACACCTCATTAAAGATTGTGCAGCAAGAATATGTACACACTGTGGTATTAAAAAGAATAAAGTTCACAGATGTCCTGGTAGACCTACTAACACGACTTTCACATCCTTAAATAGACAATCACCACATGGGCCTAATTCAATCAACAACCTCACAAACCCAGACAACCTGAGTCAAATAAATCCTCCAACAAACTCTTTCACATCCAAACCTATCTTTCAAAATGAAAATATTCAAGAAAGAACAAACGACAACCTCTACACTAATAGTAGTGAATCAGAGATCCAAGCAATTACATATACTGCGCCTAAACCAATCACTCAAACCGATAAGACTAAAGATCTTACATACGATACATATTATACTAATCCCGGAGAAACAATACTAGGCCAAATTCTTGACACAAAAGAAGGCAATATGACCAAACCACCTGACGAGAGCAAGGAAAATACAAGCGATGAAGAAAATACACTCAAAAAATTTCAAAACAATCCATCCATAACAACTCCCACCCAGTCTAAAACCACTGATACATCTTCATGTGGGTCAGTTAAGTCCAGTAAACCTAAACAAAGTGATACACAAACTGTCCTCAATTCTTCAACTCCTGCAATAATTAACCATCCAGATGAAAAGACTTGTCAAACACACAACCCGAAAGTCAGCATAGTTAATGTTTCCCAACAGTTACAGCAAACCGAAAATGACTCAGGTCTAAAATTTAAAACAAATTCCTATAACAATAAAAAAACACTTTTATCAAAAGAACAGGAAAATGAAAAAAACACTATTAAACTTAAAAACCCTCAAAAAACCAACACAACAAATACCCAAAATACAAATAAAAAAATTAAAAGAAAATCAATTCGTTCAGATAAATCAAGCTCTGATGATGATAGCACCCATCTGATACATTACTCACCTCCACCCTCTAACAAACAAATTTCAGATATATCAAGCACAAAGCCTTGCAAATCCATAGAAAAAAAGAGGAAAACTATGGATCCTACAACCATTGATACCATTGATCCTTCTGACGAATCTCAGACAGATTACACTACTTCATCAGACACCGAAGACTTCATGGATGCGTTTCCTCAACCAACAACTATATCACCAATCCATCCACAAATTCAATCACAAGACTCTGATTGCCAAACAACATCAGACCTCATTAACATGGAGATGTCCCACATTGACTTGGTACACTTTGCTGAGGACGGTTTGGATTAATCTATCATGTTCTGCAAAATTGCTGGCATTAACATTCGCGGCATCAACTCAATTGATAGAGTTCTACCTATTAAAAACTGGCTCTCGCTCTGCTCCCCTCATATACTTCTTATGGGTGAAACTAAATATCACCATAAGACCGATCATAAAATACTATCTCTTCTCTCAACTCTCGGATTTACTAGATTTTCCATAGGCCATTCTGCTTCAGGTGGAGTCGGTATTCTGCTCAGCAAGTCAACACCACCAAACAGTTTTAGCATTCTATTCCTAGATGCCAATATTATTATCATAGAAATAGATTATTGGGGTTATCCGATCATCATAGCTTATATATATACAGCCAAAGACACCTCTCAATATCTAAAAATAATCCACATCCTAAATGCCATCAACGCTAACAGAGCCTCCCCTACTATTCTTCTGGGAGACTTTAACACCACATACAATGACTTCAACAAGAGATTTTTGCATCTAATAAATCGCAGATTAATGTGTGGAGAGGGCTTCTTCCCTCCCAAAGCCTACTCTTTCTATACTAAAACTAAAAAGTCACTGATTGATTTGGTTTACTACACCCCAGACCTCCATTTCAACCTTGATGCAGCCTTGGCCCCTGTTGCTTTCTCTGATCATATGGCTCTAATCTTACAACTTACACCTATTTCAATCCCTGCACCTATTGATGGACCTGGTAAAACCATGCGCATGATCACCCAATCAAATATGACCGAAGCGATAGTATCTGAGGCATACATCCTTTTCCAGAAAATAAACATCCTTTCCCTTCCTGCTGAGGAGGGCTGGTTTTCCTTCATCGGAATACTACAATCCATATTAAATCACCACTCCAGGAAAATCAAAGGACCTAATGGCCTTCTAAATGATCTAACAGACATTAATATACAACTTCAAGCTTTACAGCAAAATTTCACAAATACAGAAAAAATCATCTTCCTTAAAAATCTCTACAAAATCAAGCAAAAGTCCCTTGCAGAATATATATCCATCAGAAGAGCCAAATGTTTCTTAGCACAACAACACTGCTGGACGAGAGACTACCTTAGATGGGCACTGGGGTACAATAGAAAACAAATCACTCCCTTATCCATTAATTCTAATGGAACCAATCTCGTTGGCTTTCCAATGATGCAGCACATCAGCAAACAATTCTGCCAATTAATGCAAAAAGATGGAGCTCCTCCTATAAACAGCTGGTTGGATGCTGGTGACCCCGGCGAACATGGCATCACAGAAATCCAAATCAAAAAGAAGATAACATCTCTCCCTGATGGACGTTCATCCTGGCCTTCATGGCATCCCAAATTTCCTTCTCAAACACCTCAGTCAATTCACTGTGCCAATTATTAAAAAAAATGATTGATCACCTAGCCTCCAGCAACAGAAACATAACAGATCTTTACCCAGTGGCACTCGTGCCTTTTATTAAAAAAGCAAAACCACTAAACGACATTAACAATATCCGGCCAATTTCCATGACCCCATTGCTTATCAAGATAATTGAGTCAGTCATTAAAGATCAAATCCAAACTCAAATCCTTAGCCATATCTCATCAAACCAATACGGAAAAAGGGATCATCAACCTCGCATGCTATGTCCAATGTAACTGCACTATTCAATTACATCAGAGGACATCGTAAATCAAAACCTATTGCTGTCCAGCTGGATGTTGCGGCAGCATTTGATCCAGTCCAGATAAATATCCTCCTGGATATTCTGTTGGAATGCGACATTCCAGCCGGGATTGTTCAGATGATCAGCAATCTGCTCAACAACAGAGAGATTTTTCTCTCTCTTGATGGCAAGATCACACCAGGCTTCAAGCCATACAAGTCGATCCCTCAAGGATCTCCACTCAGTGCCCTTTTCTTCACAGCATACATCAACCCTCTTCTGATGGATATAGAAAAAAACCTCCCTGGAATTTTCCTTCCCTCTCTCAATAAAAACTTCAATGTATTTGCATATATAGATGACATCATGGTTGTTCTTCCCACAATTAAATACCTTCCCCATCTCATGAACATCTTAAACAGAAATACAGCGAAACTTGGCCTACAAATAAACTTTAACAAATCTTCCATCTGGAAGATTATGTCTGGTAAACAAATTAACTCTCCCTTTTCTGCAAAACCCCAAAGATACCTAGGTTTCCCAATCTTCAAAACACCAACTGCAATGGCAAGAGAGATTCAAGATGCAATCCTCCATTCAACTGAAGCCATCACCACATCACTCTCTAGAGTTTACCTTTCATTATATGGAAAGGTTGGCCTCCTCAACATGATCATAATGCCAAAAATCTCATATTACCTTCCATTCGTAAAAATGTCTAAACAATTTCAAAATAAAATCAACCGATTATGTACCAAACTTCTTTGGAGAGGAAGGACAGTTGCTATTAGCTTGCGAGGCATCCAACGACCACGCAGGTTCAATGGACTGTCATTCCACTCAATACAAGCAATAATTTTACAGAAAACCCACAACACTCTACATAATCTGATCCTCTCCTGTGGATACTCCAACATTATTTAAAAAATTACACCGACAGATCGTCCTCCACCCTCTGCCAGTTCATGGATAGCCTCCCTAATAGACCACCTACAACTTTATAACCCAATAATGCCCTTTAACCTTAACAAAAAAATCACCTTATGGGAAGCATACAATATAATCAACTATAATCAACAACCCATAAAAACCAGCCTAAAAGTAACCAACCAAAGACTCATTTCACACTTTAAAAGATGGAGTCTGGAACCCAAATTCCTTGACTTCATCATTAAAATAAATCTCAATGAGCTTCCCATGAATTGGTTCCTTTATCACCGAAGAGGTTTTGCCAGCATTGACCCTATATGTGGTCTGTGTGCTCATGAAGATGAAACCATAGACCATATTATACACCGGTGCCCAAGACTTAAAACACTGAAAGATATAATTATAATCAATTCCAACATAAGACCTGATATGATTTTCTCATTTGAAAATGCCATTCATAATGGGTTTTTTTCAATAATAAGGCTTTCTACCTTTGTCCTTTATTCCATATGGATAGTGAGATGCAAAACTCTCATGGAATTACCCCCGCCACAAATCATACCATTGTTTTATCAAACGCTCAAAAAAATCAAGAAACGTGACCAGCTCCTGGCCTCCAGTAAAGTCTTTGATGACACCTGGTCTTTAACTGCTCTTTCCTTTTCAGGATTATCAACTCCCACCTACCCAGCATTATAGAATAGGAAATTCTAAAAGAAAATATTTATGTTTATATAAAAAATGCTTATTCCATTAATCAAGTTCTTAGAATCTCATCACTATACCTAACCACATAAGAGTATAACAATTGTACTCTCATAACAAAATCTAGCCAGATAACAAATAGAACATTATACAATCATATTATTGTACAATTTATTCATTTATCTATCCTTTATTAGTATGTAATCACTATTTATTGTTAATAAAATTTTTGTTGAAATGAAAATTGAAAATATTAATGTATTCATTAATGATATGTTTAAGCGTTGGTTATGGAAGGAATGTTATTTATAATACAATTAAAAATATAATCAAAGTAAAAATAATATTAAAAAGATATTAAATAAATTAAAAGTGATAAATGAATTGCTACTCCTTTTATATCTAATCAACAAGCTAATTCTAAAAACGGGATTTCTAAGTTTGAACTAAGTTCTGTTATATATATGTTGATATGTGGTTGTGGAATGAAATATATAGAGGAGTCAAAGTGTACATTACAAAAAGATATAATGATCATAAGATATTGTATAAACGTATACAGAAAGAAAATGTAACTTCAGTAGGTATTAATACTCCATTAATTATTTTTGATCATAATAGAGTGTGTAAGTATGGTTTCAAATTTGATAATAGAGATGTGAAAGTTATTCAAATTGAAAGATGTAATGAAAAATGAAAAATTAAGGAGACAATGATAATATCTAGAAATGGAGCTGGTTTAATGAATAGACAATCAGCTAATACAAAGATAACAGAATTATGGGAAATTTAAATGAATTGAATGAGGGGTAATATAAGTTTTTGTTTTGTGTAGATTTGTAATAACTGAAACACACAGGCTTATTATGTACCTGTGTCTATATAGGTAATATATAGGGCATATGAGCACAGACTTTCACATGCCCCACCACTCTCCATACTATCTCATAACACTGATACACTCGAACACATATATGTTGAAAAAATAAATAATCACCAATATACATATTTCATGCTAAACCAGCAATCATCTGTAGATTTGTAGTAATTAATGGTTGATAAAGATTGTCATTAATATAATCAAAAGTACTTTCAGTAAAAAATATATTTTATTTAAAATTTGAATACTGTGAATAGATTTGTTTGAATTATTATATATGTGATAAAATTTGAATACTGTGAATAGATTTGTTTGAATTATTATATATGTGATGTCAAATATTTATTTATCTTAGTCAGTCCATTGAATAATGCTTATCTATTGCTTCTTGAATGCTGTGCTCTGATAATGTTTTTTATTCAGGCACATCTTCATATAAGTGCTAGTGAAAACAATTTTTAAATTAGATCTACATTATACAATAGGAAATTGTGAGGCCAAACATAGTTTCAGCAATGGAACAACAGAAGATATTTGTAATAGGTTATTTTTGTCACATATGAATTTTACTTTAAATGCTATTTGTCTCATATTTATTAAATCTGTGAGGTAATAAGTTAACAAGAACATTCAAAAATATAATCCATAGGTTTGTGATGATGGTAATTTAGTTCTATTTTTAGATTGGACTACTTCTCCATCATCTAATATGAGCATTGATTATCTTTAGAAAAATTTAACTTTATTTAAATATTCCAAATACATTCAACTGTTAGTAATAGCACATCAAACAGGTTAGTAAAGTGCACAAAATTTTGAGAAGTATTATTCTCCCCTCTTCTTTAGGTGTTTCTGGCCTTACCGGTGACAGTACTAGCATAGGATTCGAATCTGTGGCAGGATGGGCTCTGTTGGTTAGAGCATTAGCTTAAAATTCAAATTCAAGAATCTAAGGACCCAGGTTCGAATCCCATTCTAGTACTATCACTGGTCAAGCTTGGCAGGATGGCTCAATTGGTTAGAGCATTACGTTAAAATTCAATGCTCAAGAATCTAAGGATCCAGGTTCGAATCCCATTCTAGTACTATCACTGGTCAAGCTTGGCAGGATGGCTCAATTGGTTAGAGCATTACATTAAACTTCAATGCTCAGGAATCTAAGGATCCAGGTTCTAAACCCATGCTAATACTGTCGCTTGTCAGGCCAAGAATACCTGTTTGATGTGCTATTACTAACAGTTGAATGTATTTGGAATATTTAAATAAAGTTACATTTTTCTAAAGACGATCAATGCATATATTAGATGATGGAAATAGTCCAATATCCATATTGTTTTTAATTATAACAATAATACAGTTTCTGGAATTTAAAAAAAAAAATCCTTAAGTAATTTATTACTTTTACACTTGATTTCCTACACACACACATATATATAGTTAATTATCTTATAAATAGCAACTCCATTTTTAAATATACAATATTTACGATAGAAGGACAGCCTGTTAAGCTAATTGCGCAGACGCTGTGAGAATGTTATTAATAAATGAATACCTTCGAACAACCACATGATATAGTATTTGTATAAGAGTAAAAAGGAATCTCTTACCCTTACGACTCAAATGTTTATATATATATCATGTGGTTGTTCTAAGGTATTCATTTATTAATAACATTCTCACAGCGTCTGCGCAATTAGCTTAACAGGCTGTCATTCTATCGTAATTATAATCGCACGCAAGACGTTATAAAATAAATGTTTATTCATGTAAATATACAATATACAACTATGATGTTTTAAAGTGTAGCAACCAATCAGAATGCTTGTACCAATTGAAAAAAAAACCCCAATAGTAATCTGTTTCAACTATTCCTAATGAAAAGAAAACTACTTTTGCTTCGTATTCAAATCATAATATATGAGTTTCAAACTCTTATATAACTCATGTGTAACATTTGGAGTATTATTCAAAAGTGATAACTTTTAATAAGGAGTTATTTGGACAACAGATTATTGTTTTCTATCAGCCTCTCTAATTGGTCTGATTGATTGCACATTGTTGAAACGCCATAGCTGTAGATGTAATCTCATTTTAAAATGAAATTTCTATTTATAAAATAATTCATCACCTACATAATCCATCAAAAATATTAAATTATAATATACGATTTACTGTTGGGAGAGTTTTTGCTTCTTTTGAGAAATAAAAAAAAGTGCTACATTTGTTTCTCAATACTTATAGCTAGCTATACGATCCAGATACAAAATCATGTATATAACTCACATGTAACAATCTGAGTATTAATCAAAAGTGATGGTCTTTTAATTAGGATTCGCTTAGGCAGTTTACTATTGTTTTCTTTCAATAAGCACAAGTAGTCTGATTGGTTGTCGGACTTTGAAACACTGCGGCTGAAGATTTTAATGTAAATTAAAAATAAAGTTTCCATTTATAAAATAATTTCCCACCTAATATAATAATTCGTATATTACTTATATAATCTTTACAATGTAACTTTTAGAATTATACCGCAGTTTCTTTATATTAGGTGATATAATATATTCAACATGGTAATATTCTGAACAAACATCCTTTATTCTTTTACTATTGTCTTTTACATTATTTGGAAATTATAATTGTAGTTTGTAATGTTATAATTGACTATTTATTAGTCTGCATTCAAAACAGGTTTATGTTTACCTGTTTAAAGAAGTTTATTTAAATTTTTATAACAATAATTTCAATCTCTGTGGTCAAATTGCAAACTTTAGTGTCTATATAAGTATATTAGACCATTAATAAAGATGGGATTCCACTTTTATTGTTAAAAGGTTACCTTGACAACAGTTTGAAATTGTTGATTGTTAATGATATTGGGATTGTCTAAGTGTTGACTGGCTTTTAATGATTATTTGCATTATATGGTATTAAAGTCCATTTTTATTACTGTAGTTCTATTTAATTTTATTGCAATATTTTTAATTACTTTCCTAATGCATTCAATGCTAATCCCCATGACTAACTTTTTAATGTTTTTATTTTTATAACTTATATATTTTAAATTATTTATCATTCCTACTAAAAACATACTAATATAGCCACTTTATATATCAAAACAATTTTGAAGTCAGATTATACATAGCCATCACTTTAATAAGCTTTACTTACCAGTTATCATTAGAACGTTCTTTAGATCTGTTTAAAATTATATTCAATATTTAATTGTTGTATTATTTTTTTCTGTTATCAATTTCAAATTACTAAATATATCACATAATATCTTTATCTTTCTTATTGCATTGCTAAATCCATATAATATTAAAAACATTATTACTTTTTACA